>MU839827.1:2673026-3181051 GCA_030411725.1 Echria macrotheca
AGCCCCCACCCCACCCCCCCCCCCCCCCCCCCCCACCCCCCCGCCCCCCGCCCCCCCCCCCCCCCGCGCCCCCCCCCCCGCCCCCCCCCCCCCCCCCCCCCCCCCCCGACTGGGCAGACCCGAGAATCGATAACCGTGCCTGAGGCCAAGGCCCTTCTCTCACCCTTGCGGCGATATTGGACGCCAAAAGATGGCAAACAATGTGAGTGGGAAAAGAGGTATCGTAGGTGAGTCACGTAACGGTGTAAAAACACGCTTTACACGCGCATGTGGGGGATAGACCGGCGGAAGTTAAGCAAATGCTGCCCTGGTGTCCCCCCTCGAGTGTTTTGTTGCCAGGAAAAATAACGAGATTGAGTAAAGAAGCTGTGCTCAGGTGAGGTATGTCGGTCGCGTCAGGTAGTCGGAAAAGGGTGTACAAAAACTATTACCTTAATACCCACCAGCCTTCGATGGCTACGTATCCAGTAACGTTGAGCGACAATGTGCGGATAGCCTTCTACCGTAACTTTGTACTTGTACCACATTCACCCGCCGTCCCGTCGCCACTCAGACACCCAAGGGGAACCCTCCGTGCCCTCCTTGGTTCTGCCATTCCAGACCGCCCCTGAGGTTCGCTCGAGTCGGAACCAAAGCGCGAACCATTGTCACCTGCCTATTCGGGACTGTGACGATCTGGAGATCGCACCGCCTCCGTTCCTACCCACCATTCTGCAACCTGCATTTCGTCATCGGCAGGCCTGTGCCGCCTTGTCGGGCCAGCCCGTGCTTATCAAATTCACCAACCTCAGTTCTCCGTTCATACATATTTCCAAGCGGTGAATCGACCGTCAAGTCTTGTTTATATAATTAGGTATATACTCGAGTAGACACAATATTCCTTTCGTTGTCTGCCATGACCCTGGCAGGTCTCGATGGGATCGGTATTGAAGAGAGATGGAGCTTCTTCTATTCTTTGCGGGGTCCCCGAGTGAGGAAAACCCGAGAAGTGAAAAAGAAGCTGAAGAATTGAAACAGGGTATCGTGCCACCGGCGAACCGGCCTTGTAACATCAAACAATAAAAGATATCTCAGAAAAAAAAGAAGAGAGAAGCTCCATCCCTTCCATCCATCCCTCGCATCTCATTCATTCATTAGACCATTCCCAAATCCCAGGGTATGAAAACCCAAACCCCAAAAGCGCCAATTATGCCACCAAGTCCGTGTTTGCTTTTGGTTGCGTTGCCCAACAAAACCCATCCGTGTAGTCCCTTTTATCCCATATCATTGACAGTATCATCGCACATTTGTTTGTGGGGGGAATTTATTGCTGCTCCTGCTCCTGCTTTTCTTGCGAGGCGATGGCGCTGAGCTCGTACATCTTCTCCAGGTCTTCTTTCGTAGGGTCGTCCGAGATCCAGGGGCCCTTCTCTTCGACCGTCGCCTGGTGGAAGCCCACGGCACGCTTCATAGTATTGACGTCGAGATCCGTCACGTATGACTTGCCATCAGGCAGCGTGAGGCGCACCTCATGCTCGGTCGAGAGCATCATGTCGTCTTTGGCGAGACGCCGTTGGCCGTCGAAGACGGCCATCACTCGCTTCTTCATGTTCATCTGGCCCTTGTCGAAGCCCCATGAGGAAGGATAGTCGCGTCGGTTCTTGCGCCCCCTGTTCTTGGTCAGGAGAGGCACACCGCCACGCGAGTGGGTAAGCCCGCGAGACTTTTGGACGCCGTTGGCTGGGTTGCCCTTGTGCTTCTTGGTGGGTGAGGTAGCGGATTTGCGGCCGGTCTTGAAGTCCTCGTCGGCAGCATCGTCCTCATCCATATCGTCGTACTCGTCCTCCTCGACGCTGGTTGTCATGGTCGTGGTTGTTGGCAGGTGGTTCTTCTCCAGCGTCCTGTGCACATCGGTGTCATTCTCCACCTCGGCCAACCGTTGGGCGTTGATGGCCTCGGCAGGATCCTCTTGCTGCACGATGCGGAGAACACAGTCGTCCAGATGCTCATAGAAATCTTGCGCGTTGCTGAATGTCTGCGAACAAGTCGAGCATTTGCCAGTAGCATCGGGAGCATAGCCCGTCAGTTTCTTGCTCGCTGCTCCGCTACCGTTGACGCTGCCGCCGGCCTTCTTGCGGCTGTTGGGAGGAGTCTGCTCAACCCCGTGCACGGCTGTCAAGTGGCGCTTGAAGACATCTGCGCGGTTGAACGACTTCTCGGCCGCTGAGCCGGAGCCAGGGCAGAAGCCACACACCATGGTGCCCTTGTAATGCGTGAGAGTATGGCGGTTCTTGTCATACCTGTGGTGTCGCTGGTCAGGGATTGCCCAAGACGATGGCCGGATTGGGAGCAACTTACTTTCTCGCGAAGCCCTTGGTGTGGTAATCGCACGTAGCAATTGGGCACTTTTCGGGCCGCTCCGTCTGGTGCGTCAACATGTGGGCGCGCAGGTCCTTGAAGACCTTTCCGCAGTCGTGGTGGGGACATCGTTGCTTCTCCTTGGACTCGTCACCGCTATATTGCTGCTCACCCGAGTTGTACGAGTGGAATGAGGCGAGACTTGGCCGCCGTTGTTGCTGGTCGGCCGGGGGAGGCTGGAAGGGCGAGAAGGGCTGGTAGTTGTTGTTTTGCAGGAACGGCGATGTGTTGCCGGACCGCAATTGCGGGGATGCCGAGAGGGCGGGAGAGGCCGGGTAAGCCGAGTTGGGGGCGGTGTAGTGCTGGTGCTCGAATCCGGGCATGGCTATTGTCCTTACGTCCGGGTGGATCAGAGAAGGGTCTGCAATGGCGGGTTCTCGGTTAGCACTCTGGAGGTACGGTCCCGGCGAGGGGATTGACAGAGGAAACCAACACGAAGAATCAAGAGGAGGTACAAAATGCCCGCTTGATTGAGAGAAAAAAGGAGAAACGAGACGAGGAGCCTTGGACGGCGGTAGCGGGCTCGCATCACCCCGATTGGGGCTGCACCAGGCCGGAAGCTGGGGCGAAGGAAAACACGAAGTAGTAGAAGTGGCGGGCGATGCAAAGACAAGACTGGAAGCCATTGAGGACGCCGACGTCGTGGCCGGCGACGGCGTCACCGAGGCCTGCGCCAGGCGCGTGTCGAGAGCCAAGCTCGACGACCTTGCGGGGACCACAGTTGAGGCCGCCGACTCGGATGAGGAGACAGAACACATGGACGTCCCGCGAGCGGGCGTCGAGCGCAAGCGAGGAGACAGACGAGATCTAGGGACCTGTGACAACTCACCAACAAATCCGGGGCCCTTGGCGTGCGTGAACTCAAAGGCCGGGTTGAAGCCGTCGATGGTGCCGGGCGCGAACGAGTACTCGGAGCCTGGGAAATAGTCGTTCTGGTCGACGATGCCCGGAGTTACGCCGAGGCCCTGGGGAGCGGCCCACTCGGGGATCGGCGCGAGGTTGCCGTGGTTGGACAGCGGGGAGCCCATGTTGGAGGACGTGGCGCTGGCGATGCTGAGGTTGGAGGAGGGCACGCGCATGTCGCTGTCGTCGGCGTACAGGCCCGGCGACGACTTGCTCGGGTAGACGAAGGGCGACTCGGCGTACACGGCGCCGTTGGCGTCGTAGCCCACCGTGGGTGTCCCGTACTCGAGCGACGGCTGCCGCGGGTACGACACGTACGACTCGGGCGACAGGTCCATCGACGTGTGCGGATACTGCGGCGGTTCTGGGTAGTGCATTCTGTATTCTTCTCTATCGTGGATGCCGGCTGCGGCCATTGGGGGCTTCGGGAAGGGCTTCGATCGTGGAGCTTCGTGGGACCTTGAAGAGGTGGAGCACCTCGGTGTACAAGGCGTGACTAGGAGCTCCTGCCTCAAGCTGTGGGTTGCTTGCGCATCAGTCGTTGTTGCCCGCCTTATCTAGGCAGCGCCGTCGCGGCCGCGCACAGTCACTGACCTTTTACCAAAACCTCATGCCAACGAATGACTAACAAGTTGGAATTGCGGCAGACGGGCGTGGCAGGCAACGAAGGTTGTGGTGGGGGTTGGTGTAATGGTACTGCTGTGACGTTGTCCTGGTGCGGAAATGGAACTTTGTCGTCACTAGGTATGCTCTTCTCCTGCTCTTGTCGAGTCTCTGTTGACCTTGTGGGGCTGGTGTTGAGTGCTGGGGGATATGGAACGAGAGACTATTCTGCTTCGGAGCTCGAGTCGGTGCCCGACTTGGAGATGCAAGCAGACGCGATGCGGGACGCGAGGCAAAGTCGGCGACGGGACGGAGATGTGTAGCCGTAGATATGGCTGCTTCGGGGTGGGCGTGAGGATTCTATATATCCCCCCCGTGGCCGTCGCGCAGGACCGGGCCTGGTGGAGGCACGATCTCGTTCTCCTGTAGGGCTCCAGTCCCGGTCAACTGAGGCGTAGACTTGCCTTGCATGGGTTGGTACATCCCAAAGTCGCGACAGGGACCGGGGGGTGGGTACCGAGTGACCTGCGGTCCGCGGGAGGTACCTGGTGACTTGTGGCTCCGACCCTTCACTTCTGTCCCTTTGGGACCAGGGCCGACAGGGGTCGTGGCGGTACGTACAACGCGGTTGGAGCCCTCACGAAAATGAGCCCCCCTCTGCTTGTCCTGGCACACCCGTCCGATTTTTGCGTTGGTGTGGATGGCCACTGCGACAGGGGTGGGCCAGCAACCAGCAAGCAAGCAAGCAACCACCACTGCGCTCCGAGGACCAGGCGGAGACCCTCCTCGTCGTCGAGGGCGTGGTGCGTGCAGTGCAGCAGCCAGCCAGCCATCCATCCAGCAAGCAAGCAAGCAGAGCGACCTCTCCATGATTCCCATATGTTCCATATGCTCGACTGACTGTGCAGCGATGCAAGGTCATCTTTTACACTTGCAATGCAGACAGCCAAGACACAATGACCGTGAGTTGGTGGATTCGAGCCTCAGACCACGGGCTCCGATTCTTGCTCCTCGGAATGGGGTCTCTTCCCCCACACCGGCCCCCCTCTGGCGGGCTCTACGACAGCGATTTCGATGTTCTGGACCGTGGATTATTGCACATGGCATTGATGCTCGCTCCACCCCTGCGAGTCCTGTCCTCCCCCCGAGTCTTCGAGGTGTGTGCAACAGGCACGGCCAGAGAGAGACATCAAGAGTCACTCACCGGCTGTCCTTGTCATCAGTCGTCAGTCAAGCACTGGGTGCTGATGGGCGACTGAGACAAGATGTCGCGCCTCGAGCAGCAGTTGCATCTCCTGGCACTTGGTCTCCTTTCTCCCACCTGCACCGCATGCAGTAGTCTAGCCCCTGAAAGTGCGGTTTTCTGGCCCATCGCCAGTGCTGTTGTTGCTTCTTCTTCTTGCCCCTGATTTTTGCAACAACCACTCAGAGGCCACCGGCCTGGCCGCCGCTGTGCCAAGCGCTAACGTTAGTTAGCGATTTCACCTCCTGCGTTGCTCTGGGCCGCCGGCTCTGACAGTTGTCGGGCTCGTCTCCGACAAGTCGACCTGCTCCGTAGCCTACGGCCGGCCGGTTCACCGCTCACTGCAACCAAAGCTAGTTACGGAATAGGCCACTAGGAACTGACAGACGTCAGACGTCGACGGTAGGTCCTGCTAATGCTTCTCTAGCGTTGATAGTGGAGGAGGCGCTGCATGCTGTCTGGCAGTGCCCACTGCAACGTCTGTAGAGTACACTAGGTCCGTCCTTCGTATCTGTATCTCGTCAATTGTATCAGGTGCCCAAGCGCCATGGAGATAAACTAGTATAGGAGTATGTCAATGTCCGCGGCCCGTTGGTCGGCTCTGGATAATGGCGGCCGGCTCACAAGGCGGTCTCGCGGGCCAGACACCACATTGGGACCAAGCCATTGGCAGATTCCCCGCGATGGCGTCCGGCGAGAACCTGTTGCCCACGTCGAGATCAGACACCTTCAGGGCTTTCCCGCACGCTGGGAGATCCGTGGCCGCCAGCATCCACGGATCTGGTTGGTCCGGCAGTCTAGAACCCTTCGGGCGCATGGCTGGATGCGTCGGCGATGCAAGCCATTCTACGGATTACACTGCACTCCAGATGAAGGTGTCGACGCATCGCCCCCCGCTCCGTAGTCGCGGCGAGTATTGAATGGATGGACAGTCGCGCGACTGTCGATAGTGCCATCGCGAAACCTGCCATCTTTCATCTCGTCGAGATATCTTCTCTATTTTTACCCCAACATTGGGTGCAGTGCCCACTGCTGCGCACACCCGACGTCGTGGAAGATCAGATGTCTGCCGCTGGCAGCGCCCCAAGGTGCGAGCGACAAGAACCCCTGGCGGCGGCGCAACATGTGCTGCTTTCTGCCAGTCCTCCACCAAGCGACTGCCCGGTGGCTTGCCGTGTTCCCCCTCCTCGCCGTCCTCGGCCAATGAGACGGCGCGGTAGCGAGACCTTCCCCGAAATACACTCTGCACAGCCTTATCCGAGTCTGCATTGGGACACTCGTCCCTCCTCACAGCAAATCGGTTATCGGTGTGAATCGTGGCTTGGACGTATCATCGGCCCTCTGGGCATCGACATCGTGGCACGTCTTGGAAGAGCCAGACGACTTTTGTGATGAAATAAATGAGATCATGATGTAACGCGGGGCTAGTGTATTGAGCCATTGAAGGTTCGGGTCCATGACGGCTACCTCCCTGGGCTGGCACTGGCACTGGCACTGGCAACCAACTGGGTACCTACTTGCAGCAGCACCGCAGGCAATGGTCTCGGGCACGAGCATGAGCAACCCACCCGTCATCATGGAGCGGATTCCTAGGGTTCGGCGCTGTGAATGCGATGTGTCTGTGAAAATGTCAGCATCTCGTTTCCCCAAGACGGCCAGCCCAAAGCGGAAATGCTCTCTTCTGTGGTCGACTTTCGTCGGGACTTGCGACCTGCACGAGGTCGAAATTGGCGTGTTTGCGCCGGTGGATGGAATGTGTCGTGAGGGGAAGCCCTCCCGATCCCAACCGCCACTGGGAGCCGGCGGCGTTCATGTCCCCAACCACGTCGCTTCGTCCATGCCGGCGGCTCCATCTGGGTCGATCTGGGCGCGTTTTGGCGCACTTCGCGCCAAAAACCGACAAACCCCCCATTCCCATTTGGGCCACTTACAACTTTTAGTTACTGTGTACGTACAACCAGCAACCACAAACTCTCGATCAACGATTTGAATCCAACCTCAAAAGTCTTGAGTGGCATCAACCCCGAATACAACCCGGCCGGAAGCACTCGCTGCCGAGAGTCACAATGGATCCCAGACCATCGTCATCGGGCGTATTTCTGCCAGTCGCCATCTCAAAGTCCAGATGCTCAACCCATCGGCAAAGTCAAGTGCAACTCTGCGTGGGCCCCCTGGCATGAAGACGAGAATGTGATTGGGCTGGAGACTTTCCCGGGGCCATCCACTCAGAGCAGGGGTGAAGGAGATCATCACCGCCTTGTGGCCTTGCGGCCTTGTTGGATTGTCGGCCAAGCTTTCGCAGTGCCATGGTACACAAAACAGACAAACCATGAAGTGTAGCAAATTCAACGCCAGAAATGGTTCGTCTTCGACATGCTTGCTTGCCGTGCGTGCGACGCGACTCAATCCTTCCCCGGTGATCCTAATAAGCCATCACGACCACATTCCGAGTCGCCCCCATCGAAGACTGGGGCCACCGGCTTCTTCCACGGTGGTCTTGATGAGAAATCTTGACTCGATAATCTCTCCGTGTTGTTGCACCCGCCCATGCTAATTACCGCGACACTGATGTTCCAGGGGTTTCAGAGATAACTTTTTTTGCTCCGAAGTCAATCGGCAAGTCTTCCGGGACAGCCCTGCAGGCCGAAAGGGGTTTTGTTTTCCCAACCGTGCCTGCGATCATGCTCTCAAGGTAACTAGCGGATCACGCACCCAGTGGGAGGCGTGTTGTGTTTCTCTGATGCTCCTGTCTCGTGCCCCTGTTCTGCCACATCTCGCCCACACGGCCCTCTCAGGGGTAGATCGATGAGCCGTGGGGGAGAGAGATTGCAGACAAAACAAAAAAGAAAGAAAACAAAGCACGTGTCGACGCGGTCGGCTCTCAGATCCATCGGCCTGGTTCAACCCCGACTCGAAGGATATGGCCAAACCCGGACTAGCCGTGGCTCAGCAACCCATGACGGGCTCGATTGGGGACGTGATTGGTCCCTTTACGCTTAACAGAGGCCACTAAGACAGACGAATGAGGGACCCTTGTCCCCACAGTCGACCTCCTAGGAAGTGGAGCTCTGGCGACGTGTGGGGAAGACACAGCAAAAATCTAAAATCCAAAAAAAGAAGCGACAGCCTCGCAGGGGAGGCGGTGCAACCCTGGCTCTGGGACCTGTGGAACTGCCGCCAGACCACTTTCGTGCCGCGACACAGCAACCCTCTCCCGCCGGCCAAGTGAATGATGTGCGGGACTTGTGTCTGGCTGCTGCCGCGCCGTCCATCTCCCGGAGCGCGGCACGAGTCTTTCTGCTGGCCCTTAGTCAACACACCGCCTCCCGGAAGCGGATATCTCGACCAACAGGACAGCCTCGCGATATTAATGAGGTAGGGATGCATCGGTACCAAGACACAGGTCCTCCGGGTTCCTCGCCGTATCCATTGGAGACGGCTCTGCGCCATCCCGAAGCCCTCCCGCCTCCGTGAACCACACGCATCGGAGGAGACTACCTCTGCCGGCCGGTAAACCGGGCCTTGTTCCTGTGCACGCCCAGCCAGCCTACGAGACCGCGCAAATGTTGGGGCACTGATGAGGTAGATACTCGAGTCCAAGGACCGATGTGGTTGCCTTTTCGTGACTCTTGCGGAAGCCTGAATTGCCGGATTTTGGGGAGGTCGTCATCGTCGTCATCAACGTCGTCAATCAGCGGTATGTATGCAGTCCACGCCACATCGCTGACCGAGTCCCTCCACGCAGACGTCAATCTCCAATGAAGCAACCGTCGCATGCAGCCACGGTGTCAAAATGTCCATAGGGATGCCTTTTGAGCTGCTGGCCACCCTCGCGGCTGCGTCGTGACTGTCGAATCGTGTCATTTCGGAGCCAATCAGTCGCAGTGGGTGTCAAGTCCCCATCGCATCGGGACTCGTTTTGCATGACACAGCGTTTCTTGATGCAGACCGCCTTCTGCACACAGAGACAAGACAGCAGCGAAATGCTGCCGCCATGGCGCCGTCAGCCCTATAGGGAGCATATCTGCCTGTTGTGTAAATGCCCAGAGGCGAACAGCCACCTGGATAAAGTCGGTCGGAACCTCTCAAACCCGGCCGTTGATGTTCATGGCTGGCTGAGAGTCGGTCTCTCGACACCGGTCCACCAGCACGGCCAATCCCACAGCCCACAGCATCACCATCATCTAGCACTACCACCATCTGCCGAGCTCAGGAGCCGTTTCGTCCCGGCGAATCAACACATCCATGAAGGGAGAAGTTAGCCGAGTCTGCCTATCGTGACACGTCACGAAGTCGCAATGCCAACGCCGTTGATTCCGAAGCCTAACGATGAATTTTGAAGTCGCGCTTGCTGGAAACCTGTCCGTGCTTGCAACGGTTTCCACCCCGAAGTCGGGCGGTTGCCTTGCCGTGACTGGCTGGATGTGTTCGTCGCGGTAATTAGAGTAGCGGCCGTTAGGCGACCTGGAGGTCCAGGCTTCATGCCATGGGCTTACGGGCCTACGATTGGACCACAGCCGACACGCCGATCTGTCGGAAAAAGGGGAATGGCTTGTCTTCATGCTCATCCGAAACATCAGAGCCAAGGACTGGCGGATCTTGCCGAGGACTGCAAACCGAGGCGGGTAGTTATTCATCAAAGGCCGTCATTCTGGCGGCTTCTGAAAAGGCAACATGCCCGATGGAAAGAGATGCAAAGAGTCGCAATTAGTTTTTAACGCCAGAGTTGCGCCACATCAAGATTTTGTCAATCAGAGCAGGCCGAAGACACCACGTGCGGAGGAACAGATGGCGTCTGCAACGCGCAAAATGTGGATGATAGTAATCGAGATGAAGCCAGGAATCGTGACCCGGTACAGGAGCTTTGACATCCCGCGCTCCCGCTGCCGCAAAAAATTTCATGGGAACTTTTGCAATATCGCGGACAGGGTTCGCAATTCCGAAGGAACAACAAGCAATGAGGGTACTAGCCCTATCGGGCTTGATCTTTCAAACACTCAAGCAACAAGCGAGAAGGACTCAACAAATATCGAAACAGCGAATCTGCCTGGTGATAAAACAACAATCCTCCGGGGAGCTCAGTTCTGCCTCTGGCTTGCGACAGCGAAATGACTGCGTGTGGCCTTTTGCTTCTGACTCGACAGTTGCGACAAGTCCCGAAGGGCACAGAGAGATGTGGCTGATGATGCAACGCTGCCCGATCTCTCAAGAAGCGAGCATAGGGCTGAGCCCACATGCACCCACAGAAGTCGCCGGGCCCGCCAAGGTGGAAGCGGGACCATGTTACAGCAAACTTCTTGGCCAGAGATACATTCACGAACCCCTGCGGTACTTTGCAAAAATGATCTCCGCCAATCCATGTCGCTGATTCCTACATATCAACTTAGGCCCCTGCTCTCAGTGGAGAATTGAGGCAGATATCGGCTGCGAAAAATCTCAACTGCACACTTGGTTTCAACTCGAACTACCGAGAGCTCCCCTTTCCCTCCCCTGCGCCAGGCAATGCAACTGCCTTCCAGCATCACTCGCCAGCAGAGCGAGCCGACTCTGGTTGCTCGGATGCCGGCCTTCCAGCGGATTTGGGCCAGGCCTGCGGGAGGATGCCCAGACCCTGTCTGGTCGCAACCCAAAATCCATTTCCGGCAATCTGTGCGACAGGCAGTGAGCAAACCGACGACGGAACTCTCTGTCTGGCTGCAAAAAGGTGGGAAATGATGGAACAGACAACGCTCTCAAGAGTTGTTCACGTTGTGGACTCAGCAAAGCGCCAATTCCCTCGACTTTCTCGGCGAGAAGCCATGTGCAAGGCTTTTCGCATCGGCTGGCGTTCGGAACAAGGCATATCCTCTCCCGGACCCGGTAGTTCTCCGCGCCACCGGCAAGCCATCGAACGCCATCTGATCCCCAAGCGGGGTGTCCTGAGAAAGATGGAAGCATTGGCGGAAGAGGATTGGCTGTCAGCGATTCGTTCCTGGACCAGGATATCCGCCAAGGCGGCCTCGCCGAACATCCAACTGACAACGGCACAATCGGAGAGCCGAGGCGCCTGGTTGGGAACCCCGCACCGATGCGAACGGCTCGTCCGTCTTCCCCACAAACCGGCCCGGCAGCGTCTGAACTTGACCGAGGGAGACGGCAAAGTCGGCAGAATGCAATGTGTGATTCCTCTCGGGCATAGGGCAGTCTTCCATTCCCGGGTGAAATCTGTGAGTGGTCAAACACCGACCTCAATCAAGGGCTCCTTGAGATCAATTCACTAGAACCCCGGCAAGCCACCGAGCTTCGAGAAGCAACTTCCACTGCAGATGATGGGCTGGATTCCACATGCAAGGTGAGATGCAGGCGGGCACCAACGACAACGGGCGACATTTCCCTTTGTGGTCTTGTAGCGGGCTCAGCAGGGAGATACGAGGTGAAGAATTCCAACACGCTATTGACAAGTGTTCAAGCAACATTCCATCACATTCAACACTGGCGATTCTGCCTCCCAACCAGAGCCCGGGCCCGGATAAGGCCGCCGCCGGGTGCCTCGTCAGGGCTTCCTCTCCCAACGCGGGACGAAACTGGCCAGTGACGGCGTCAAGAGACATCGCTTCAAAATCGCAAGGCCGTTTCTCACCAACGTTCACCAATCCACCGGTCGTATTGGAAGCGCCACAGCTAAGCGCAAACATTTCTCCGCAAGCAGAGCCGCAGCGCTCCGTGCACAAAACCAACTCCTTCTCTTGATAATAGGGGTCCGAGATCCAGAATGCAAACCGCTGGCCGTGTCGGGGGGGCCACTTGTTGAAACGGGTCGGGCTTGGTCAAAAGAGGAAAAAGTAAACGAGAAAACAGTTCAGTTGCCCCACACTTCTCTAGGACCGATGAGGAATGGTCTTATGGGCACGGACCAGGGCGGGAAAAGCCCCTAACCCCTTGTCCTTAACAGCATCCGCTAACTTTTATCGGGAAGTGCCCACTAACAGGACAGACCTGTGGGCTTCTGGGCAGTTCTCACGAAAACAGCAGACCGCTCGCTATATCGCCTCGGCTCGGATGGAGCAAAGGGCTACAAAGGAGTGACAGCTCCGGGTCCAAGAGCCAGTGGAGATGCAGACTTTGCAAGTTGGGTCCCGAGCCTGGAAGTTGAGCTTTGTTCTAAGTTTAGGAGCTACCCCGGCGGAGCAGCTTAATTTCCAATTCCGAAGATTCGCAGCCCATACAATCCCCAGACGGCACACAACATATTGGTAGGGCAGCTCAATAAATTTCCACGCTATACGTGACATCGACCATGGCAACCCGGCTTGCGGTCCTCTTGTCAATCGCGACGCAAGCCGCGTGCCGTAATTTTAAGCCGCACCTGGGCCCTTGGTAGTTTGAAGCATCAGCGACGGGTATCACCAGGGTTGCTTGTTGCGCGGAAGAATCCGTGAATGTATCTTCGACTTGGAAATTGGACACGCCTACCCTACCTACGTGGCGTCAACGTCGGGCCCGGCCCTGCTGCTCAACAACACCACGTGAGCGCCGCTAACAGGGATGGGGTCAAAGTCGTGACAGGGAAGAAGAAATGAAGATTCGCATGAAGAGAAACGCGAGCAAAACACGCCTGCTGCAGGGCTTCCTCCTGGTCGAGACCGCCCCGCGAAAGCAGGGGCCTCCCCTGGCCGGGCTGGCAAACACTTGAGATTTCGGAAAAATCGCCGATTCAGTGGCTTTCCCTTCCGTGCAGCGGTGTGGCATGAGCCACTTGCATCTGTTCTGCGCGGGGTGAGGTGGCGCAGCGGTCTTTGCTTCGACTGCTGCTGCTGGGCAGAGGTCACTCACTCTCCTCTCGCCTCGTGTCCCCGTGTGAAGGGGGAAGGCCGCAGCGTCGAATTATCGACCTTCGCTTCGCAGCAGTCCGTGACATGCAGTGAGAGAATGGCGGTTCCTCGTGGACTTGGCCAATGACGCTGTGGGAATGACTACCGCGGGGTGATTTGCACTAGCAGCGGGCCCTTACTACGTTCAGCCTGACCGCATTTCCATTTCGAGGCTCGCCAGGGTGCCGACGTCAAGGAGAAACGCCAATCTCGCGACTTCATAAAGCGCTCACTGTGATGGAGACTCGCGTCTTGCGACCTCATCGGTCTGAGCAAAAGGAACCTGGTAGGAACCTGAGGACTCCTTTTTCTGGCAAGCGAGAGTGGACGCGGGCAGGAACTCGTGCGAAGCAGTCGCGAACGTGGAAGTCATGTGCCAGATAGCTACCTAGCCATTGGGCCCCCACCTTTTCCCCTCACTACCTATTCGTCCCCACACTGGACGGAGGAACCCAGCCTCCATCCGATTGTTTGACAACGGGAGGCAGTGAAGGGATCTTCGTCCCGATGTAACTCGATACACCTAAATTTGGATACACTCGCACACGTCTACCAGATCTTTTTGTTGTTTGACCAGATGGACACTGCAAGGGGCCGTCGATCGTCTCGAGCCTTTGCTCAATCAAGTCCTGTCGTTTGGTGTTTCGCAGGACCCGACCGGGGCACGAATATTGACAATCCCAACACGCTGAGAAGATTGCATCTGGCCGCCCGACTTGACGACCAACGCATCCGCGTCGGCACCCCTTCGCTTCCTTCGGCGCTCCACGATACCCGGATCGAGGAGCCAGGCCGTGGCCTGTCGGTGTCCAAATGGACAACCACCCTTCTGCATCGGGGCATCGTCCCAAACCACGGGCAGCGCACACGCGGGAGCATATCAGAGTTTGTGGGTGGGAGGCTTTTGGGGGTTGGGAGAGGTCACCACACCAGGTCCACGGCGATCATATCAGGAGTGCTATAGGGCTGCCATACCCGCAGCGTTGCATGCAAAGGAACCCAATGGGCGTCAGTCGCGACCCTCCGCAGATAAGCCATCCCAAGCCTCGTTTGTAACTCTGGGAACCCGGCGGTGATGCCGCTGCAGCGGGAGGCTTGAAGAGGTGGGCATTCAGCTGGCTCGTGCCGTTCGTCGTGGCTTACGCTCATCATCTGTCACCACCACACTGGCCCAAGACGGCATGGAGAAGCGGTCGCTACGACGCTGAGAGAGCAGTACGGTGGTTCCATCGCTCGGCAGCAAGACGGAGCAAGCCTTTGAGCGTCTTGTGTGCTCAATGCGCATGCTGCAAGTCCGGCCCGCAGTCACAACCAAGCCCGAGGACCAGAAAGAGGAACTGGCAGGCTCGCTGGCGGTTGCCGCGACTGCTTGACATGTTGGATGGGCGGAATGCAGTGTTGGAACCGCAGCCACCCATCACGACGAAAGGAGGGGTCGTGTTGTTGGCCGGAACCCCGTTTCGCTGCACTCGGAGCTCGATCTGGGACACGGAACTCTTCGTATTTCTGCATGTCTTGGATCTCGACTCCTCGTCCACCATACCCCACTCTGTTTCGGTCGACGACCTCATCTTGCCGTCGCCCAGCGGTCCCTCCTGCCATGAGTATGCACGCAGCCGCCTTGTCTCATTTGCTTCCCGTCGAGAAGAGAGTGGATCAAGACAGGAATAACCGTCTCGGAAGATTGTCCGGATTGGCGGTGGTCACGACACAGAGACCCGGCTTTTGACAAAATCTCCCCTGCATTCCTCTTGTTTGAGCAGCCGGGAGCACGGACAGCGTCGTCTTCGAGTTGATGTCCCAGCAGCCAGCAGCGTCCCCGTGGAGGAGGGGCTCGGCAAATAATTCGCCAGCTATCGCCATGGGAGTCTACACATCAGCGGGCCAGCGTCCATGCGGTACATTGTTGTCGTCACGACCAGAGGGAACGATCCATTGAGTCGTATATTGCTCGAGATGAGGTAGCATCCTGCCCGCCCAAGATGCTGCTATTCCTGTTTTATGTCTCCGATACTCATCAAAGCACCCAGGTTCCTCCCGCGTAGAGTGGAGAACATATTGCGCCAAGGTGAACGGATCCCAAGCCAGTCGGGCCCAGCAGAGTGGTTCGGGATCTGGTGTCTAGGTGCCACACAGCGGCAGCACAGCGCACCAGGGACACCGAGCGCACCGCATCCCTACTCTACACCAACAGCCCTGGCAAGCTAACCTGGGAAGCCTGGACCCATTGTCCCGGTGACATTGTTGGGAACGAGCGAGGCCAAGACATGCAAAAAAAAAATCAGTCATAGACACGGGATGAAAGTGGTTCGTAGGAAGGGAACCGTAGCACGACTTTTCTCCCCGACGCAATACATTGACTCCTCGGAGAATGTTGCAGCCAAACAGCAGGGAACCTGCTTGCGTTGGAACGATTGGCCGGGAGCCCAGAAAGCCGCCAAACTGACACCAGTTCCAGTGGTGTTCTAGGCTCGGGTCATATTGAACATCCGCTGTTTCTCCCAGATGCCCGCGCGGCAATGTCAGTATCAACAGATTGTCGACATACTCTGCCGGGAGGTGACGAATTCGCCGATGGAGGTTCAGCCAGAGACGGAGCAGTTTGCGGGCGGCGTCGATCCCGATGGCACTAAGTCTTTGGCCGTTCCGGGGATCTGGATTAAGTTTTGCTCCTTCCTAGTCCAGCGTAGCGTGTCCCCAGAGAGAGGTGGCCGCCCGTCTGGGAGCGACAAACTTGTGGTTGCAAGCAAGCTGTGGATTTGGCTGGGCCGGATCGGCTGCACGATGGACCCAGCGGACTGGGTTCTGATCATTTCGCGGAATCACAACTGGACGCTGTTTGCTTTCCTCGCGCAGCGACAAATTGCATTCGATTCCGAGCACAGGGAAGCAAAGACGAGACCTCGAAGCAACGCTGGCCGCCTAAGATTTCCGAGAGCGTGCTAGCTTCAAGGCGGTCTCGTTCCCCGCCTCCCCTTGCCAGTACCAACGTGGCAGTCAAGCTCTCTGCCGATCGGAGGCTGGCTGGCGTTCGTTTCTGGCGATCGCGCGCTAACGTTACTGCCACGGTCACCATCGTCGAACACCTCCCACGTTCCATGCTTTCTGCACATCAGGGCCGGGTCCACCTTGATTGCTTTTTTGTCTGACCAGGAGGCACCGCAGCGAGCGTCCCCAAGTTTCATTTCTGCCCCGACAAGGAGGCTTGCAGAGTCCGTCGTGTCAAGGAGAGTCTAGACGCGCAGTTCCCCCTGGGGCCCGTTATCGCCGTTCTGGACCCTTTATTTTTTCCTGACAGGCGGAACAGAATGCGCGCCAATATGTGGTGTGATATGGATTTCTGACTTGCAGCATTTCCAGCGGCAGATGCCGAAAGGCCAAACAGGCCCTGGTCCTCGGACCTGTTGTTGGTTGATTCTGGACCGCCAATGCCGTGCCGGGGTCCACGGCATCCGAGATGAAATTTGCTTTTGTGCTTGCATGAAAAGCATGGTCGCCGACCGCTTCTTTGCTTGCCCAAGAGTCCAATTTCCCAACGATGCAGGGCCACTTTTTATCGTCTGGCTAGGCAGAGCAACCAAGAGGCATGAATCGTTTTCTTGCGCAGCGGCGGCATCTTCCATGGCGGATTCGGGTCTGTCACTCGCCAGTCCTACGAGGTAGTTAACTAGCGACCTTGGTGGAGCAGTCCTTCGCGAGAGAGTGTAAAAAGTCACTTACCAGGACCTGCAAGGGGGGGGTACCGAGTACACTTGGATCCAGGGGAACAAGGCTCGCTCGCGAGGTCAAAGCAAGGGAGTCCGGAGTACCTATCCAAAACTACACATTTTCTACGCCACGAGGCTACGGCAATGAAAGCGTGCCTGTTCCCCCCCACCCGGGCCGGCGGTTGACGGGTTGACGGGGAATGCCATGGATATTGGGGGGCGTTTGGGGGGCTTTGGAAGGGCACAAGTCACCTGCGCTGCGCTGTGTGTATCGCTGTCTCCCATGGGGCTTGCAGTGTAGGCCGCCCTTAACCGGACGCCCCCTGCTTGCTTTGCTATGCGCCCACCTGCAGACAGACCGGTCTGTCAGGTATCTGTAAGTGCTGATGGCTGCTGTGTGAGATGTGGTGACAGGCGCGGGGAAGGGGGGAATGGGGGAATGCAGAAAGTCTAGATGTCTGCCACCCGTGTGTGCGGATGTCTGTGATGAGGTGAGGCACGGGCCGGATGGGGAAAGTTTCTCGTCTTCGGTCTAGAACGTTGGCTCGCTCCTTTGTGCTGTTTGCCGGGTAGTTATGTCATGCGGAGGAATACCCCTAGAAAGAGATGTGTGCTCCGTTCGTTTCGGGGTAGCCGCTACTCTACATACATACATACGGCGGTGATATTGAGGATGATAAGGAGGCGGATGATTCCGTGCGGAAGGGGTGGAAGAGCAGGTTTGCCGGTGTGATGTGCCGATGGCTTTTTTACTAAGTGTTGCACGACAGAGGGTAAAAAGAGGGTTATACGGAAACTCCATGATGGGCGGGCGGGTTGGGAAAAACGAACCGGTTAGGTAGGTTTGATGCAGGTAGGTGTAGGTAGGTAGCTGAAAGACGCGGGAGGGTTGGGGTGGTGGCTGCGGCAGGAAAGATCTGGATATGATCGGCGGTGGATATACCCAAAGGGTGCTACGTGTGGCTTTTGCGGAGTTGGGGGGGAGGTAAGTAGGTGTGTCTGGTGGCGTGTTTTCGGTGTTGACGACGGCGCGGATGATGACTGAGTTGATGGGGATATGGAGTTTGGCAAAAAAAGTCTTTGGTCTCTCGTTCATATGTGTGGGTAAACGGACGTGGAAGAGCAACCAGCCCCCTAACGCTTTCTGAGATCTCTGGTGCTGCCTAGGTAGTACCCAAGATACACCGGCTTGTAGCTGTGGTCGAGCTTCTATCATTCGACCTTGAAGCTTGGGCTGTCTGGTTCAGAGAATAGAGGCACGAGATGCTAGGTACTGATGATTCTAGTTGCCTCTTGAGACTCGGGACAGGACGCCTCCCGGTGTCTTCCTTGGCTACAACTGTAATTCTAGCAACTTGTATGTTCATTCCTCTTGTTGGGTTGGCATTCCCCCCCCTTCGCTTTGGAGTGGTATAGGTATATTTGACTGCATTCATGTATACATATCTATCTCGAAGTGCAAAGAGACAAACAGACAGACAGCACCTGCTTTTGTATGTCTGTTCTCTCCATACTGGTATGGACGTACGAGATACTCCAGACTTTATTCTACTGTTACATACACACGGTGCTGTTCTATTGAATCCAGAATTTCGATCGGTACACAACCCGGCTATGCTACCCGACCTACGTGTGTTGTCCCCCAGGTCATGAGTCGAAAACGAAGAATATGTACATCGGCGTCTGTGAAATTGACCCGTTAGCTGGTTGAGCATGTGTATCTGTAAATATTAAACGAGACACTGTGGGGCTTACGAGGCAAGTCAACTTCTCATGGTAATTCCTGGACGGGTTAGAGAGATGTGCTCTGTGAGGACATTGAAGGATCTGTTCGTGAGATATATATGAAGTAAATACCAGCTAATGACACAATGGTTGTTGGTCTGGGAGGATGCAAAGGGACCGCCTTCCCTCCACGGGGATGGCATTTACGGTTCAAAACAAATAAATACACATCCAGGTAACATACTTTAGAACGCTTAGGTACTCCCGAGAAGGGCATCGGCTGACGGCAGTTAGCACTTTGCTCCTGTCGTAGGAGGACAGAGGAATAACATAGAAATGAGGGGGGATGGAGAGACAGAGAGGATGTGAAAGAGTCACCAACCGTAAGAGCCAGCTTGCAGAACCAGAGGCAATACAAAACAACATCAGACATGATCAGACATGATCATGAAGATGTCCACAGTACTGCCTCGATATCATTAGATATCCCACCAACAAAAAGCCGTAACGTACTTGTCTGTCACAAGTCGTCCCCGACGTAGAACTACCTGGTAGATCAGGGGTAACTATAACACCGAAGACCACATAACTACCCATATCAAGTAACCAAAGGGCGCGTCACGTCACCTATCCCACAAACCCCAGCCATGTAGGCAGAAAGAAGAAAAAACAACCCTGGGCATTCACCAAACAAGAGTACCTGAACACCAGGTGAAGAAACCAAGTCCCAGCAAACATAAAACCCCATTCGAAACTCCAAGTCCTCATCCAACAACGCTGTAGAACTTCGTCCACTTGGGTACTTGGCTCGAAACAATCCACCGCCCACACAAAAAGAAAAGAAAGAGAACAAATATATATATGTCCCGGCACTAACAGTCAACCACACTTGATGAAAATAACGCGATCCAGACAAAAGATAATAAAAAGAACCCACATCATCACAATACACCTCCTAAACCTGCCCCCAACAGTTACACAACCCGTAACACACCCACTCTCACTCCCATGGACCCCATACCACCAATAAGTAACCGGGACACAGGCAACAAGGTCAAACATTCCCTCCCACCTGCATTGTCGGATCTGGCAAGGCATCATACATCCCGAACCAGCCTGGGGAGAAATCAAGAGCAGGAACGGGCGGGGTTTGGGTAGGTAAAGATATGGTCTGCTCCCACACGCACCAGCAACTCCATGGCCAACTTAGTACTTATTACTCTACCGTGGCAAAATTGAGAGCTTTTAGATCTATCCCAACTCCTTGGGACCGGTGCCAACCTGTCGTAGTAGCATAAAGTCAACACAGGAAACAATAGCAATGACACGATGGGCCAGTACCGAAGGGACATAGTTGAGCCCGTCGTCAACTGTCGCTACAGACCAGCATGGCATATCAAAATCACTGTTCTGTATCCAACCAAGACGACCGTGCCATGCCTGGTTGTCCCATTCTGACTTCTTTTTACAGATGCTATTAACAATTTCCCCAACGCCGTTCGCCTTCCCGGATTGAAAACACCGACCAACCAGCTAAACACCAAGGGATATGAGAGAGTTCCAAGACAACATCAAGTTAGCCGAGACCCTAAGCCTCAAATTCCTTTTGGAGGTAGACACAGGACACCATGGCGTGATCTCTCTCATACGGTTCTATCACTAGTCAGTACTTCGTCTGGTGGCCCAAGGTCATCGGACTTACCCAGCGTGAGCTGTTCCTTGGGGAAAAACTTATCCTCCCTGAGCTTCTGGACTTCACTAGCGAACACAACCTCAGGGGGGGCCGTGCTGTCAATGCAGCTGGCCTTGATGGAAATCAACAAGCCGCCACCTTGCTTGAGGAAGAGCCTAGCATTGAGACCAACGATACTATCTGCTGTTAGGAGTAATTCCATATGTAGCCGTCAACTACTTACCGGGCTTGATCGGGTTGCGCAACATCGGCGAAGATGACATCCACCATGGGACTACACATTGTTAGCAACTATCCACTGCGAGCTATCACTCCCAACTTACAGAAGCATCCGGTAGGCCATGGGCTTGCGGGCGTCCTCCACAATGCTAAGATGAGGTGAGTAAATACGATCAACATCAACACACAACATGGCTTACGGGATAACGTTGGTTCGGCGTGTCTGTGACGATGTCAGTATGCTGGTAACGTTTAAAGCTGGGCACCACTCACAGCCATGTTGATTAAATCTCTCCCGGACCGGTGCGAGAACTCAACGGCCTAAATTCAACGGGTTAGTCTTCATAGCGATTGGTACACCGGTGTCGCGGCTTACGTATACGGCACCCTCAGGACCGACAATATCCGCGACGTGGGAGACCGAAGTACCGGAAGCGGCACCAAGATAGAGCACCTTGGAGCCGGGCTTCATGTAGATCTGCTCCAAACCGCCCAGAATACCGGCAGCAAGCTTGCTTCGGCTGTTTTGAGTTAGCAATAGGGCCGTTTCGTAGAAATCAGTGCACTGACAAAGGATTCCAGATCTACGGCGAGTTAGCCACGGCCTCAGTACTTCACTGTGGACTTTGGGAAAACATACGCGATATTCCGTCTTGGTGGAAGCGCCGCCCTCCTCCTTGCTGGCATTTTCCACCGAAATCCTCTTCTCTCCGTAAACAGACTCTCCAGGAACAAAGTTCTTGGTCGCCAGAAGGTCCTCCTTTCCACCCCGAGCGACGAAGACGCCCTTGTGACGGTGAGGCTCGACGATGACCTAGTCTTTGTCAGAAACGGGTTTCAAAAGCGAGTTCCGGTATTACCTTCTTGCCCCCCTTGGCGCCAGCGGCACCACCACGACCTCCGCGTCCGGCACTATGTTTTCGTCAATTCCGTGCTATTCAGTCTGCTCGGAAGTACGTACCCTCCCCGGCCACCACGACCAGGGGGTCCACCACGACCTCCACGGGCGCCGCCTCGAGGGCCTACAAATCGTGTTAGCTGAAGCTGCCCGCTGGGGATAAAATTCATCGATTTCGGAACGACGATGTCGACTGCAAGTAGTCGCTCGGCCTCCTTCTCCAAACCAACACGAATTAAAAACAGCTACTAACCGCCGCGTCCACCACCTCCCCTTCCGCCGAAGCCACCGCGACCGCCGCGATCACCGCCGCCACGGAAGCCTCCACCTCCTCTGCCACCACCTCGGCCGCCTCGCTCGAAACCCATTGCTGTGATATGTAGGTTCAAATGTAGAATACTGTGTCTGTAAGACTTCGAGCCGTCGATATCGTATCGAATGCGTGCGTGAGTCCTGTGTCGACGAACAATTGGTGTTGTCGCAGACTCCGTGTTTAAAGTCTGGAACGAGCTCTGGAGCTGGGTGCAAAATTTCTTGAACTCCAGAAAAAAAAAGCGGGCCCCAAGTTTTTCTCGGTGGTTGAGAGCTCCACACAGCTCCCCGCCACTAGCCCGCCAATTAGCGAAGGCCTATCCGGTGCGTTATCGAGCCGCAGTGCGCTTCACCGCGGTGGGGTGTTAGTGGCTACGCAGGTCCAGTTATCTTATCGCCCGGACCTGTGACGGCCTGAGGCAAGAATTTCCCTCCCACCAAGCCCGTGCACTGATCTCCCACAGAACCCTAATCGCGAAAAAAACGGAATTTCGACGCCAAATTTGAGATCTCATCACCAACTTCCGAACCACACCCCCCAGTCGATTCAGCACTCCGCATCGACAACCAGCCAAAATGGTAAGCAAACACCGGGAGAGAAATCATTCCTGTCGAATTGTCCGAAACGACGGATATTGAATTATTGCGGAGCGATAATTCGGTGTCGAGGGACGGGTCGAAGCGGCGATAGTGGGCTGAGGCGCAAACCACCAAGAACACCGAGGCTGACCTGTGATTTTCTGTCTTCTAGGTTCGGTACGCAGCGACTGAGATCACCCCGGCGAAGTCGGCCCGCTCCCGCGGGTCGTACCTCCGTGTATCCTTCAAGAACACCCGCGAGACTGCGCAGGCGATCAACGGCTGGAAGCTTGCCCGGGCCCAGAAGTTCCTTGAGAATGTTATCGAGAAGAAGGAGGCCGTCCCCATGAGACGCTACTGTGGCAGCATCGGCCGGACCGCACAAGGTACGAATTGACGGAAAACGAGACCCCTTTGGACGCTACGGTTCTGGAGGAACGGGAGGGGGACACATGATTGGGATTCGTCGAGACGCAGCGCCGTCGGGACGGAAGGGGTTTCCTAGAATTGGGCTGACGGTCTTGCAGGAAAGCAGTTCGGTGTTACCCGCGCTCGCTGGCCCGTTAAGTCGGCCGAGTTCCTCCTCGGTCTTCTTAAGAACGCTGAGTCGAACGCCGATGCCAAGGGCCTCGACACCGGAAACCTGGTCGTCAAGCACATCCAGGTCAACCAGGCGCCCAAGCAGCGCCGCCGCACATACCGTGCCCACGGTCGGGTATGTCACACATGAATATCTTGGATCCTGGTCTGTTGCGAGACTAACTCATGGCCAGATTAACCCTTATATGTCAAACCCATGCCACATTGAGCTTATCCTGACCGAGGCCGACGAGACGGTTGCGAAGTCCGAGGCTGTGGTGCGGGAGGAGTCCCATCTTAGCTCGAGACAGCGGGGTGCTCGTGTCCACCGTGCGATCACTGCGGCTTAAATTGGGTTTCGTGCTTGTTTTGCTTGGGCGGGGGATGATTGAGGGGCTTGGCTTTCTTCCGGAACGGTGTACGCGAGCATGGGCATTTTATCGGGTCAAGGCTACAATTCTACAAAAGGAGATGGTCATGAAATGGTGCACAGGGCGCGCGCCGTGGGTATGTCCCCGTGTCTTGCTCGGGAGCCATTCCAGGCAGCTGGGATATTCCGGAGAAATATTAGAGTCTCAGAAGCCCTCAGTTCTGTTGTGGTTGGCGTGACAATACGTCGAATCTGAACTGTTGAACCTCTACCTCGAAGTCTTCTAAGTGTAAACCTATGTACGAGGGGGATTACTAGTTCATGGACCCCAAGTCCGTGCCCCAGTAGTAGAGAATATACACAGGAACATCAAAGGTACGATATCCAGCTGGCGGATTAGAATAGGGAGCCAATGAAGCTATCTATCCCTCCATATCCACATCCTCACCGCCACCGCCCGCCGTCCCTTTCTTCCTATGCTCAGCTATCCTCTTCTCAAGCTTCTTCTTGCCGTCCTCCACCCACTGCTCCACCGCCGCGTCGCCGCCCTCCTTGATCTTGGCTGCCACAACGCCCTGGAGCACCTCGTTGATGAAGCCGACAAAGTTGTGCCGCCGCAGCGCGTTCTCAAACTGCCAGTCCTTGCGCTTGCGCTCCTCGCGGGCGAGCAGCTCCATGTCGCCAATCTCGCGCGCGCGGATGCGTAGGTCTCGCACCATGGCGAGCAAATTGAACCGGATCTCGGCCGCGTCGTAGCGCGCGATGCGGCGCTGGAGCACCTCCATGACGCGCGCGGGGAAATCAGCCTGCGAGCAAGGGCCGTGGCTGATGGGCGCCGGCTGGAGGCCGTCGAGCTCGTAGAGGGTTCCCTGGACGGGCGTGTAGGCGATAAAATGGAAGGCGTCCTCGGGCTCGGCCCCGGGGCGTTCCGTCTCGTCGACGAACGGGCTCGAGCGCGCGAAGCTGTTGTGCACGTCCCGTATCAGCTCTGAGTTCGACAGAGCTTCGCCGCGGAACTCGGCGGGGAGCATCATGGTGAACTCTTGGAAGTTGCGCAGCGTCTCGCCCACGTCGATGCGTAGGTCCTCGTTTTCTTGCTCCGAGGTCTTGTTGAGCAGCACGCTCAGCAGCGCCTGCGTGCCGCATGCATTCTGGATTGTCTGGGTTGCGAAGAAGAGCCGCTCCGAGGCGTCGTGGTCGTAGGTGCCGTCGAGGGGCTTGTCGCCTGCGCGGTAGGGTGTGTCGGTCGGGAACTTGAAGAGGAAGATGACGCCGTAGACGGGGTGGAGCTGGGCGAGGGCGTCGGGGTCGAGCGAGAGGAGTTCTTCGAACTGTACGTCTTTTACGCCGAGGTTATCGAGCAGGTAGGTAAAGACGCCCTGTGAGCACATGGGCGGTCAATCTCTTGCTCGGCTGGATCTGGGTCTTGCCCTGCTCGAGCTGCAACATACCGCGTCCGACTCAACTGTAGCGTTTGCGGTTAGCTTTATTTTTGGAAGTGCAAAAATGCAGATAGTACTCACTCGTGTGCCACCCTCCACTCATCCTGGAGGTTCGGTGGTGTTGTTAGCCCGCTCTTGGGATCTGCCCTGATGTTTCAAAGACCTGGCTTTGTGGCTTCGATACTTGTAGCGAGGAAGAGGATAGGCTTGATAGAGTAAAGCTTGGGGGCCGATAGGCTTCGAGGATATCTCTGACGGAGCTTCACTCTTGGTTTATGATTCTCTGAATGTGCAGACGGGTGTGGCGGGAGAATACCGGAATTTTGGCGATGATGAACAATCGAAGAGGTGTTGCGACTCGCTGATAAGATAAGGAGCTGGTGAAGCTTCACAACCTCTGCCCCGCTTTACCCCTAGCATCAACACAATCACTGGGCTTGAGGACTAGACAGAGGACTGGAACTCAGGGCGGTTTCCACTCAGATTCATCACTCGCATCTTGATTCTGAATCGGCAATTTGAGTCCAAAGAGCCCTGTGGCTCAAATTTGGCCACACTACTAGCAATCTGTCTACGACCTACCTATCTAGGACGTGGCGGCAATATACCGGAAGTTTTCAAGATGTCTCTCCAGTCTTGATAACTTCGAGTCAGCTCCGCAGCCACGTCCCCCGTTTCCCAGCCATACTTATCGGCCGTAAACAGTCTCTGTCATATCTCATGAGATCCCAGCACACAAAGATGCTCTCCAAGCTGGCTGCCTGTCAACCAGAAACGCCATGCTGTCGACCCATTGCTAACTTTCTTGCTTCCCAAGAGGCCGGACCTCATTTTTTCGTACCAATTCCGGATTTGAAGCCATAAGGCACTGCAAAACTTCTGAGAAGAGTGTCGTGGCATCAACCGACGAAGATACGCGTGCCAAGCCGGGACTCACACTTGCTCGAGCGATGTGGTGGCTGCCGCAGTCCGGCCTGATAGCTTCTCAGGGGACGAGGGAGGGTATCGGTGATGAATAGAGCTCCCACTGTCTTCTCCTTCGGGTAGCGGAAATCCAGGGCTCTCCTTCAGCCCCTCCTTGTCCTCCCAACCGCGTCGACCGGTGAAAAGCCGAATGATCCAGGGTACATCGCCAGGTGGCTTCCATGTCCAATATTCTTTCTGGTCGTAGTCTGTCGGGACGATGTTGCCGCCAGAAGCTTTGATGACAACCCAGATCATCGAATTCAGCGCACAATATACAAACAAACCCCTATTCGAGGACAACATCAGCAAGACTGCCGAGATCCAAAACCGAGCTACTTACGCCAGAAGCCCATATGCAACACTATAGCTAAAGGGAATAAACGCCAGCGTGACAAAGGCCGGAATGGCATCGCCGATGTAGTTCCAGTTGATCCTTGTCACTTGCCGAATCATCAAGCATCCGACCTAAGGGGACATTGTTAGATACTTGCATCGGCGACCCTGCGGTGTGCTTACCAGGACAAGTGTGCTTCCTGTTGCCCAAGGGGGTATCGACGCCATGACTGGAGCAAAGAAGAGTGATAACAAGAAGCAAAAGCCGGTGGTGATTGCCGTAAGCCCAGTGCGTCCTCCTTCGGCAATTCCCGCGCCGCTCTCAATGAAAACGGTGACGGGAGAGCATCCAAGCAGAGCTCCAATAGATATACAGACCGCATCGGTGCAGTATGCAATGGTGGAGCGAGGGAAGTCCTTCTCACCCCTACGGACTCTGTTGCAAAAGCGAGCCATCGAATACAACGTTGCGGTGCAATCGATGATATCAACGTAGAGGAAGGTGAACAGAGCAATGGCAAAATGACCAGCGTTTTCGCTCCCGCCGAGGTTCCACTGTTGTTGAACCAGAGTATGCTGGATAGGGTGAAAGGCTACGACCTTCTTGAAAAAGTCCCATCTCTCTTGTCCACTGTCTGTGGCTGGGAAATACGTCAAAGGAGTATTGCGCCTGGGAACGTTAGCGTCGTTCAACGAACTTGTTGGTGACTTAACGGCCATGACAGAATCGAGACAAAGACGATGCCTATGACTATGGCGGACTTGACGCGGAATGCCATGAGAAATGCTGTGAAGACGCCCCCAATCAGGATTCCCACCCACATCTGCCAAACCATTAGCCCCAAGCAGTACTTCCTCTCGAGATGCCATACCTTTGGGTTTGTCAGGACATTGGCAGTGCATTCGCCATTTCTCCCCAGGTCCTCAGCGGGACATCCTCCGATAGTCAGTGGAGTGCTCACGGCGCCAGTGATGATACCAATGCCCGAGGAGTAGGACAAGCCGATCAATGTCAAGAACAGGCCGATTCCTACACCGCTGGCGAGCTTTATACTTGCTGGAATAACCTTGACAAGCCAGTGACGCATGCCGGTAAGGGCAAGAAAGACGAAGATCCAGCCTTCAATGAAGACGGCCGTTAGGGCGAGCTTGTATCCAATAGGACCCGTTCCTTTGATGCCAACGACCTGGTAGGTGAAGTATGCGTTCAATCCCATTCCGGGTCTGTGTTCATAAGACGTGAGCATGGCGAAGGTTATCTCTTCTGGTTAGACTTACGCAAGAGCCATAGGAAGATTTGTCATGAAGCCGAAGAGAATACAAGAGAGTCCAGATATAGCCGCGGTTGCTGTGATAAGGTCAAGTTTGACCTCTGGTTTGGGTTAGTGTGGCCCTGTAAAATGAGCTTGGAGGTTGGTGAGCTGACCGTTGTAGCACAAGTCCCATTCTTCGTCGTTACCACAGTTGCCCTCAAGATCCAGGGGCAGCTCACACGGACAACCATAGCCGCTGTCGGCCAGGATCGATGACTATCTTCTGTCAGCGATGACTTGATGGAGGAGAAGGGCTACTAACATTGACTGCTATGATGTATGCCATTGTGGCGAAGGTAGTAAGCCCGGCACGGAGCTCGGTAGAGAAGTTGGCATCGGGGATCGCATCCTCCTGAGGGTGTCATGGCCCGGTGAGTATGAATAGCTTTACCAAGTTGTTATACCAGAGGGGCGGATGGAGCAAAACTTACGTGGCCGCTACCGCGAAGTCGAAAGGTCCGACCAAAGGTCGATTTGTTTACAAACTCATCGATAGACTTGATAAAGGCCCAGCAAGCATGGAGCTTTTTAGCGAACGCCGAGCGGTTATCAGGAGGAGAATCGGCGGCCCCGACGGGCTGTAACTCAATCTCCTCGCTATTGGGCATCCCATGTGAGCCCATTGTCCGGCGATTGTCAAGATTGATGTCAGGGCGATGACAGGAGGATGCAACGGGCGACGGCTGATAGTTGAAAGGCACCCGCAGAGAAAGAATACTGCGGGTGATGCATGGAAGGAAAGCCAGGAAAGCCAGAAAACAACGCAGACCCAAAGATGAAGGACGAGGGAAGTCGCAGGTAAAAGGCCGGCGGCGGGGTGCGGGCTCGAAGAAGAAGAAAACACTCGCCAGGCCCAAACCAATGGGTGCTGAAGTGCACACCCCTGACGGCGCGACAAAGAAAGCGACGTATGGATCACAACAGTGAATATATCAGATGAGAAGTTGGGTGAAGAAAACTTAGCAATTCGGCACGGTGTGGGTGGATTTCTGGGGACAATGTTTGGATGATATGGTAGTTGAGGAAGGAACAGATTAGGAAGGAACGACCGAGGGAGAAAGAGTCTGGGGGTGTCTGAAGGCCCGCCGGACACTTGGCCACAGATGACGGCCATCCAAAAGGCCAATTGGGCTGCTGTGGATCATCTCTAGGAAAAATTCCTCCTGGCTTGCTTGTTGACCTGGAAGGAGTCAGGGTGGGACAGCTCCGGAACAAGCTCAGTGCTGCATTGTGAGGTAGGATGGGACCACGCAGGACGGAGTCTGGCCCAATTCCCCGAGCCCCTTTGGAGCACTTCCAAGGATAGGTAGATCAGAGGAGACAGGAGGTTGTTGACAGCCAGAGCCGTACGAAGGGCTTGTGTGGCAAGACGCGAAGAGCGTGTAGATTGCCGGGGAGCCAGGGACAGCATGTCGATGTTGTCCAAATCGGATATCACATTGCTGCTGTGCTTGATACCGCGGAGAAAATTTGAGATGAACCATCCCTCCTTCGTTTGCGTGTTACTTGGCCATGAGCTTTGTGAGTGGCGGATGGTGGATGCCTCGAGGCTCGTCGAGGACGTATCTGAAAGTGCCCAGGACCAAGAAAGCGATCGGGTTTCTGCTGGGTATCTTTCTGTGGCGTCAAATTCCATCCTTTATCCGGGTGTCTACCGACATGAACTTAGTGTGGCTGATTCAATGGTATCAGATCCCCCAAAAGGCAAGCTGACTGGAAAGCTGGATGGAACTTTGGAGCTGACAGGAGCCAGCTGTGAAGGGCGGTCCGCCATGGCAACTGCGTGGAGGCTACGCGGCATGCCTCCTTTTACAGCCCTCGAACAGGGCGCATCTGACGCTATCGCCGCCCTGTTTAAGTTTTGTCAGCCCACGACGGGAGCCGAACCACGTCTTCCCCTGTTGACGAGCATCTGCCGTATGGCAAGCGTTCCCTGCTGTGTGATCCATGTGGACACCAGCTCGAGACGAACGCCGACATCTCCCTCCAATAGGACACTTGGCACCATAGGTGCGGGTCATGTATCGTTGCGCGAGACACCAATCCAAGACGGTCGACCAGGAACATTTTCCCCTCTAGATAACGCCGCCGAGTCGCGGCGACGGTCTCGGAATGCGGCAGCCTGCGGCGGCTCATGGCTATGGTTCGCGTGGCACAAGGTCTCTACGACGTTGTCGAAATCTCGTCCGAGCTGAGACGGGCTCCTACCTGGCCTGGCTCGATTGGACGGGCCGAGTCGATCCAGGTCCCAGGTCTAGATTGATGTCGAAGTGCAGATGACACTGCAAGTGAGGCGAAGATCAATATAGTGTGTGGCGCCAACCAGGGGTGAGTGCCGTGGGTCTCGGTTTAAGCTTAACTTGGCTTGCAGATCCGGCATCGAATCGCGATCTCGGCCTTGTCTCTGCTTCCTGGCATCCAGTCTTCCACCAGAACGAAGGCAGAGAGCCAGCGTGAGAACCCAAGGGAGCCGTATCCTCAACAGCCCGTTGCGAGGTTACCTGAAGGGCACCGGAAGCGTCTTCCCATATTGACGGAACTTAATGGACATACGTCAGTATAGCTGTACTACCTCCGTCTTACCCTGCTGTCACTATCCCCGGCATATATCAGCAGCTTCCCACGGGCGGGCTGCATAAGAAAGCAGCCGCCTGCAAACATCTCTCGATTTGACATGACAGTGACAGACGTACAGCTATATCAAGTGACGAGATGACGTTTGGTCCTGGCTGGGGAAGATAGACACGGGTGACTGTTTACCGTGGTGCTCTCTATCTTCCAAGGTTTTGTCAGCCATAAGACGACGACCAGGTTTTTTTGCTGGTTTATTGGTACCTTTAGTGCCCTCATCCAACATGCAGCAATTCCCATGGACGGCTTCTCTATGGCATTATGGGAAACGACGTGAATCTCTACGATAATCTTTGTATATACGGGAAGGAGGCTTTGTTGCGAATGGGCAGGGGATGGCTTCCCAAACAAGGTACTTGTACTCGTTCAAGGGGTTATGTATGGGTCATGGGCTTGGGGACAGCACAAAAACATTACATCGCTACACTATGTTGGCTGTCCAAACCATCAAAGGAATGAGGAAAACCACCTGTCTCTTTTTGGAGACTCTGGAAGTTAAGGTGGGATGGAAATGCCCATAGAAGGCTTGGTGATTCTGGTGCTCAGGTACCTCAACCAGCCACGATACCCACCCTTCCAACCCAGATGGACGTGCTTGCTTCTCCTGACTGAAATCTAACGGCCGAGATAGTGGTTGCACCTGGAGAGGTTTCTGACAAGTGCATGACCCTGCCAATCCCTCTCAAGCCTCGCGCCTTCTCTTTACGCGTCGGTGGCGGCAGAGTTGAGAGGACAGGGTCGCGCCTTCCTCGTCACCTAGGCACCGCGTTTGGGGGCACATTCCCCATCTCGGTATCTCGTGGCATGTTCCCACGCCCTCCTCCCACCTGATGATGTCTCACTTGCTTTTGCAACCCCGCCGTTCCACCCATTTCGTCTGGGAAACCTCCACAGCTTCGTCCACAGCCGCACGCCGGTTGCCAATTCATCCCATCTTCCCTTGGGAAGGCTATTCTCAAGACTAGCTTTCTGTTGTATTGACTTTTCACCAAACCTCGAACCTACGCCCATCACCTGTGATCTGGATCGATCCTCAGAGCTGTGGCCTCGTTGCCTCCCGAGAGTGCCGATTGATCTAGGTCCAGGCTTGGGAACCAACCTGATTCTACCACCAGCGCACTCCAGACATCAAACTGAACAGCACCGTGAAGCCGCTTCCTCAGGCGAATTTGATCCGATACCCTGGCCGTCTACCAGGTGGCCAACTCTTCAACACGGAGGGCGGAAAAGGTTTCGCTTGTGGATGGCTTCACCAGCGGTCAAAGGCGACAATGTTCGATGTTGACTGGACCGACCCTGAGGCCGAGAAGGTCGGCGAGAGGCGGGCTCGGAAAGGAGCTGAGCAGGAGGTCAAGAAGAAAGAGGATGCTCGGCGTGCGCGAGAGTCAGTTTCTAGCCGCAGCTCATTGTCATCGGCGGACAAGGCCCCAGGTTTTCTAAGCAGCCTGGGGCTAAAGCTAGGCTCAACTTCTCTGCGGAGCAAGAGGACATCGCCTCGCCCAAGCATCTTCCAGTCTTCCTCCAGCAGTGGCAGCCAGAAGCGAGCATCAGTTCTGAGTCAGTCCGCCGTCACAGAGTCGGTTGTCTGCTCAAGCGAGGCTTGTACTGTGCCCGACGAAAAGGAGAGCGACACAATTCTACCAATCCAAGGTGCTGACCAGGCTTGCTCAGCACGCCCGTTGGATCCGCCGACAGACGGATCCCCGAAAGGTATCTCCTCCAGGAAACGATTCCAGATGGTCTCCTCCCAGTTTCTAACCCAGGATACAGGTTCAAGAGTACCAGAGCCTACCAAAGAGGGTGTATTGAGCCCACCCTCTCCAAGTACTCCTCCGAAGACTGTACCCAAGGACCAGGAGCCTCACGCTGGGACGGCTGTGGACATTCCAGCACCACAGCAAACAGCTGGACCGAAACCTGAAGAAGAAGAGCGCGCATCAGAACCCAAGACTCCCGAGAAGCCAGCACTTGGCCCATCGTTGACGGTGCCTGTAACGGAAGTACCGACTTCTCTCCTCATCCACGAGTGGTTTACGTCAGTTCATGGGGCAGAGAATGCCGAAGCGCCTTCGTCGCAAAGGTTGCAGCAGAGCAAATCCCATCTCTCATCATTCGAACTGAAGCCGCCGAGTGCCTCAGGAATAAGCCCAAGTCGTACAGCTTTCCAAGACAAACCGATTTTCCCAACTCCGCCGACGAAACTCAAGGCTCACAACCCAAAGTCGTGGCGATCTCCGGATACTTGGGACTACAGTTCAGTCATGGACGCCGACTCGCCATCTGCGACGAGTCTGCAGAGCTCGCCGACTCGAGGGCAGGGCTCGCCAACTCGAGAGCAGGATTCGGTTCAGCTCCCCATGACGACGCTAGACTTGGCGGCAGTCCAGAGAGAAGTGACAAAGATGGCAGCGGCTAGTCCGGAGATTATAACGGTGCGGCTGACTGAAGACTGGGGTTTCTCCAACGATGCTTCGTTTTATAAGGAGCTTGAGATGGAGAAGCAGCGCTGGATGCTCTCTGCGCTGCGAAGCATGTGCGTGCCAGGGACAGATACTACAAAACAAGGTGGCGAGGGCCAGAAAATCCTGGCGATGTTTGAGTCTCAAGGTATATTATCTCCGAAGCGAGTGATGATGTTTACTGACTTGCGACAGCTACGGCTTCTTACCTCGCCGCTATTCATCCCAAAGCAGATCTAGTCCACCTGGCGCCTAAACCCCTATCTAACGTTCTTTTCCCGAATGTCCGGCCTATACCTTGTGCGGTTCGTACCGCATTGCCAGTGGAATCGAATACATTCAACGCGGCTTACTGCCTCTCCCTGTCGTCGCTGATGGCGGGCCGGGATATCCCTCGGGTGCTCAAGCATGTCCATCGCTGTCTGGTACCGCGAGGAGTGCTATACCTAATCCTAGTCGATCCATCTCCGGCATCTGGGTCTCTTGGGCCACGGATGCGGGAATGGCTTGACCAAAACCTTGTGTTGAACCTCGAGGCACGGTTTCGGTGTAGAAGCCCCACCAGATTGTTCCCGGCATGGTTGGCTGATGCCCGGCTTCGAGCTAATGGTAGTGTCATTACGAAGGTGAAGTTTTCAGCAATCTATCAACGCGGCCAGAAGGGTGTAAGCCAGGACCAGAGCCCGGCGGTAGCGGAGCTACAGAGCACGGTAGGAAGAAAGCTGTGGCAGGACGTCTGGGGCAAGTTTGTCCACGGGCCCAAGTGGTGGTGGGAGGATGAGGAGTGTGTCGAGGAATGCCTCAGACTCGGCACCTACTTTGATATCAACATGATTGAGGCCGTCAAGGATACCGTCTAAGGACTTGGCCGCGGCAGGGCCGTTATTTACTCGACAAGCTAAGGGCAGCTGGGATGTGCGATAGGATGTTGGGTTCTGTCTGGGGCAAATGGTTGACAGATACCCGGATTTTGGGGCTTCAGGTTGATGACGTCTATATGCTAGGCGTGTAATTTTGGGGTGTGTGAGAAGCATAGCGAACTCTGTAATATTCATATTGGTTTCCTCCCGCTTGACGAGGAGTGGAAATGTACATGAGGGAGGTTCGGTACTGTGTCGGGAAGACGGTTTTCTTGGCTCAACACATGTTGATGCAGCTGCTTGTCGGGTTGTCAGAGTCTTGTATTGTACTGCTGTAGGACTACGATAGTGAAGAATGGAGGTGGTCAAAAACGAGGATGGATCAGCAGGGGTGATATATGCTGTCACGGTGGCTTCCATGCAGGTTACCAGCCTTGCTGATTACTTGGTACTGTACGTGTGATAATGTGGGGAGTGGCAGAGCAGTAGTTGGAGTGGTAGAGTAGGGTGGTAGTGGAAGGGTAAGGGGGCGGCACGGAACGTAGCGGAAAGTGGGGGGTCTTTTTGTGTATGTACACTTGTCACCGGTGTTTTGGTCCTGCCGTTTCTTCTTTTTTTCGGTTCTCTTTTTTTTTTAGTTTACACTAGTTTGGTGGTGGTAAGTTATGTATGTGTGGGTGATGGTCGTTTGTATGAAGGTGTCTTGTGTGTGTAAATGAGTGCTGAGGCTTGCTCGTTGGTTCTGTCGTTTTGTTTTGTAGGTTGTCTCTTGGGCTATTTTGAGTCCGTCGAGTTGTAGGTACCACTGTATACCGTAGGTATCGTTGAGTTATGGAGAGGGTGGTCGTCTATTTTGAAGACTTGTAGGTAGTGGGGGATTACACCGCGAAGGGAGGTTGAACGTGTCTTTGTGTACCTAGGTATGTAGGTAGGTTGGAAAGCGGCACGGTACTTGGCTGCCGGTCGGTGGTGATGGTTGCGATGTTTCCTCACCCAAAGAAAGGAATGGATTGGGTGAGAGTGGGGGGTATTTTTGTTTTTTTGTTTGGTACGGATTTTCGGAATTGGGTGGTTCTGCATCGGAAGGTTCCTCCCAGCTGCTTTTACGGTAGGGTTGTATTTTGGGGAGAGGGGGTTGTGGTTGTTGGTGATGTGCTGTGGTAGGGAAAAGGGGGGGTCTGAGCGTACATGTTTTCCACACTTCTATGACTTATACGGTAACAACTTGTATGGATTGTGTTGGTCCGTACACTGAGAATACGTAGGGCGGTGAGTTATCTATCTACAACAGGAAGGGATACGCGGTGGTGGTGGTGGTGGTTAATGATGAGGTGAGATTTGTGTTTCATGCGATGTGCAGTGGTGGAGAGGTGCTGGCAGGGTTAGAACTAGGTTGTCGTCAGCGAGTGCAGCATTTCGCTGGAGGTTGCTTTCCCCTGCCATTAAGGTGAACGTTGGGCTATACGCTGCTTGGTTGGGAATGATGTGTGGTTTGGTGACGAGGACGCTTCACCGTTGTGGGGCGGATCAGCATCCCCTTTTTTCTCCAGTGCTATTTCTCCTTTTCCTCCCATGTCTTGAACAACTACCGCGAGAAAATTCATCCATAGCGTTGCCCGAGACCTTTCTTCAGTTAGCCAAGACAGAGAGGGTATAGGAGACTGTTAAATCCATGTTCATCATCTTCGCCTTATGATGATAATCCAAGATCTAGGGGTCCCTGGGAGCAAGTCTCCATACCCCAGATTCTACTTAACCAACTTAAGCCAAGGTAGACCCGCCGGCCACTAGTTAGCCTTCCAACTCCACTACAACCTCACCTCACCTTGGCGCTGCAAGTGAAGCTTAGCACGCACGACACACCCGAGAGAGGGCCATACGTCTGGACTGGTTAGGCCTAAACTCCACGACGGGGGGATAAGTGAGGGAAAATGAATGAACGGGATGAACAAAAGTAGAAAAACTACGAAACAAATCTAGAAACGTATACGGGATACGGCGATGCTTATTGCCTAGGTACATATCAGTCATGTCATGCATAAAACAACAGAAGAACACAAACGTGCGATGGCGGGTTTGATCATCCCTCGAGCGTGTCGTTCATCCGTTGTTCACCCGGCGCATCAACACCACCACTCATCTCCACACACACACACACACACACACATACACACATCTTTTGGCATACCTAGAAGAAAGGGATGCAAAGGGACGATCTGTTGCGGTGGGTGGGTATAGCCCCGGTAGCGAACGACTCTGTTGATCTCCATGCTATCTGTGTTCTGTTCGGGAAACGGCGGAAAAGAAGACATCGATTGTTGATCCTTTTGTGTGTGTGTGTTTCATGTTTTTCCTCCCCTTCCCTTCTCTTTTCCTTCCGTTCTTCCTTCGCTGATGAACCAAAATTTCCATGGCATTCGTGGATCGTGTAAGGTATAAAGGATAGGTAGTAAAAATTGTGAGTTGCGTATTGTGTGTGGCCTTCGGGGATGGATGGAATGGAATGGGTTTGTTCCCATGCAATAAGGGGTTTACTGGGTCTTCTCCTGCTTCTCTTAGTATTCCCCAATGGATGATGATCAGTGGGGAGATGCGTGTGGATGAGTCGGTAATCGTTCCCGCTAGGCTGCTCTCCACACAAAGTCTCCTCCGTCCGGACGGTGTGTGATGAACTGTGGACTCGACATGTGTTGTTGTCCGGACCGGCCCGTAGACCCGCCCCCTTCCCCCTCCCCCCTTTTGCTCCTGTGGAGACTGGAGAAATCAAGTTGACTACCTTAGGTAACTTACTCAGAATTTCACTTGTCCGGAATTTTATTCGCGGGCAAGCTGACGACGAAAGGCGGGCCCGGTCCGTCTTGCTTAGGTACATACGGTTCGAACCCATGGGCTGAAGAAAAAAAAAAGAAATATTGTGATCGACCATCTTTTTGACAGCTTGACATTTCTCCGACGTAAGTAGTGATGTGGCAATGTTGGGGTGTTTCAAACCCTTCAAAACCATGCATGCTTGCATGCTCCCAGGCCCCCCCCCCCAGGACCCCGTCGGCAGCCATTCCGAGACGCAAACATCTTCGGGCCGGGAATAAGCCAGGCCATAACTATCCCCTCTCCTTCCACTCGGGCCATACAGACCCAACTTTGGATCTCCTATCCCCGAGAGGGAGAGAGAGAGAGAGAATAAAATTGGGTGCAAACGTAACCATTTGCCGAGGCGTCACAAGCACAAGGGCAACACAGGCGTGACAGGGACCCTGATGAGAGCGTACGGGTGTCACGATAAAATATTCGACTGGTCTTCTGTTTGTCCTTACACAAAGTGTGATCATGGCATCATTCATCTTTTCCCATTCCCATACAATACCGAGATCAATCCCATAGAGTCGTTAGAATACATCCCAAAACGCCACCCCATCGTTCCTTTTCCATCTAAACACCAACCCGTAGCCCCGAAGATCCATCCACCCAGATTTCCAGAACTCTCCTGTCCTTGTGTAATCCATAATTTACCTTCATATCCTAAAAAAGCCGATTACAACAAAATAAATCCCTCAGAGCAAAAAAAACTCTAACCCGAGTCACTGGCGGTGACAAAAGCCAGGGGTATAACTCTCCCTCCATCAACGTGTGTGCAACTAAATATCGTCATCCCACAACAGTAATATTACACGTCGGCGAGTCCGTCGATTCGTCTAGTCACCCCCAAATTTGGCGCAAGGAGGGCAATATCCATAAAATCTTCCATCTCCTGAGGTAGGCAAATATAAACGAGCATCAGTTCCGCTCCTTGGAATACTCAAAGTTCCGATCATTCGTGCTCGGCCGGCTGCCAGTGCCAGCCAACTCGGTCATGCTCTCCGTCTCGTACGTCTTGTCGCTCGCCCTCGTCCCTCCATGGTGACGACTCCCCGTCATCATCTGGAAGCTGCGGCCGGGGATAATCTCCTTCTTGGACCGCCTTCCCGAAAACGTGTCGGCCCACAACATCTTGCAGGCCTTCCAAGAGGTCACCATGTAGATGATGGCATTCCAGAAGCCCTGGAGCGGCAGCACAAATGCTGACATATACTCGAGCGTCATGGACGCCTGGTTGTTGTGCACCACCGAGTACACGCGGTTCGCGCTCGAGGGGATCCACGTGACCAGCATGGCCGTGAAAAAGAGGATGGCACACTTGGTGTAGGACCAGGTGGCGTTGTTGGCTTCGTAGGCGGCACGGCGGCGCAATGGATTCCCTGTGCGAGGTGCCGGACCCGTATCCGTCGTGGTCCCTTGGCTCGGTGGGACCATGTCACCACCACGCCTTCCAGACTGGATGACGACCGAGTAGGCCGCGTTTGGCGGCTTCTGGGCCGCCACCTCGGATCCGCGCCGGATTCCGCTGCCGAGAGGGGTCAGGTCGATGGCGTCCTTATCACGGACCTCGGACGTGACGACGACCTCGGTGGTCTTGCTCGAGCTGAACGGATCGTCCATGGGTGGCATCGGTTCGGGCTCGTGATGACTATAACTGAACTGGCGTAGCTGCTTGTGTTTCTTGTAGATCTCGCGTCCGGCGCGAATGTAAATGAAAAAGGTAATGAGAATCACGATCCTGTGCAGTGTAAGCGAGCCAGGTCCTACAAGAGAGAGAAGAAACACCAACCAAACCGGCCCGTAGAACGTTGCAATGCGGAAGATATCCCAACTGGAGCTGACCCAGCACCACAGTGTCGCGTTGCCGTACATGCGGCCCTTGGCCTCGGTCGAGACGAAAATGTAGGTCAGAGCCACAACAAAGGGGATGCCGTAGCAGCAGATCAGATAGGGCGCTTCCATCCTGCGCAGCCGTCGAGCGTCGAACTTGAAGTAAAAGGTCAGATAGACGTTGACTGCCATGGCCAGGGTCCAAAAGGCATCAGCGGGCATGAACCTGGACGGGTCAGCAGATGATATATACACAACTCTCAAAAACCTACATCTGAATGAGAAAGGCCTGGAACTGGCAGCCGGCCGAGTTCGTGTCCCCGATGAAGGACCTAGCCATAATGGTGGCCACATTGGTGATGGCGTTGCCGAACGAAGCATAAAAGACCAGCCGGTTGATGGGCTTGTGGAAGGCCTTGGACGAGCAAAAGGTGACGATGATGAAGACGCATCCGAGAAGAGAGAAGACAGAACAAGCCCGCTCGATAACGCTAAAGATATCCAACTGCCCGTCGGGCGTGGGTGATGACCGATCCATTTTGAGGACGCCGTCTCAGACGAAAGGGAGCGACATGGGAATCTCGTAGCTTCGAGGTCGACGATGCGTGTCGTATGTGTAGCTGACCTCTCGCGTGGGCGGGACTGGAGGGGGATCACTTTGGCAGTGATGAGGATATCGAGGATTCAAGTAGTGAACAGCGGTGTCGATCCCATCTCGTCTTGGGAGGAGGATGAACCGTTTCCTCGACAAGGGGCGAGGGGGGTCACCTGGATTATGCATCTCGTAGCTGGACCTAGTGGCTCGCTGCTTACGGCGTGCTGGGGGGCAGTCGTGTAGCCCACGGCGAGGTATGAGTACGTACACCAACGAGGAGTACACCACGGCCAGGTACTTGCACACACCAAACACATGAACCGAAAAATGCCTTTCTACGGCAAAATGCAAGGATGGTGGCCGAATAAAGAGCCTGTGGCAGACGGATGGGAAAGGCAGGAGCACCCACCGGCAGAGCAGGGATGTCGTGCTCGTCTCCGACACCCACCTGCCCTCCCTCAGTTACTCTCCAGCCAAGACTCGCATCCCACATTCAACGCCGCTGCGATACACGACACGACGTGCAGTCAAGAAAGGGAAGCGTTGCATGTTCTGCTTGTCCGGGGCGTGGCTTTCTGGGCGATATGCTTGGCGCGGGGACGACTGACCGGGGTTCCATCATCGGGCCTGGGGCCGTCGACCGTCTCCACTTTGCATGGCAACACACACAAACGGGGGTCCCCTGTTCCCCCGCCGCAACCCTCGACAAGAACGAGAAAAAAGTCTGAATTTGGCCGACATTGTCAAAGTATGTGCCCCCCCTTTCCGGCGGGAATTCTTCGACTGCCTTCTCCAGAACACTGCTGACGGCCGCACAGACTGCTGCACTCCCAAAGTCGGCCGCGCATTTGATATGAGAGAGGCGGCGCTGGGATGGTCCTGGTTAGGGGTTTGGGGGCTACCTGCAGCCATAACTTCCGTGGTCGTGTAACGCGCGCCATATTGCGCTCCCATAGATTGCCATTCTCATCGTTTGCATTCTCGTCAGCCTCTGTTTGCCGTCGTGCGAGCAAGAGATGGCCGCGACTTCGCGGCACAGAGGGGGAGTGCGGTGCCTTATAGCCGGCCAAAGTGCCGGCTGGGGACGCTTCACTTTGTGTGTCGGGACGGGCTTGGGAGGGCCTGGGAGGCCTTGGATAGGAGGAGCGGCCTTCTTGTCCGTATTGCCGGTCGCTGGGCTGTCGCACACGGACGGTTCATGTTCGGGAGGAAGGCTCTCCGTCGTCGATATCCTGGAGAGACTTGGGCAAAGCTGGTATCGGAAAATATCCGGTCGATTGGGCGTCGCCCCCTAACGAACGTCAGGACTGTTTGAAGCAGCCAGGTCATTCGCTGTCGCCGACGTTTGCAGTGGCCTCTCTCTGACCCTTCATGTCCAGTCGAGTGTTCCAAGCTGCCACACCAGTCTCGCAATTTCCTCTGATGACGACTGTCCAAGAAAGCGAGGAATAGCGCCGAGTCGATGAGTTGCGGTGAGTCGTCGGAGCCAAAGGTGGCGCGTTCCCACGTGGAAGAACCAGGTCGGGGGTGGCTGTCGCTCTGCTTGTTTGGTTGGTTGAAGTCTGGTTGTTGGCGTCGGAGCCGATCCCGTCCCTGTGCAGCCGGCGACTGGCACGCTGCTGCTGCTGATGCTGCGCTGCTGCTGCACCGTTTGTGCTGTTCCTGCACCCTCGTCAATCGCCCTTGCATAGAGCCATTCCGGGTTTTCAGGTGCGCTCAGACGTAATTTCTACGACACCGCTGTGAAGCGGCGAGGTGGATATCAAAAGGGGGTTGTTACATTGGCAGAAAGGGGACCTCGGTCATCCTCGACACCGCCGACGTGGTTGTTGGCGGTGGAGTCCAGAGACAGGTTCGGGGATGTTTCAAGCCTGCTCGCGTGGTGGCGCTCTCCAGGGGCTTCGGCCACGAGGGTCTGGGGGGGACTCGGTTCGCCATGCGATACGCCAAGCTGCGAGTCATCTGTCTCGCCATCGCCATCTTGACCGTCCCAAGTTTTCCTGTTTGGCAACCGGGGAGGGCGCAGCACGTCGCAAACAGACAAGACTCGATGCAGCGCCGACCCCGGCCCGGAGGGATTTGTCGGCCTCGAGCAACCACGGCGGCGGGAGGCGACATGGCAATTGGGCCATGGCAAATTAAAAGGTGCAAACAGAAGGTTTTCGATGACAGTACGTTGTAACCAAGCTTTTTGGCGTTCAAGCCCCCAGACATGGGGCTGGGGACAAAAGCAATTCTCTTATCCACAGCACATGTCCACCGCTCCGCACCGCTCCACCTCGGACGGCACCGTCAGGGATGGGCCCTGGGCTTGTTTCGGTGTGCGTCTGTGCCTGTCGTCATTCACCGAACCAGTCGATCAGAGGGGCCGCGATCAGAGAGGCCATGATCATCTCGACCTGCCCGATTCGACCCCGAGCATCGGTTGTTCAATCCGACCCCGACCCCGGCCCCGGCATCAGCGGCGCTCCTGCGGCGAGATGCATCGACACTGCCGGTCGGCCAACGACGTGCTGCTGGGCCGCCGAGGCGCTGCTGCAGACAATGCACAGCGGACAAAGAAAATATACAAGGGGCTCGCTGCTGCAGGAATGCTCTTCCCCGGGGATGCATCTATTGTGTGCCGGACAAAGACCGCCCGTGACTTTTCTTGCAGTCGACTCCAACTTTGGGTGAGTGACTCTGTCGTTACGTCTACTCTAGAAATGACAGTTGGTCGATCAAAGTCAGCATCACTCAGCAGTAGGTAGCAGTGACTGGAAGCATCCCTAGCTGGGAACAAGGCCATCTCCGCAGAATTATGCGTCCCGGAATTGATAGGCAGGTTGTCGCGACATCGCCTACTCCTGCATCTAGAGCTTTCTGCTGTCCCCTCTTGAAAGAGATGAGGGATGGCCATAGCATCTTCGGGGCCTGGGCTCGCGGTTCGATGCGATACAACCTCGTATTATAGCTTTGAAACAGGAGAATGACGAAGAGCATAGGCCTTGTGCAGGTGGCAGAAGATGGTTGTAGCCTTGCTGATCCCCTCCACCTTCGTTTCGATGTCGAACTCGAACGTACTCATGGACCAGAATACGCAGCAACAACGGTATGTCGCAGAGTGGCTTGATAGCGTGTATTCTACCGTCACAACGATGGTTCTCGTCTTTTTCCTCGGGCTGGTCGGGGTGGCTCGGTGCCCGGGTGACGGTGTTGACCAACCCCTGAGGCATTGTTTTCATCGAGACATCGAGACAAGGAAAGCCAGCCTGCCTTGTCTCTCCTTCCCGTAGGCGTCGCTCTCAGAAAACACCATCACCGATTGTGACCATGGCCTCTCAGCCTAGAGTTCATCCTTTCATGGCATCTTCCACACCAGTCTGGCGCCAATGGAGCCCTCGTCGACTGAAAGCCTCTTTACCATCTCTTACCAGCACAAACCGTATATAATAGACAAACCACCACCGCTACGCCCCCCGCAAACCGTTCCAGACATGCGTCATCCCAGATCCCACCGTCGTCAACGGCCCCATCGACATGGCAAAAAGACGAAAAGCCCGGGTCGGCAAGATCCAGACCCGAACCCAATTCACCTCCCGACGGGTCGACAACGCCTCTTCCGACATCGACATGCTCGACATCGACTCCTCCTCCACTCCTCCCAACCCCTCCCGCCGGAAAGGAAACAACCCCAAGAGAAACACCGCAGGGAACAACAACACCAAAAGCCCTGCACCCACCACCCCTCGAATCGGCCCAAGAACACAACAGCCAAAGGCCCCCCTCAAATTCAACACGTACCACCCAGGCGCAGAGACTTTCAACAGCCACTGCCCCGCCTGCGCGGTAACCCACCGTCTAAACTACGGTCTGCGCACAACCCTCGACACGCTCTTCCGCCGCTTCCACGACGCGCTCGACCGGTGGGCCGACGACGTCGGCGTGGGCAGCGGCAGGAGTATCGACCCGATGGAGTGGCAGGCCGAGATGACCACGCTCGTGCTGGAGCGGGAGCGGGAGAGACGGCCGAGTGAGATGCGGAGGATGTTGGAGGGGATGATGTTTGGTGGTGGTTCGGGTCCTTGTCATCCTCTGCCTCTGCCTGATGTCAGGCGGGTTAGTTTTCTTGCTGCTCCTCCTACTACTACTACTACCTTGGGAGGAGGAGCTGGAGGAGGTGGTGGTGGTGGTGTGGGGGGCAGTGGTGCCGGGGGAAGTACCATCATACCTTCTTGTTGTAATTCTCCCCCGACGAGTTGGTGCGACAGCGAGGCCAGCACCGTGGTTACCAGCCCGTCTGTGCCTCTCCGCATGTCTTGTGATCCGATGTTGATGGCGCGAGGGGGGATGGGAATCAGTTGGGGAGGACAGTTGCCGATGCCGGTGCTGGGAGGAGGACAGGGCGATGGACAGATACGGATGCAGTCGCAGTCGCAGGCGCGGTTGTCGGTGCTGCCGATGCCAGTGCCTGTTGCGCAGTCGCGGGCAGGCGATTTCTTGCCCCTGACGGACCCGGGTTTGGCGCCGACGACGATGGGGACTACACTACCAGAAAATGGGCAGCGTCAGCCCCGGCGCCGGAGTGTGTGTCGGAAGGGCAGCGAGAGGAACGAGAGACGGGAGGGAGTCAAATGGGGACGATCATCGTAAGTATTCCTCCTTGGAGAGGAGGGACGTGGACCCGCGATTTCTTCGAGACTCTAACGCAAGCGCATACAGATCAAGTCCGTATCGCGGCAGGAAGTACAGCCTCATGTAGAGGAACATCATCGTCAATGTTTTGGTATCCTCCAGTATTGGTGCAGATCACCATGTCCAGTGTCTGCTTGGACGCTCCGCTATTGCTAGAGGGTAGATCATAAGTGAACTATCCCATCTGCAAAATATTCAGGGGCAGCGAGATCCATGAGAGATGGGTCCAGTATCAGGACATCCGGACGCCACTGGGAAGTAACTCAGGGTCAGTCATCCCCGCCGTCTAGATACCTACCACAGTATCTCCATGCTGACGGCCACATACCAAGATCGTGGATGATGTGACGCCGGCATGAGATAACAAGTGGCGACATACTACCTGATCGAGAAGTTTTTGGGTCCATTGAATTTCGGTTTGTGTATGCGCAAATGCCTTCCCCGAAATCGGCACCATGAAGACGGTGAGGCATCCAAGGCGTCTAAGTCTAGGAATTGGATCTGTGATGCTTACTTTTGTTGGCCCCCAAGGGTCGAGTTTAAGAATTTGTGGACGGGGATATACCCAGAGCAGCGCATTGAGAAGGAAGATCAATCCAAGGCAATGGGATTGAGGTCTTCGATTGTATGGAAAGCAGGCGTGGACAGGAGATACATCCCCTTCATGTACTCAAGTGCTGATTGTAGAATGATATCATTCTTACTTTGCACTCCAGTCCGATAAGTCATTCGTAGACATGTTAGAGATCCTGCCCAGTTTCGAGATCGCAGCCAGACATCGAGTGATCATGATCGTAACCGAGTCCAGCAATACCTTACCTAACGCAACAGCATTTGCCGAACTGAAAACCTACCCATTACCGTCCAACTTCCAAGGGAGTCCAATGACCGGGGAAACACACAGCCTACGCGGCTTGCGACATACATCTCATTAGATAGGTATTATATTAATACATCGAATTCCCCATCACTCCGGTCACGCCCCCGTGTCCACCACCGGCCCTTTCTCGTCAATACTCACGAGCAAATCATAGTTAACCTTAAGATTGTCAGCTTGGCTCAGAGACCGTGCCAACGAGCTCTCGTGCCGCTCGCGAACGAGCCGCCGCAGCGCTGACATGAGAAACTCGGCCGTCACCTCGACCGACCAGCTATCCGGGATCAGCGCCAGCACCTCGAGCACGTCGAACCAGCCGCCGAACCGCTCCAGCAACGCGCCCGTCTGCTCTACACGGTCGCTGAGATCGCCAATGGCCAAAAACTCAGCCAGCAGCACGCGAAACAATCGTGTCTGCGTTTCCTTCGTCGGTATGCTATCCCGCCGACCGGGCGCCGACGCCGAAAGGGATGCCCCGCCCCGTAGACAATATGACACGGCCGTATCGTAGTCCCCGAGGCGGTGGACAAGCAGACGTAGTGCATCTTCGTGCCGCTTAGCGCGCCCGTCGAGGATGATGGCCTCCGGCACCAGAAGCTCATCCCGAACCTCGGGCCCCGAGCCATCCATGCTCGACGGCGGCGGCGATAGCGTATCTAGACGCTTACGGATAGCATCCTCGTCGTAGTCGTGCCCTCCACCTAGAAGCTGTAATAATCGTAGACGGCTTTGCCATGCTTCATCGCCCGGTGGTGCGTTATCCTCGAGAAATCGGAGATAGGTGGGTTTTGGCGGCCGGAGAGCACGGTAGGCTTCGTACGAGGCAGCAATCATCTCGCGGGCAGCCGGCGAGGACTGCAAGTCATTGATGACGATATCAAGATAGTATGTGATGAGCTCGTTGACGTAAGCCGTGTTGCCTTTGCCAAAGACGAGGTGCTCAAGGTAGTATTTGACCGCGTCGGGCGCCTCCTCCTTGAGTATTTCCACCACCTGCGTGGGCTCAAACTTGGGCGCCTTGCCCTTGTCGTCCGCAAACACCTGGACACCAAGCTTGGGATTTCGATTGGCAAGCCATATGCCGTATTCCTGGACCAACGCCTGGTTGCCGATATTGCTGAGATAGCCCCTGACCCGCTGTTCGCCGTCTCCGAGCTCCCCTCCGCGGTCTTCTTCTCCTTCGATGATGCGTCTCCAGGTCGCCAGCACGTCTGCTGTCATCTTGCGATGCTGGTAGAGTCTGCTGAGGACGAAAAGACGGTGATAGCTCTCGAGCAGATCTACCGCCCGATCGAAGCAGTCCACACCATGGTCGACAAGATCATAGAGTTCCTTGCGGATCGTCGCGCCTTTGCCGGGTAGCCCTTTTGGTGTGTCTTGGTCTAACTCTAACAGCACGAGCAAGAGCGACGCATCCACTGTGCGGAAGACCTCGTCTGGGATGCTGCCAAACCCCTTCTTCTTTCTCCAGGCGGTAAGAAAGCGCCTCAAAAATCGAAGCACGTTTGGCGGCAAAGAACTAATGCTCTGAACAACCGGTCCTGGCTTGTCATGCGACATGTGTCCCTGAACGAGTTCCTTGACGCCGCCATAGATCCATATTCCTCGCCGGTTCACCACGATCTCGTTGCGGAGCGCCGGGACCAGTGCCAAAACAACCCTGGCATCAAGATCTCCACCGAGGAGATTTTCCTCCATCACTGCCAACTCGTCATCAGTAAATGGTGGCGCCCCGGCGTCGAGGAAGGATGCGAGGAGCATTACTCCTGCCTTCTGCTTGATATATCCCAGAGTCATAAACTCGAGCTCCGTCTTGGGATCACGGTCCTTGATTGTGGCTAAGAGGGTGATAAGTTGCTGCCTGGTTTCCTTCTTGTTCTTGCTGCTTTCATCTGTAGCCGCCGATTGTAGAGTCCCTTCCAGCTGAAGAAGCAGAGGATTCCTCACGGCCCACCATATATCAGGTCCGGCCCAAACAGCTAGTCGTGATGAGGTCTTGGCAAGAGTCCGCACGAAATCTTCACCCTCCTTGTTCCTTTTGGCCTCCCAGCCTTCCGGTAGCGGCTCATCATCCGACTCTAGATCCCTGTCAAAGAGTTCCTTTTCTTGTGAGAGACGTTCCATAGACAGTGCTGTCCTAGAATCAAAGCTCCCGATAGACATGGTAGGAGTCGATGGGTGGGCGCTAAAGGGCGAGAACCGCCTTTGGCAGAGCAGGTCAACAACTTCTTCGAAGCGCATCTCCTCGGTTTGTAGCAGAGAACGGACACCAATCGGTTTGCCGATACTTGGTTCCTTGGCGTCGGGAGTCTGGATTTCAAGCCAGAACTTCTCGGGCTCGTCCTCTCCTACGTTCACATCGAAGCGTTGTATTTCTAGGCCGTGATGCGGTCCGTCCTCAAATTCACGTGCCATCGACGCCAGAACATAGCCCTCTTCCTCGGTAGGAATCGACGTGCGAGATGAAGACAGATCGGTTGCAGCTCCATCCACCACGATTTCACGCGGATACTTGTCGAACTCAAGGGTGGGGCGCGTGGGATCCCCGTCGAGATTGACAAACATGCCAATTCCTGGATCCCGCGGGCCGGTTCCTGTAACTATGAGAAACTCCTCGGCAGAAGGAGATGCGATATGAGGCTTCAAAAAGACGGCCCCTTGTTTTGGTGGTGATGTAGTCCGGGCAGGTGAGTTGGTCCCAGCAGCCTGGGACGCCAGTAACCCCCCGGGTGGTGGCGGGAGTGGTTTGTTTGTATCCTGCCCTGTATTTGGCGTATCTGCCTCTTGAAAGACAGGGTCTTCGGTCTCTCCGGCTCTTCTGTCTTGCCGTCTAGGCCCACCCGTTATGAAGCCACCCAAGCTGGTACTCCTACTGTGACCATGACCTTCGGAAGGTGTCAACAGGGGTCTAGCCGTAGCAGATGAGGAGCTCCTGAGGAGACCGCCATCCGAATCACCAGCAACATTTTGTGCCTGCCCAAATAGACCTGCTTGTGAGCTATCCAGGGATGATATGCTCATGAGGGGGATTTTAAGTTGCCGTTCTACATCCAACAGAGAGTAGCTTCGAGAGTCGGCGACGCAGGCGATCGAGTCCCTCCGGACGGACAAGGTGCTGCCGGCAAAGTCGATTTTCTGTCACAGTGTGAGATTTCCGGCAGAATAGCAAGTAGAACACGTACTTTAACAACACGGGCATCCTCACCAACCCTGACGACCTGGATTTTACGGTTGAGGGACAAGAGAAGAGTTACGCCCTTGGTCCGATCATTACTGTCTCCAACCCCCTCGTTGAGGTCGACGCCGCCAATCCAGTTGCAATTCCGAACCTGAAGTGAACCAAACACGGGACTCAGCTCGGGTAGTGAGTAAAACGTCACGGTCCAGTTGCAGAGGACGCATGCTTTTCCGACGCGTGGGAGGAGAAGGATTTGTTGAACGCCAGGCCGGGTCCCGCTGGGTGATGCCTGGGGTTCGGAGTAGGCCGGACGCAATCGAGACGCAAGAATAAACTGGGCGCTGCTGCTTGGATCTTGAGGGTCGGGGGGAATCTGGAAGAAGTGAAGCAGCTCGGATGCGGTGGTGCCGACATAGAGGTTTCCATCTGTGATATCCAGTGTCAGCCAGAAGCGAGGCCCCTGGTGGAAACCGAAGGGCAGACAGTACCTAGGTAGTCGACGCAGTTGATCTTGGTATCGTCGGTGTCTCCGTCCGCCGACAGAGGGACGCTCTGCAGCAGCGGGCGCAGCACATATGGCCCAGCGCCGGCGAGGACTGTGGGAGCAGGGAGCTTCTGCTTCTGCGCCGGACCGGATGCCATTTCAGAATCGGCGCACCATTGTCTCTGCCATCAAACCACAATCTCGGAGCCTCTCCAGTCCACGGTCGTGACGGTATAGTCGGGATAATCGATTGGTCGGATTCGCGTTATATTGGACATTCGATGGAGCAAGAGAGTAAGACGTGGGGCTGGTTCGGTTCCTCGACGACCGCGTCACAGGCAATCGTCATGTTTTGGGCAGTGGCTAACGGGCGAGCAATTTGGTATCGAGCGTGCGCTGTGGTCTTGTCTTATCTAGGCAAACTGGAGAACGCGGCCAGCGAACGCCGCGGGTGATCCAAGCTCCAACGTCACCCATTGCAGGGTCCCACTCCCAGCTTGGACCAACCACAGCCGCTGGAATAGTAGCCACTTTGCAACGATCAGCACTGACTTCGGACCCTTCTATCACCATCAACCCCCGAGGTTTCAACATTATCGACGACTCGTTACGACGCAAAAGCTCTCTGCTGGACCGAGTGCCGCGATCGGCCACGCCTAGTACTGATAAACCGGCGCAATGGCTGAGGACGCCGCTGATACTCCAGCAAATGGAGCAAGCAATCCAACGACGACTGCGACGGCAACCAACGACGCGACGAACAAATTCCAAAGTGCTATCTCACAATGGAGGAGTAAGCCCGGCCTTTCCGTGTCTGTCTCCGCCTGGTACTGACGCGCTCTAGGTCTCGATTTCACTACCCTCGTATCGACGCTCGACAACACGGCATCCGAGATCGTCACATACCAGCGAGACTCGACGGTACAACGCAAGGACCTGGCGCAGAAAACAAAGGACTTTAGGAAACTAGACGATGCTAGCAAGTTGGGAGAAATCAAAGGCTTGCTCAAGGGTAGGTTGCCCGTCGAGAGGGATCCGATCCGTACTGAGAATGTCAGCCTACCAAACTTTTATCGACCTTCTCACAAACCACTCGAAATCTATAAACTCGGCCTTCCTTCACGCGTACACGGCCCTATCAGAAGCGCCAGACCCATATCCATTGCTCGAGGCGTCGGTCGACTCGATGTTGGTGTCTGAAGACACGTTACCGAAGCTTACACAGGAGAACCAGCATCTCCAGCAAACCGTAGCTAGGCTAACATCGCAGCTCGAGGATACCGAATCCAGGCTTCAGACGGAACGAGACGCGCGGCAGAAACTCGAGGAAAACCTAGAAACCAAGGTCAAGGAGGTCGAGACATCGTGGACGGCTGTTTTGGAAGAGAAGCAGGACAATTGGGCGGCCAAGGAGAAGGCCCTGGAGGACAAGGTTGAGAATCAAGATCGGCTCCTGAACGAGATTAAAGCCAGCTACGAGGTCAACCAGCGGTTAGGGAAAGCAGATGATGAGGACGGCCAGCGAGGACATGTCACGAGCGCCGAACTGGAAATGGTCCACTCGGACCTCGAACGAACAAGCGCGAGACTGGCCGAGGTCGAGGCTCGGAACGAACAGCTACGGCTAGACCTCGCCCAAGCCAAATCCCAGGTCCCTGCACAACAGGCCGTCGCTCTCGAGGACGATCCCGGTTACATGCGGATGCGGTCGGAGAACTCGTCGCTGATCCGGAAGCTAGACGCTGCGAGGGTGGAGAAGGAAGGTGTCAAGAGGCAGTTGGATGCGAAGCTCCGCAGCTTGGAACGCGAAACCACTCTTCTCAAGGAGGAGCGTGATGCGCTAAGGGCAAAGGTGCAGAAGTGGAGTGATTACGACGATGTGAAGCAAGAACTCGAGGTGCTGAAGAGCATCGAGTTTTCCACCGGGGATGACGATGAGACGCGTGATCTCACCAGCGACCAGAGTGGGCCGACAAACGCCAAGGGGGATACACTTGAGCAGCTCCTGCTGGCACGAAATAAGAAGCTCAGCGATGAGCTTACTATCCTGCGAGTGTCTCATCAAGATCTCCAAAGCCGGCTACAGAACCTGCAGGAGGAACTGTCCCGGACAAACGCCGAGCTTGAGAAGTCGCAGAACCTCAATGAGAAACTTGAGAACGAACTGTCGACGATCCAAGCCGAGGCACCAAACGCCTTTCCGTCGGGGGCCTCGGTCGCGGGTACGTACGTCAGCCGGTACGCGCCCTCGATTGCGCCGGGTCGTAAGGGTCGGACGTCTCCGACCTCATCCATCATCAGCGGGTTTAACCCCCGCGACTCGGACCGTGAGCCCATGGGTGGAGGCTCAGGTATTTTACCCATGATCACAGCGCAACGCGATCGCTTCAAGAAGCGCAATGCGCAGCTGGAGCAGGAGCTGTCGGAGAGCCATCGCACACTCTCCCAGCTACGACAAGAGATTGCCGCGCTGCAGCGGGACAATCTCAACCTGTACGAGAAGACGCGCTATGTGTCTTCGTACAACCGTGCCGGACCGACGGCGGCATCGAGCTCGTCGTCATCGGCGTACGCATCAAACCCCAACCCGTCAACAGTGTCGATGGGGGGCACAGGAAGTCCGGGAATTGCATTGGATCGGTACCGCAAGGCGTACGAGTCCAACATCTCGCCTTTTGCGGCCTTCCGGGGGCGCGAGTCGGCGCGCGCGTACAAGCGGATGAGTCTGCCTGAGCGCATCGTCTACTCGGTCACACGGATGGTGTTGGCAAGTCGCACGAGCCGGAACCTGTTTGCCGTCTACTGTGTGGTTCTGCACATCCTCGTCTTCTTCTCGCTGTACTGGCTCGGCACGGCAGACGTGGACAAGCATGCTGCGCATCTTGGCCAGAGTGCCGCCGCAGCCGTTGCCGCCGCCAAATCGGCTGAAAAGCATGGTCAGTGGCAGGAGGAGGGATTCAGTGGGCAATAACCAGGCAGCCCAGACTTTTAGCCTTTGTTGCTGCACACGGTGAGCGGTAGCGGCGGACGGTGAGGGAGGTGGGGGGGCAAGACCCTCTTGGAGGTCTGAAACGGGCCTGTCTACCTTTGCGGGCGTCTGTGTGCATGCTGCACTGTAGTAGCTAGCTCCATAGACAGATCTGTTCCCGGCGAGTGTGGCAGGTTGCCAGCCTGCCACGACTTGGGCCATGGCTGGGCATGCGTGTGGGCAGACGACACCAAGACGGCGACGCAGGCATGTCCATGTCCTGGAAGGGCACGGGAAAAAGACGGGTGGTGCCAGGCTGGGGTTGCCGCTGGACGGGGGGAGGTAGGCGGTTCGGTTGAGGCGTTTAATTGTGGGCCGGGCGGTTGCGGGCGTAAGTAAGGCAGGGTCCCGTTGTGGACCCGGGACCCCGCAGAATAACAGTGTACAGTCCGTGTAGGTTGTGTACTTGATGTTTTATTTAGCCATGTAGATAACACTATTCTGTATAAACGGTTTGATGTGAGCTCGGATGATGGAGTTGTTGTAGGTGTTGGTGGATCTCGAAGACGTCCCATGTTGGTTGACTTTGAGATTGCGCTGATTGGTGGGTTTCGACAAACCACCACGCTCAGGTCCCGGTTTCTATTATCAGACGCTCGGGACAGGCTGACTCTGCCTTTTGAACAAACCCAACTTTACTTTACAGGTCCAATAGCTAGACAAGTTAAGGCTATAGACACGGGAGACAGAGGGAGCCGTGTCGATGTTTCCTCGGAAAGAAAATAAAGAATAGAAAATAAGAAACTTGCTCTTCGTTTGCATCTCCAGTCCCTAGGATTGGCTACTGGCTGTCCTGCGGAAGCATGTCTCACTCGGATCTGTTGTGTGCCGACCGGAATCTGTAGGTCTTGGCGGGGGAGACGGGCGGGCTTGCATCGTGGAGATGCATTTGCAGCTTCCGATCTCGATCAAACAGACCTGCGTAACGGGAGGGTGTGTGTATGTAGGTATGTATGTATGTTGGGAAACAAAAAGGACAAGACGCAGAAGAAGAAAAAAGAGGGTGTATCGCGGTTGGCTCAGACATGTCCTACGGAGTATCTACGGACGAGGTCGAGTCTGCCAATGGGAAGAAGTTCTGAATCGAACCCACACACAGCATGGATTTGCGTATTGCTGCCCACCAGAGAAGAGGAAACCGATTCGTTTGGATAGATGAACTAGGCCCATCATTTCTTGGCTTCGTCCAAGGAAGTCTTCTGGATCATGGTCGACCGAGAGAAAATGTGTAGCTGATGTCGTAAGACTTGGGCCGCGGAAGGCGGTCGGCGTCTAAACTTCCTTGAATGGTGTCCCCACCTTCGGGAGACACGGGGGCCCACGGTCCAACCGTCCAGCAACTGTGGACTCCGGGCCAAGAAAACCAAGAAATACCAAGCTTTCGCTCTCGCGGCTACGCTACGCTTGCGCTTGTTGCGCTGATCCCAGCCTCTTTCTTTCTCCACCGCTGCTGCTGCTGCTGCTGCTTGCACTCGACTGCACCGCAGACGTGGCTCTACGTCTACGGTCCCGACAACTTTCAGCCATCAGATGGACAAGGACCAGAATAACGTCAACGGCAGCTGTCGTCGTCGTCGTCGGAACAGAGCCGACCCGACTTGAATGACAGCCGGAGCCGCTGCAGGGTAATATGAACGACAGATATTGAAGTTGCACTGGGCGCGTCTAAACCGCACGGCTTCGCGACTGTCCGATGTTGGAGCGGGAGCGGAGTGAACACGAGAAGGTAAGAAGCGAAGTGGGTTAAATTGCCCTCGCAGCCGGGTGCGACCAGCTCCGAGCCGCGGACTGGCTGAGCGTGGGTAAGTGGGTTAATTAGCTTGGGCTAATTTTGGCATTTAGCCCGAATTCTCACGTTGCGGTCCCCCGCCGGCCGCCAAAAGCCCGGGGATCCAATTACCAAGTTCTTTTTTTACCCAGTTTGCTTTTTTGTCGTCCACCCCCTCCGTTTGCCCAAATTTCTTTTTTTACCCAGTTGATTGCCGCGTCCGTACTGGCTGGATTAGACGCACGCTGCTCACCGCCTGCCCGGTGCCGTCGACGCTCGAGGACCACTGGGCTCTTGGATAATCTGCCGTGGTCTACGGCCACACCTCCTCCCGGTACTACGGCTTCCCATCTTGGCGGGTTCGCGGATCTTGGTTCTCCTCTTCCGTAGACAGCGTTCCCCCGACCGACCCAAGGCCGAAATGAGACAGGCAAGCAGCAGCAAGCAAGTAAGCAAGTCATAGCCATGCCGCCGGGCCAAGACCTTCCAAGCTGCTGGCTGCCAGCAGTGAGCCTATTCTCAGTACCCCTCTTCGGTAGCAGGCCGCGCGCAGGCTCCGTGCAGACAGCAGCAGCAGCAGTCATCAAGAAGATTCCCGACGAGATGGTGTTGTGGCTGCATGCCTCCTTGTTCGAGATGTGTATGTGGATTTGTGATGGCAGATTTGTGTTCTCTTGACAGTCTCTGTCCGTGCGTGCCCATCCTGATCGACGAGCCATGGAGATCACCAGGCCAGCCCAGCCGGGCAGCCAAAGACTCTTTTTCACAAATCCTCAAACTCGGGGCGTCTGGCGGAGGGGTAAGGCAAGAGCGTTGAAATGCGGCAAGATCTGCAAGATTCGGACAGGGGTTGGCTGACAGGGGTTTACGAGTAGTAGAGTAGGACAGGGGTCGGGGATCGCTTGGGCTGACCACTCAGACGACGCGCTTCCAATTGGCAGCGCAATCAAATGCCTGCCCAATCTTGGGAGCCCATGTCACTCTCCGCTGCAATCGGCGGCTAATCCGGTCGAGAGCGACTTCCCTCTCTTCCACTCCACGATGGCCATGGGGGGCGTGTACCTGGCCTCGCGGCTGGCCTGTGTTGCCGCCAGTCGGCGGGGGGCCTTCTCGTCCAGCCATTCCAAGTCTGTATATAGTCGGCCACACACCCCAGGCTCGTGGTTCGTGATCCTCATCTCCCGTGTGCGTCCCCAGTCCTGAACAGCCATATATCGCCTGGTCGACGCCCTCTCCGATCCCCTCCTCGGGTCAGCTTTCCTTTCGTTTGCTTTTCGACATCGTGGGGTCTCTTTTTTTCCTTGTCGTCATTTCACACCGGCGTCTCTCGCTCCTGCAACCGCTGTCGTCCTTCGTATATACATATATATCTGGACTCGCCCTTGCTGAATCTACGACATCGATCTGAACCTATACCGAGACACATCAAGCCACAATGCTCGCCTCGAAGCTTCTCCTGTCGGCGCTCGGCGCTACGGCCGTCGTTGCGGCCCCCGTCTTCCCCGACCTCAACATGGCTGCTGCCCTGCCCGGCAGCATCGACACCATGTCTGAGTACTTCAACATGCTTGCCCAGAAAGTCCAGGAGAGCAAGTCCATGGCCGCCGCTCCTGTCTGTGATGTATCGAAAGCAGTCCTCCCACAGTGTATGTGCTTGATCGTGAATCTTCCGGGTCAACGCTAACCGCCGTAGCAACCCCTCCACTTCCTCCTCCCGCGGCCGGCCTGATCCTTAAACACGTCGCGATCGGGCGGGGTACCCAGAACTACACGTGCGCCAACGAGACGGCCGCTCCCGTAGCCAACGGCGCCGTGGCCACGCTCTTCAACGCCACGTGCATCGCCTCGACCTATCCCGAGCTCGCCAAGCTGCTGGTGAAGGTAGCCCTGCAGTTCAACCTGACGCAGAGCGAGGCCTCGCGTCGCCTCGCGCCCTCGAACCTGGCTATTAGCGGCAAGCACTTCTTCACGCCTTCGCTCACGCCCTTTTTCAACCTCGATGTCTCGGACACGATGAAGCTCGGCGAGGTCCCTTGCGCCAAGAATGCCAGCAGTCCTGCGCCGCCGAATGCGCCGGTCGGTCAGCAAGGCGAGGCAGCCGTTCCGTGGCTGAAGCTGACGGCGAAGCCGGGGGCCACGGGCGATCTGCAAGAGGTGTACCGCGTCGAGACGGCCGGTGGCAGCGCGCCAGCGACCTGCAAGGGGATGCCGGCCGACTTTGAGGTGCAATATGCTGCACAGTGAGTTGTCCTGGTTTCTTTTTGGGGATATCAAATGTCTAACAAGTTTCTCAGATATTGGTTCTATGAAAAGTCACAATAAGCTACGCTACGATGTGGTGTTGGTCCGGCCGCATGCGGCTTGAGGTTACATAGACGGAGAACGGTCACGAGCTGTATCATATGGGGTGGGGTACGGCATGTCTATATTTTAATGCATCGTTTGGGGCGTTACTGGCGCTCGGCGGTGGATTCTTGGAGTTTAGGTTTTTTGCTAATCCGACCGGTATGACGGTCGTTGCCAGGGGCACAGCATTAGGAGGCATATACCAAGGGTAGTTAGTAATACAGCCATGGCTGCTCATTCATTTGGTGTTTGTTGCCGGTGAATAGGTGATCCTTGAGAAGTCCGCTTAGGTGTCGGAGAGGTCGTACAGCCGTTATTGTCTACACTCACGGCCGTCTTCCACAACGCAAGATCAATTATTACCCATAGATCAATGACATTGGTGTCTAGCCACCCCAAACATCGCCCAGCCTCCCACACACATAACACAATCAGCATACATGCCAGAAAATCCATACCTACTCAGATCAACTCTCAATAGCAAGGGGGGTTCCTCCTCATCCTCAAGACAAATACTCGCATGAAATAATTGCACATCAACACAATCTCTATCCCAGAGATCCCGTCCCTAGGATCGATCCCGCCGATCTGTACACCCCCACCTGACAAAGATGACAAAAAGACGGCGAGAAAGGGGAGACGTGCACGTTTCAGCCTTACTGATCGGATGCGGTTCGGTAAAGTCACGGCAGCCGGGTCACGCTCGGGTCGGTTTCGGTTGGCCCCCAAGGATTGTCTTTGCGGGACAAGTTCATCCCATCTTTTGACGGGGAGTTGACCGTCCCGGTGAGAGAGAGACTGCTGTCAGTCTGGGGCTGACAGGGGGTCTATGATCCAAAACTGGAAGGATTTTACTTAGATGCGGTGGTAGGAAGGGAGACACACGGATCTGGAACGGGACGGGCAGACTGGCGGGCTGAGGTCCCTTTGTCTTTTTGAGTATGGCTTGGCTGTTTGGGGATTTGGGAATATCTGCATGCACATGGCTACCCGAAGTGTCAGTCTCTTGGTGGGTACAGACCGGTGCATCTACGCCCATGGATTTGGGATAGCGATGGTGGCTATGATTTGCATCAGTTGCTATACAGACCCGTTTAGATGGCCGATTGACATAGCATGTCTACTTACTTACCTCTCTAGTATCATGTCCAACTCCATCTCGAACCCAAATCATCACCACCACTTACAAAGGGGGGGCAGCATCACCAACCAACCGCAGCTCTCCAATAACCGCAATCGCAAACTCTTCCCAACTAAACGAAAAACTCTCCCAAATCAGATAACGGTGCAACGATATTCCCGCGCCCTAAATACTAGTAAAAACCAAAGGACCAAAAGAAATCAGGCCATCACGTCCATCGCCCTCCTCGCTACGTTTCATAAATGTAAATCTAGACCCTCCAGCCTGGCAAACACAATGTCAGTGCCTCCTACCCCCCACGCAAACTGTTTCCCCTTCCTGGATTTGGACAGTGGTGGGAAGGGCATCCGAGATCAAACAATTGGGACGAAAAGGGATAATGGTTTGTTTTTGCAGCGGGTAAATTCGGTTTGTTACCTGTCGATGCAGGGTCACTTGAAAGTGTCACGATAGGAGGGGGGAGGTACCTAGGTAGGCAAGGCTGAGTGGGTGGTGGTGGGTGGGATGTCCTGAAACGCGTTCCTTTGTGTAGCAGCCTCGACGAATTTCTCCTGTCAGCGTTTTGGCAAGAAGTGTATCCGGGGCGATTGGATGGGATGACGTTTTATCCTATTGAACAAAACTGAAATATGCATACGGGTACCCAACCACCTTACCTAGCTGACCAGAGCCCGATCAACCATTCAGATTACCCCCCTTTCTCGAGTCTGTCAAAACCACCAGTTGTCAAACCATATGCAATTTTCAAACACCACCACGCCAGAGACTGGGAGAAACATCCCCAGCGAGAAGCACACCCCTCCCTTCAACTCTTTTTGCCCACTTTGTAGCTAAGTTACTGGGTTAATTTCACCGGCGTTCTCTCTTTGCATATCACCTTCTAGTCCTCTCAACTCACACATCCTGAGGCACCGGTCTCAGTCGGAAGGCAGTGGTTCTCATGCTCGACGATGTTCCGACCTCTAACCTCCGGGCACTATCGACACCAAAAATCACAGTTCCAACATACCTACACAAAAATAACACCAGCTGTAAAAACAAAACGGGCAACGGTAAGTACGCTCCAAACCACCAAACCTGAAAAGGTAAATGCCGTAGACCGACTTGCAACATGCTGCAATGTTCCCAAGCACTGCCTTGCGGCTTTGTTGCACCCTCGGACAACAACCCACTACTTTCCATCGGCAACTTCTCAGCGAGCAGGACTTACCCAGACCACCGTCATCGCCAACCACAGCACTAGAACCTCGTGTGCAATCATCTATACCGCCACTTGTAACCGGTTGGTTACCTAGGAAGAGAGCTGTTGGAATGTCTTCAAGTCCACTAATCCATAAGGTAACCCATTGGCCGCACGCAGGTAATGAGCCTCTCGAAGGCAGAGCAGTCAAGCTCTTGTTAGTGATAGTACGCCTTGCAAGAACTAGGTTACTAGCAACCGGCTGTGCATAAGTTCAACTTTAAGTGAGCCAGCCTCCCCAATTCACTGCAATTTTGACCCTAAAGGAGCCGACGACCGTCAACACAACCATGGCCACATGACCCCGACACATGAATCCCACTGCAATTTTGACCTTAAAGGAGCCGGTCGACCAACCGAGCAACTTCCTCGGAGAAATCAATAGTTGACTAATAATCACTGCAATTTCGACATTAGAGGAGGCAACCTCACCGCATATCCTTAGAACCAAGAAACTGAGTTTTCGTCCACTTTCGAGAGGACGCTTACCTGCCGTCATTATCCCTCTGGGACCTGGAAATCTTCCGGGTACCTTTAAGCTTTACACGTCCGGAACCTAACAACAAACAACAACACTTTTCGTCAGAGATAGGTAAGCAGCGATCAAAGAGACGAGAACGAGGGCTTGGCGGCTACCGTCATCCCTAGCCACTGCAGCCTCGTAAGACAAATCCTTTTTAAAACACCTGCAACTTGCTAGTGAGGAGGAGAAGAGTTATTGGAAGGGCTTCAAGTCCCCGGGCTCATAGGGGTAGTCCATTGGCCACACGCACGTGGTGGGCCTTCCAAAGGTGGAATAGTCCAGCTCTTGTGTGTGAAAGAGTCTGGCAAGAATAAGTTTTCGCATGCCTGGTCGTGACAATTCCCAATCACTGAAATTTCAACCGCGGAGGAGCCGGTCAACCGACTAACGTCTAGAAGCCTTCCCCCAGTATCACTGCAATTTCGATATCAGAGGAGGCAAGTTACCTCACCGCATCCACCAACAACCCAAGACCTTACCTAAAATTCCTCCACTTATATAAGAAAAGACCTACAGATATACCTCCTCCTGTCTTGAGACTTCATCAGCCTCCAGGTGCTCTTCCGGCCCAGCATGTACAGAATGGAATACAGCAAACCAGCGTCTACAGAGCAAAGACATAAGAACCTGGAGGGCAAAGGGACAAAACACAGTTCATCGCCACCTAAGTCTAGGCACTACAGCCTCATGAGCAACCTGATCCATAATCCATTAGCTACCTGTAATGTGAGGTGATGAGACTCCAGCCTCGCTGGTATGCCGACCGCCAGGTAACTACGCGCCAACGTCTCCGTCTCAGTGGTCAGATCCCCCAATCACTGCAATTTCGACCTCAAAGGAGCCGGTCTCACCCCCATCCCCCCCAAACTCCAGCAAAACCTCACTATGTATGGTCATTGATTTCCACCCAAGCAGCCGCAGCAAGTGCCCAGCAATGTCCGACTCCCAACATGTCCGACTCCCCAACATGCCCGACTCCCCACACTGCAATTTTACCCTCGGACGAGGACGAGGACGAGGAGAAAGAGAGAGTCTTACACGTCCGAGCCCTCCACTGAAACAGCACACCTACACATACACCCCACATCGCTAGACGTCTTCCTTCGTCTCAAGAGACGCCAGCCATCTAACTATACCTAAAGTACCCGTCAGCATCCACGGAATAGAACATTCAAAACTCACCTCAGCAAAAACCGAAACAAGCGCGCTCTCTGTCTCTTTCTCTCAGACTGCTCGCTGACCACCACTCCGGACCCAGAACCAAACTCACCTGACGGGAGGATCACCGTTCGTACACTTCGTGTCACAGTAAAATCCCACAGTCCGATCCACACATAAATGCAAAGCTTAGCACTGAGGATTACCTCTACACCTACCTACCCAATACTAGGCTTAAGCCATCTCAGCCACTGGTTTCATCGTCGGTGGCGCAACAACCGCATGTCATTCTTCCCGCTCCATGGTCTGGCTAGATGCTTTTCTCTACATCTTCCCCCGCTGTGCTTGTCCCTATCGCCGATACGTCTAACTTCAGGTCATCCCGCCAGCATCACGACGGCTCCACCCAGTTAACCACATCCATCACCTGTCCCGCCGAAGGATGCGTGTATCCTATCCTCAACCGCAAACGCAATGGCTGCATCACGTTAGCAAGGTAACCTGAAACCTGGACTCGCACTTACCCCCTTACACCCCGCCACTCTCATCGTCTGCGTAGCCTCGGATCCTGGCCCTATATCGGTAGACGAGATGCTGAGAAGCTGGAGTTTTTGCGTCTTGGGAACCGCCGCCTGCAGTCCAACATTAGACAACGAAATGCCGGGCGTCGTGTTTCGGAACCGCGCAACCGCCTGGATCGTCCCCTCGGCGTTTCTTTGCGTCTGGATCGTCACATTCAGACCGTTATTGTCGTAGCAAGGATGGCCAGCCGGTGCCTGTTGTGGTGCCGCTGGTTGAGGCGGCGAAGCGGCAGCGAACAAATCGGCACTCGGGGTGGATGCAGCAGCGGCTGGAGCGGGGGAAGCCGTTGGTCCTTGAGAGAACAAATCCATAATGGAGGCGACGTTGGACTGCGCGGCCGGAGGTGATGCGGAGGCAGCCGGAGCTGACCCACCGCCGCCTAGGATGTCCGCCAACAGATCGGCGCTGCTCTGACCGCCGTTGGCCGTTGCCGGCTGCGGAGGTCCACTGTCGCCCATGAGGTCAAAGAGAAGATCCTCCTCCTTGGGTTTAATAACCTTGGACTTCCTGTTCGCGGCTTTGGTCGTCTTCTTGGCCGCCTCGCCGAGTACCCGCGATTCCTCCTTGATCTGCGGTGGCGGCATCTTCTCCAACACACCACGCCGGATTTCATCGTAGGCAAACAAGTTGCCAAACTCAACTGCCCGCTGCTGTACTTCAACATCAAGACTTGTCTGGTGTGTCTGCAAGATCCGACGAACTCTCTCCACCTGGGCCGGATCTGACAGTCGTGTTGTAAGTTTGACCAGAGCTGTGACGATATACTCGGTAGTCACCTGAGTGGCATAGCTGCTGTTAAGGATGGTAGTAAACAGGTCGATAATCTCGTGTTCCTTCACCACCTGAACCAGCTCTTCCTCTTCATACTGGCCACCCCTCAGCAGGGCATCGCCGTATTCACCAATGCACCAGGCACCAGCCTGTGTTAGACTCTCTTGTGTAATGTCTTTCCTCAGGTTCGCGAATAGCTTCTGCACAGCATACGTCTGCAACTCAGGGGTAGTGGCAATGAGGCGGACGAATGATGACAGAATCGGCTCTTTGACGTAGTTACCCGCCAACGTCAAGACGCGCAACATGGTGTCAAAATGCCATCGCTTATTTGGTGCATACCGGTCAGCGGCGACGCCGATCTGCGTCGTCATGGTCGGCTTGAACTCATTGTCTGCGACTTCCAGGAAGGCCAGCAACTCCCTGATCAGCACGCGGACGTTGCTCTCGTTGATCAGGGTGAAGCTAAGATCGAGTGCTCTCCTCCTGATACTGATATCCGGATCCCTTAGACATTCCAGAATCGTATTTCGGTGTCTCTGCACGGCATTGGTGTCGATAGCCACGACCTTGACCAGCGTGTTGAGCGCGACATAGCGAATGTTGTTGTCTCGGTTGGAAAGAAACTTTCCGAGGATGTTGACACCTAGCACGCGCAGGCCAGCATCTGCTTCGATGTCGAGGATCGTGAGAACCGCCTCGTACAAGATCGAGTTGCCAACGTTCTTAGAGGAGTCGGTGTTGGTGGCAACCTGGGCGAGGATGTCGTTGATTTGCTCCGTGACCTGTGAGTCGCCGCGGGCTAGGACCCGAAGCAATCGGAGGATCTTGACCTGTAGGAAGGGGTCGGTAATACCCGTCACATCGTGCTCCGGGGCGTATCCAGAGGAAGCCAGACCTTTCAAGATCCTCACCAGCACGGGCACGAATTGCTTGAATTTTTCGACAATACCCTCCTCCCCACCCTCGGCCTCGTCCGCCTCACACAGACTGGTTACCAGGGTCAAGCCGCAGAGGAGCACTCCGTGATTCCTGTCGGAGAGCAGATGCGTCGCCTTCTCGATAAAATGTTCCTGGAGGTCGGGGACTTTTCGGCATATCCTCATGGCGCACAGGGCAGCCTTTCGTCGAATGTAGGGGTTGGCAGTGGATACGAGGTTCTCGATTTCGGGAAATAAGTCTCTAGACATTTCGACCGAAGCGATATTGCCGAGTGTGCAGAGGGCAAGGCCGACGATATACTGATTCGAGTGGGATAGGTCACTGACACAGCGAGTCAGCAAGCGCACAGCAGCTCAGGGGGGTTTTCTTGGACATACTTTTTCAAGGAATTGGTGACAAGAGTCAAGACCTCCTGGTTCTCGTCGAGGAGCAAGCTGGTCGCAAGGTGTCCCAGCCGCTTGTCGGCGAATCGTGGGGAGGCGAGGAGCTTGAGACATTCGATCTGGCCGAAATGGGTGCGCTCTCCCAGCGTGAAGAGGTATAGGAGCTTAGCTACATTGTTCCTCCTACACGGCGGCGCCGGTCGTCAGCACGGCGGTCCCGTAACAATGCGAGGGGTTATGTATGCACCTGACAGCGTGGTCGCCACTCTCTTCCCGGAAGCTGGCGCGGATAGCAGCGCTCTCCTTCTGGATGACGGCCCTCTCGTCGGCGATGGTCTTTGCGGCGCGAACATTGCGGATGAACTGCTTGACTGTGGGGTTGGAGGCAATGCCATGTCAGCGGGGTCTCTCTATTCGGAGCAGGCGGTGCACGAACGGGAACTCATGGTGAGGCTCTTAAGGGCCCGCGAGGGGGCCTGGTTGGAGTTGGACCAGCAAGAACTCGGAGTCGCGGAAAGGAGAATTCAAGCCGTTGTTGCCCGCATTAATGATCGTATGTGGCATCCCAAAGCTTTGGTCGTCTCGGGGTGCTGTGAACGGGCCACACCGCGCCTCAGTGGGACCCCGTATAGCCATATCCCCGTTTGGTGAATGTGGGGTGCTCGCTGCCACTGAGCGGCAACGGTATGGGCTCACAACTGTCGACACCATGCCTGTTACTACTCCTTATTCTTTTTTAGTTGGGTTGGGACGATACGTCGGGGAGCTTATTGTCCGAAGTCAAGTCTAGAGAGATAAGGATAGCGTTAAAGTTCTCTGTACGGAATAGACGTCTACAGCTATTCGCGGATGCTTCGAGACCAGAAACGACTATCCTCCTCCCTCGTTTCCAAGGCCGCATGGTTCATGGAGTTTGATGTTTTACTATCCTTTATATATCCTTTACATGAAAACTCTATGCAATTGGATGTTGTGTGATGCGCGGTAGCAGTCTGATGTCAACGCCAAACTGACATGGCATCGCTAACACTACGCAGTGTGTTTTCTTGGCGCCCCTGTTACGCCGCACCAGATCTCGGCCGGGAAGATCCTAACCTCCAAGACGGGCGTCCCCGTCTTCCTGACGAGCCGCTCTTGGGGCAGTGCCATGCAAAAATGATGTCCCGACCCGGATGGAGTGTGAAAACACCCTATAGGGCTGCAGACAATAACGACGGCGGCATGAGCCAATGCCGCTAGAGAGCACTGCCACAATCGACCTGCATGTCTGTGCCTGACTACCGGGTCGCTCTGCAACTCTGACATTCCTGATGACGAGGGGTTGACGGGCTGCTGGAGATTTTCCAAGTCGGCATATATCCACTGTTGCAGCTGGGGAATCGTTGTCCAGGCGCCTATCTATGGGGGGCCTAGGTTGGGCACGATCGGGCCAAGGCAGCCCATCCACGCTGGGTGACATTGGCTTCCTCGAGATGCCCTCCCATCAAAACTGCGTGGGCGGGTACAATTTTGACTAAAAATGTCAAGACGAGAACAAGAGCGGGCTTGATTGAAACGAGGCAGTATGTCCACCGACCATAACCTTCATCGACTATGCTCTATGACTTCCCTGGCAGCGGGGAATGCTCAAACACAACGCCTAGCAAAAGGGACGCCAAATTCTTGCGCTTGATGTCAAGCCTCTTGCGATAAGCTACCTGGGAATCATCCAGAACAAAAGTAGCAGTCAAATTCGAGAAATAAAGGCGCAATTTTCATGTTTGGATAAGAGGACTATTCCTGGCGGCACCGCGCTTACTTCTGCATCATCAGCTGAACGAACTCGTTGTCTGGTTCCCGACTTGTTAGCGGTTATCCGTGCTCTGCGTATACGTGTGAACCCACAGTCGATACGACCATCACCGTCCTGGTCGGCTTCACGGATCATCTCGTCAACCTCGTCGTCGGTGAGCTTCTCGCCAATCGACGTCATGACGTGACGGAGCTCGGCGGCCGAGATGAAGCCGTTATTGTCGCGGTCGAAGACCTGTTTGAAACCGTTAGCTCGGCGATAAGGATTCCGACAGCGGGAAACCGACCTTAAACGCTTCACGAATCTCCTCTTCCGAGTCTGTGTCCTTCATTTTTCTGGCCATCATCGTGAGGAACTCTAGAGAGCCTTGTGTTAGCAACCGCACATGGCGCGTTCAAACCGACAGAAGCTTACCTGGGAAGTCGATAGTGCCGTTGTTGTCAGCGTCGACCTCGTTGATCATGTCCTGCAGTTCGGACTCGGATGGGTTCTGGCCCAGAGATCGCATGACGGTGCCCAGCTCCTTCGTGGTGATTTGTCCTGGTTCCCGTTTAGTAGTGTACCCCTCGGCAGTTCAGCTCCAAGACCGTGGGTGCTGAGCGCGCGCGCTCGTTGCCGGTGATTGATCGTGGCAATCGTGTGCCACAGATCTGCAAGGCTACACGCGCGGGAGGAGGAAGACTAACCATCACCGTCCTTGTCCTGTTGTGCGAGAACTAATCAGCCCACTGCTCTTTTACGGTTCGGGTTTGCGCCTGCCCGGATAGGCTTCTGCGCCGAGTGTCTTCAGAAGAGGAAGACATGAGAAATAACTTACAAAAAGGGAGAATGCCTCCTTGAACTCAGAGACTTGCTCCTCGGTAAGTGAGTCGGCCTGTTGACAATGTCGTCGTCAGCTCCAAGGCTCGTCGACGAGCGACCCCTCAGCCGCGGGGCAGGGGAAGGAAGCGGTACCATGATGATAATGCGAGTCAAGAAGAGGCAAAAGATGTAGGCGAGGGCGACGGCTGTCGAGGTAAGTCTTGTAGGGGAACAGTAAATAAGAGAGTCGCGCGGAGTGTTTGGGTGTCCACAAGGCTGGGTGTGGTTTGGTTAACTTGGAGGATGGAAAAGGAACCTGGAAGCACACAGGCGCTAGGTAGGAGGGGCTCGATGAAGGAGGGGACCCAGCGCCGGGCATTTTGGGCAGGCTTTGCGGATCAGCCCAGGCAAGCCAGGCACAGCCAGCTGCCACACCCGAATGCCAGCTGTCATCTCAACGCTTGCCTGACTTCCAGCCATTGTGTCATCCAGCTCAAGCTCGACCCTGGGGCTAAGCCAACCATTCACATGCCGCCATCTGCGAACATGCGATGTGATGCCTCGACGACAAGACAACGCAATTCCCCGGAGACCAACGTCTTGATCGACATCCATCGCTACGACCAAGCATTGCGAGCAGGCTGAAGGGCGCATCTCCCCTTTCCGGCGTCCGCCATGTGGCGAGACCGCACCAATCTGTAAGTGAGCAGCTTCATTCAGCCTCTAAACCCTTGCTCCCGAGCATCATCTCGCACCTCTCGCCCTCGGCGCATCGGGACAGCTCGATCAACTAACACGCGCTACACAGTTACATCTCGTACCGGCAGTCGTACGCCCATCACCCGACACAGCGCAATCGCTATGGTCCGTCGAGCCGGAACGACCGCTTCGGCGCCGGCCCCGGAAGCGGCGCCAGCACCGGGGTCCTCTTTTCGGCCGATGACGACCGACGGGGCCTCTTGTCGTCCGGCGCCTACGATGTGGATGATGGTGACGCGGTGATTGAGATGGACCTGCTGCCCCCGCGCTGGGCCGACGTGTCGGACGAGGTAGCCGAAGTGCTGGCCGACATTGCCCACAAGAGCCAGAAGCTGGAGCGCCTACACCAGAAACACGTCCTCCCGGGGTTCAACGACGATGAGGCCAAGAAGGCCGAGGAGAGGGAAATCGAGCAGCTGACGCAGGCCATCACGCGCGGATTCCACGAATGCCACCGCTGCATCCAGCGCATTGAGCAGATGGTGCGGGAGGGCAAGGCGACCGGCCAGATGAGTCGCGCCGATGAGATTATGGCCAAGAATATCCAGACAAACCTGGCAACGAGGGTACAGGAGGCGAGCGCCGGGTTCCGCAAGAAGCAGAGTACATATCTAAAGAGTAAGTGCTGGTTGTTGGTCTTGAAATTGTGTGATGCTGCTGCTGACATTGACCTCCAGAGCTCAGAGGGATGAGCGGGATATCTAGCCCCGCCGACCGGTCCTCGACTCCATTAGCAGGCGGAAGCGGCTTCACGGACCCGTCCATCCTGGAATCGGACGCGGACAGGTCATTCTCACAGTCCACACTACAAGCATCCTCTCACCAGAAACTCTTACATTCGAATGATGCCGTGATATCCCAGCGTGAGCGGGAAATCGAGGACATCGCCCAAGGCATCATCGAGCTCGCGGACCTATTCCGTGATCTCCAGACGATGGTCATTGACCAGGGCACTATGCTCGACCGGATCGATTATAACGTGGAGCGAATGGCGACCGACGTGAAGGAGGCCGACAAGGAGCTCAAAGTTGCCGAGGGATACCAGAAGAAGACAACAAAAAGGAAGATCATCTTCCTGCTGCTCCTTATCATCACAGCTGTGATTATCCTGCTGATACTCAAACCGAGGAAAAGAGGGTAGAATTCCCTCGAGAGACATCCTGCCAGCGGACTTGAAACTGGGTAGGGGTGGCACCATGTCGCCGCCGGATATGCGGTGGATAATGTACTATTAGACGCATTGTAAGCTCTGGAGGCGGGTATAAGGTTGTGTTTCACTAGACTCTCATACGGGACTGGACAAGTTGATCGTCTAGCCTCTTGAATAATGCAGATACGTATATACATTCATGAACATCCAACCCATGTCGGAATTATCACATTAATCGTGAGTCACGGTCTTTCCAGTGAACTCATCGTTATCTGGTACTGCACCCTGTTCCGAAGCCCGGTCCTTCCTCCGCAGCCTCTTCTTCAACTGAATAGCAGCGGCTCTCCGTTCGTTGATATGGTGCCGGAGTTCGCGAACCAGGCGTCCTGGGCGGGGCAACAATTCCTCACCCCATGCCCGATCAACCAAAATCTTGGCCACTCGCACCCTAAACCGTCTTCTCTCGAGCCTTCTTATGTGGTTGCAAACTCGAGGAGGACAGAGCGGCCGGAGGTCCCAGGGAGCTTCAGCAAGCGTCGATGTGACGAAGCGGCGAAGCTCTACCTGGTTGATGGGAATAAACGGCGGCCCAATCCTCCTCAGCATCGAGAGAAGCCGGATGCCGTCTGTGAAATGAAGACTCTTTGGCTGGGCTTGGTCCACGTACGTCTTGTATCCAAAAGCCCGCAGGACGATGTGTCGCAGAAGGTAAGGCGTAAAAATCAAGCGGAACGGATGGAATGGGTCTCTCCAGTCAAGATCGCGAGGGAGTAACTGAAAACGGCCGGCTCCGGTTTCTCGTGCTATTCCTGGCACATCCGACTTGTGGACACGCATCTTTGGATAACCACCGCCGAGGAAAATGGCATAGTAGCTGGTGATGTCCTTGGCAAGGTGATAAAGTTCATCAAAACGTCCCGTGCGGCTTAGCTGCAGCAAGACGGTCTGGAGAGCACCCGATGATGGTGGGAAACGGAGATGAAGCATCAAGCTGCAGAGACAAGCATAAAAGCCAATATCCTCTGGTACCTCCACGGAGTTCGGCGAAAAGCTCTGCGGGATATGCGAGGAGATAATATCAACGGTTGACTCCAGCAGTTGGATCTCTCGGTCGATCATCATGTCCAAGAACCTCAGCGTTCTGGGCTTGTCTCCTATCTCCAGTGCTACCGCAACGAGGCGATTCGACACAGCCCGGGCGAGATCTGCTGCGACACTCAGTCTCAAGTTCAGGATCAACTCATAACGGTCCCATGTTCCTTCCAACACCGCCGAGACGAGGGCAGCGCGCTCCAGCTCAAGATCGTCGAATACATCAGGGTGAATGTCAGAATGGATCAAGTCCGAAAGCATGCCGTCGTTCTCAGCTGCTGCCCAGCACCGTATGGCTTGTGAATAGGATGAATCGCCAATACGAATTCCGAGAATCTCCATCTGTTCGATGCGCTTGTGGATCCCTTGAGCGTTTTCCTCTCTGAGTGACAACGATTGCAGGGTAAGCGGCCCCACGGTGGTTACCCCAAGGAGATGGAGCGAGTTGATCGCGAAATCAAGGGACAGCCATGTGCTGGCAAGGTATTTCGCCCCAAGCTCGTCATTGTACGACTTCCGCCTTGTTCTAGGGGGCATTTCGTCCATGAGCTCGGGAATTTGAATGGGAGCTGATCGACTTCGAAGCTCTGGAGGAACGGCGGTCTTTTGCGGCTCCAGGCCCGGATTCAGCTCAAGGCCGGCCACTTCGATTTCACGAGGTTCGAGCTTTTCATGAGGTAAATACGCGGCGAGAAATCGGAGGAACGGGCGAGAAGAAGCGGCTCGTGGAAGGTCATTGTGGCTGATGAGGACGGCTCGCCAGCTCCGTGCCAACTGAGAAGAACCCGAGTCGTAAAGATACGGGATAAGTCGGTCGTAGAGATCACGGTGAAGGCTCGTCCGATACAGTGTCTGGAGAATCCTCTGGGTATTATGACGGCGTTCTGTGACGAACTGTTTCAATAGGTCGCCAAATTCGTCCGAATCCACGCCGAAGTTGGGGCTCAGTCGCAAGTTCCATCGCAAGACATCTCCTTCGCGGCCCTCACGCACCAGCGGCGCGAGGATGCCAGAGTACAGTCCCGGCCACCGAGCGCCATGATTGTCGTAGAGCCACTGCGCGTATGCCCATACGTTGTCCAATATGTCCTTGTCGAGAGTTGCGTATTTGAGGATTTTTCCCCAGAACCTCTTGGCAGCCCCAGATTTGGCCTTGAACAGGCAGCCTCTGGCTACTAGGCCCTCCATAACGTCCCCGATTCCGCGTAAGCCATCGCGCTGCCAGCGGTAATCGAGGATGCACATCCAGAGATTGAAGTCGTTGCGGTTTTCCTTAAGATCGACGAGACGGGGGTGTCGAGGATCCAGTACCAGGACGTCTGACTCAAAAACCAAACGTTGCTCGTCCACTCTCAAGGAATTCCATTTCCCATATCGGAGAGGGTGGCCGTCCCCCGGCCATTCTGGGAGGGCCGTCGACGAGACCTCATGGCGGAGAGTCGAATCGTCCTCGTCAATGGGCTCGGTGATTCCGAATCTGTCGGTGGAAATTGGGTGCGCAGCGGTAGTGCTGTAAAACGCACGAGCACGAGTGTTCGCGTCGAATCTCGCAAAGGAGCCGGACAATTCGCGATGGTTAGCCGCAACTCGTCCAGTCGGCGGAAGTCGTGAAACGCGGCTTAGGCGGGACAGAAGAAACCGTCGAAAAGGGGACGCCACCATTCGCATACTGGCCGACTGCTCTGGAATCCGAGCATTGTGGTAACCACGCTCTCCTACAGCTGGCGACGGAGCTGCATTGCCGGATTCGAGTTTGTCGAGTCGATGCGAATGGGAGAATCCATCGCCAGGTTCGCCTTGGGGGAAAAAAGCGGATGCAAGTCCCACTTGGCAGATATCCTTGCAGATGTGGGGCAGCAAGTTGCTTAGCTTAGTCATTCAGCTCCCATCATTTGACGGCAGCCGAGAGAAGCTCACCTGTTTGCACCACGACCAAAACCGACGACAGCTCTCTCTCTTGCACGCCCGCGCAACCAACTGAAAACCTCCATAATGGGGTAAGTAACTGATGCCGCCTCAATTCACCCAGCACTTCCGAGAACCCGACGACTTCTTCGCCATGTGCCGGCCAATGGCTGCTCCAGCCGGATCGTACGACCGAACGAACATCAAGCTAACGAATCTGCTCCAGTCTCGTCAACGCCCCGAACAAGGTGCCCGAGCACCAGCGTGTCTACCAGGCTGCCTACAGGGCCCACACCCGTATCTGGAAGATCGTGAGTGGCATATCGGCCGCCTTCAGGCGCGACGGCAGGTGTTGACCAAATGACGCAGAGCCCCCGAAGCAATGTGCTCATGACCCCTTATCTGATCCTCATGTGGGGAACCTTCGGAGGTGAGCTACCTAGCCGTGTCGAGCGTAATCAGCTGCTAATTCGTCAAAGCGAGCATGTATGGGATGGGCCGCAAGGTTCTCGGCTACAACTCTTTCTTCGGCAAGAACTAAATACAGATAGAGGGGCTTGAGGTTGGTGGCGACGCGACTGACGTGTGGAGGCTGTATGTGTATAGCGCCGGTAAATAGACACATGAGAAGGGCGGTTCGAGTTTGACCTGTATCACGCTTCCTGGCCAAAGTTTCTTATGTTTTTAGTACTGCTGTCTTAACGCCGTCGCATTGCCAATAATTAAACGACATGTCCCGGAATGCCAGGAGTTCTAAAGTTACAGTAGAAAGTTCGCCGGGTACCGTCAAGGAGACCCAGCTACCGCCCGGCTCGCGGGGTGGTAAACGCCTTGGCTCCAGTGGGAGAGCGTCACGCCTTCGCGGCCTCAATAGCCCTCAGCGCCTGGAGCTTTCTCATCCTTCCGGAGACTGGTGAGGAGCTCGCGGAATCGTTCCTTTCCTGAGCCCGCCGCGCCGCCCTTTGTTCCTTTACCGCTCACATCGACCAACTTGGCGATGCGCTCCCAGCTTGTACCTCCAGATGTGGTGTCTTCACGGCTCGCCAGGAACTGCTCCGCTTCTTTCCGAGTCTGAGAAATCATCTTCTCCTTCTTGTTATTGTAATTCTCGTAGAAATCGTCAATGTTCTGTTGGGCCTCCTGGACGGTCTCGGCTCGCTGCGCGGCAAACTGTTCGGCTCTCTTCGCGTTCTTGGCGTCTCTCTTCTCGCGCCAGTTCTTGATCACTTCCGGCTCTTCTTCCTCCTGGGCAAACTGTCCGTACCCTGAGTTGTAACTAACCGACGGGCCGGTGATGCTACCGCCCGGCGCAACGTGCTGTTGACATAGTATTAGCATTCCGCCATGGGCCTGCTATGTGCTGACACCGTACCTGGTTTGTGCTTGTGATATCTGGGAACTGGCTCTCGAAGGCCGCGTTTCCACTTGGGGCGCCCATGCCACCTCCTAGAAGGTCATCGTCGCCATCCTCAAAGGCAACGTCTTCGACTGTCGCAAATTGGCGGGCCTCGTCGCCTAGAACCGCCTTTTCTCGCTCAAGGAAGTTGCTGGCTGATGGGTTCTCGGATGCGTCCCGAATATCTGTCTGGGCTGGGGCGAGGTGAGTTAGCAACTGCGTGATCGCAAAGCCGCCAGATTATGGCTTACCGCCGGAATCAAAGTCCTCGAGCGACGGGAATCGGTCGGCCATTTTGGTGTATTCGGGTTTGCGGCGCGCGTTGTTGTGGGAGTTGCAGAGACGAGTTCAACAAGCCAGACAAGACAGACGATCAAGTTTACTGTGGTTGATGCGCCGGTGTCCCCAAAGGCAAGATTACTGCATGGTCCCTGCTGGCTAGAGGGAGGTGGCACGTGCGCCTCCGCGCCAACCAGCTGCCGAAAGCTCCAACCTTTCTTTCTCTTCGCTGATTTGCCGCAGTCTTTCCTCCATCCACAACAACAAGCCAGCAGTCTGCCAGTATTCCACAAAGACAAACAATTGCGGCCTTCGACAATTGGAAGTTTCGGTTGCCGGGCGCTAGGCTAGAGGGTCTGATTGCGAACTGGACGTAAACTGCAGTATCCGGGGCCCTCTGGTCGCAGCGAGTATCATTCGTAGACGAGATTGATTCTCAGATGAATAACTTGCCCGAGGACGTCTGAAAAAAAAGCCACGCCCCTCCGATCCCAGAAGCTTTCCGCCTCTCAGCGTTCATCGATCTTCATCTCTCCATCAACTTCACATTGTCCCTCCACGTTCCAGGATGGCATATACCGACGATGCGGTGCTGTCCAAGCTGTCGGCTTTGAACGAGAGCCATGACAGCATCGCAACGACAGCTCAGTGGATCATGTTCCATCGGTAAGATCAAACACGCAAACATTGCAATCCATCACCACCTTTCCGCAGGATACTGACACTTTGCATCCATTTAGACGACATGCTGCACAAACTGTCCGCCTCTGGCTGACAAAACTCAAGGATTTGCCCAGCCCGAAGAGGTTAAATATGATCTATGTTGCAAACGGTATGTCTCCCCCAGCAACAACGCGCCCGTGTCTGTCGAGACAGCTTAGCGATTTTTCCTGTCCGAACCATTCATCCAGCATGTGATGACTAACCACCTAGCCTAATAGAGGTTACCCAGCAGTCCAAAGCCCGCCACAAGGATGATTTTGTTCAAGCCTTCTCCCCCTATATTGCGGATGCTACGGCGCTGGCTTACAAGGGAGCGTCTACCGACATCCAATCCAAGCTTCGGAGAGTTGTCGATGTCTGGAGAGAGCGGAACATCTTTGAGCGTGACGTCCAGGACGCGATAGACGCCCGTCTAAACGGTAAGTCTGGACTATGTACTACGCTATCCACCAAAAGCTAACTGCCCTGCATAGAGATTGACAAGACGCGTAGCACCACTAAGGTCGGCGGATTCGGCGGATCCATCTTTGGATCTGCAGTGACAACAGCTTCCACTGTTCCTAGCGAGCTCGCTCCTCTGGTGCCCCTGCAGCAAAACCTCACCAAACAGGTGACACCAGCTAAGACAGCCGTCAACGCAGCAAACAACGAGTTCAATAACCTCGCCAACGGGACAAGTCCGGCGCCTGCTCCTGCTGTCCACGCCGCCCGTCTCACGGGCCTGCTGAAGAATCTCGCCAGCGCTGAAGGCGCCGTCACGGAATGCATCAAGGCCCGGAAGGAGCTAGTCTCGGCCCTGGAAAAGATTCTGGTCGCCAACCGTGAAGCTCTGAAAGAGGATGAAGCCCAACTGGACCTGTTGCGCCAGCGGAGCCTATCGGCCGAGACCCAGAAGAAGGAGGTCGAATTGGCCATCATCGGCGGTTTCCCCTTGGATGCCGTTCAGCAATCACCAGGCGGACACTCCTCGGGGAGCCCCGTTCCCGAATTCGATCCGCCCCAGGTTGAGGCTCTGACCCCGCCACATGTTCAAGACCACGAAGATGTTTATGACCATGCGACTGATACTCATAACGGCCATGGTCGGCCTCTGCCAACGGTGCCAATGGTGTCCAGTCCGCCGACCGTTTACTCATCAGCACCCGGCATTGAAATGCTCTCGAATCTCGCATCCCAGTACCAAGCGGTGCCCACGAACGGATCGAATAAGAAGCGGAAGCTGGATACCGACGATTTCCCGGACCTTGGTGGCGATGATGGTATTGACGCTGATGTTGCGGAAATGCTGCGGAAGGACAGCAGTGCGACTTCATAGTTATTGGGAGTCTGGTGTATGAAAAGCCCGGCTTTTCTCAAGGGGGGTCCTTTGCAGGCTCGCAATGTTTTCACTCTTCCATGTTTTCTTTCCATCATGTATTGTATCATGCTTTCCGTCAGCAATTCACTGGCAACGGAGTAGGGAGGCAGGAAACAGCAGTGCAACGGGCGTTACGAAAGGGTCTTGGGCGAAATATGGTTGACTTCGAGGTGCGTCAAATTGTGCATGGAGCAGCGACGGAGGACTCTAGTCATAAGTCAATGAAGAATTGATTTCAGACCTATCGACCGCCTCTCAGCACAATTCACTCTTTCCAAGGTATTGACTAAAGTTTGAGTTCCCAAATATTTAATTGCTTTCACGCCTAGCCGACTTAGTGGATTGCAGCCAATAAGCGCTTGCACAGGGGCCTCGATGACGGAAGCGCACGGAAGAACTAACGGGCGGGCCCTAACAAGAAGCGTGAACAAGGATCGACAAGCTTGCAGCATCTTTGCTCGGCGTTCTCGGTTTTCGGTCCGTCGACTCACATGCGCCGAAACCGCGCTGAAGCCATTATTTTTCTCTCCAGAGCTCCTTCTTCCCTCGACATGATAGCCCTCGATTGTTCAGGCCACCGCAGATAGCGACAGCGAAGGCCAGAAACAACAACATCGCCATCATGGTTACGGGAGCGGCAGTACGCCGCGCGGTGCTGCTCCCGCAACACCAATACCGCATCGTCCTCTCCGTCGCCCCTCGAGTCGCGCCGGCCGCCAGAGCGCATCTCAAACCCTTCTCTTCTGTCGTACCGTTCGACTCGACCCGACGAGTCGCGACCCTGCTCTCTCCGACCCAGCTGCTCGGACAGCGCGCGAAAATCGGACCAACATGGGGATCGCCCCTCGATGTCCTACGCCGGTTCTCAACGGCGCAATCAAGATTACGGGAGATCAAAGAGGAGGATAGAGCTCCCGCTACGGAGCCCCAGGGCCCGAGCGAAGGGGAGCTCGAGCACCTGAAGACGCATGGCTTCCAGCGAAGCGCCAAGGCAGCAAAAGCTGCGCATATCAACATGAGCGCCCGGCTCTCCAAGGAAGGGAAGGGCCAAGAAGGCAAGCCAGGTTTCGCCGAGGTGTGGCGCTTGATCAAGATCGCCAGGCCCGAACTCAGATGGCTCGGCGTGGCATTCGTGCTGCTGCTCATCTCATCGAGCGTCACCATGTCCATTCCTTTCTCGGTCGGTCGTATCCTCGACCTTTCGACCAAGGGAGACGTCGAGGATGTGCGACTATTCGGCCTGACCTTGACGCAATTTTTCGGTGGTCTCGCCGCGCTGCTCACTCTCGGTGCAACTGCTAACTTTGGTCGGATCCTACTCCTTCGCATCGTCGGTGAGCGTGTGGTGGCGCGCCTGCGGACACAGCTCTACCGCCGCACCTACGTGCAGGATGCCGAGTTTTTCGACGCCAACAGGGTGGGCGATTTGATCTCGCGCCTCAACTCTGATACGGTCATTGTGGGCAAGAGCATCACGCAAAACGTGTCGGACGGTCTCCGGTCGCTTGTCAGCGGTGGTGCGGGATTTGTGGCCATGGCATGGCTCAGTCCCAAGCTCACATCCATCATTCTCGTCATGGTCCCGCCGATTGCACTGGGCGCATTTTTCTACGGCCGCACGATCAGGAACTTGAGTCGCCAAATCCAGAAGAACGTCGGCACTCTTATGAAGATTGCCGAGGAGCGGCTAGGCAACATCAAGACCAGTCAGGCTTTCGCCGGTGAAGTGCAAGAAATTGGCCGGTACAGCAAACAAGTTAAGAAAATCTTTGCTCTAGGACGGAGGGATGCAATCATCTCTGGCACCTTTTTCGCCTCGACGAGCTGGGCTGGAAACATGACGATTCTGGCGATGCTTATCGTCGGCGGTAACCTCGTCCGATCCGGTGCCATGACAATCGGCGACCTGACTTCGTTCATGATGTACACCGTTTTCGCGGGATCCAGTCTCTTTGGAGTTAGTGGCTTCTACTCGGAGCTGATGAAGGGTGTCGGTGCAGCCAGCCGCCTGTTCGAGCTACAAGACCGGAAACCAACGATACCACAGACGGTGGGCCTCAAGGTGGTTTCGGCCCAAGGCCCAATTAAGTTCTCCAACGTCACCTTCGCGTACCCGACGCGGCCGGCGGTAACCATCTTCAACGGCCTGGACTTCGAGATACCCTCGGGTAGTAATGTTTGCATCGTGGGACCCTCAGGAGGCGGCAAGTCGACGGTTGCCTCGTTGTTGTTGCGGTTCTACAACCCGACGTCTGGATCGATTACTATCAATGGGATTGACATTGCTAAGATGAATGTCAAGTCTCTGCGACGACGTATCGGCATGGTGGCTCAGGAGCCTGTGCTTTTCTCGGGAACGGTGGCAGAGAACATCGCATACGGAAAACCTTCGGCTACGCGCGCCGAGATCATCGCCGCGGCACAAAAGGCCAACTGCGGTTTCATTAGCGACTTCCCTGATGGGTTAGAAACTCAAGTTGGCGCAAGAGGCGCTCAACTCTCGGGGGGACAGAAACAGCGGATCGCTATCGCCCGTGCACTTCTGAAAGACCCCGATATTCTTCTTCTCGACGAGGCCACCTCGGCTTTGGACGCCGAGTCAGAGACACTTGTCAATGCGGCGCTCGCTGAACTCCTCAAAGGGCGGAGTACCACCATTTCCATCGCCCACCGTCTGTCCACCATCAAGCGGTCGGACAAGATCATTGTCCTCTCAAGCGATGGTACCGTTGCGGAAATTGGGAGCTACACTGATCTCAGTGCCGACAAGAATAGTGCTTTCAGCAAGCTCATGGAGTGGCAGATGAGCGGAGGGGACGTGCCATCGGACCATCGTCTTCCTGGAGAGACTCATATTACGGAAGCCGAGGAGATCGAGGAGGATCTCGAGGAGGCAGAGGACGAAGAAGACGAGATCCCCGAAGCTGCGAAGAAGAGTCCTGAGTAGACTCAAGAGAGCAGCGCAGACATAGGGATTGGTCACGGCCTTGCCGACAGAGTTTATGCAGCAGCAGCTCAACGAGGGTCGGTTCGTCTCATATGTCTCAGCAAGCTGCGACACATACAGCGGGCATAAACCCTATTGTAAAGGGGATATGCATATAATATCAGCGTTGGCGTGTACAAGTACATTAGAAAACATCGTAGTTCAAAATTCCACTCGAACCAAGTGCTTGCACTGTGGCGAAGGCTTGGGATCACTCAGAAGTGAATCAGCAGATTTGTCTGGTTGTCTGGTTGTCTGGTCCACAGGTGAGTGAGGTCGTGAGATGGAACCCCCACTCTTCTCGCCACGATGAGAAGTACTTGACTTATGCGGGAGAGGTTTACCTGGAAAGAGGTACCATGTATGAGCGATCTGGTCGATCGAGTCACGACAGCAGATATGACCCGAGGGCGGGAGAAAAACTTTTTTTTACCGTGAGAGGTGAGAGCGGGAGACCCCGCGATTGGTAGGTCCATGCAATAAGGGTCCCTGGGACCAGAGCTCTATGTCTTCTCTCGCGAAGGGATGATGGCTTTTTCGGACGACGAAAAGAGACCCCACTGCAGAGCAGTGAGGTAGGAGTCGAGAAAACCCTGCTTCCTTGCTCCGAAGCAGGAACAAAATGGCCTCCTGGGCTGGATTCGCCGACGGGTGAGTGGGGCCTGGCGTTGCGTTGCGGTGTACCTTTCGAGCCTTTGTCTCCCCAGTCCTCTCCGTCCATCGGGACTTTTTTAGAGATTTTTAACAATCCAACCCGCGTTTCCAGTGCGCCCGGCACCTTTCCTATCCACTGCTCCCACCGACCGAACAGTCATCGTCGTTTCCCCCCCAAGCTCAGGGGTCTGGGTTCGTCGGTCTATAAACTAGCCCCTCCCCCACATTTGCATCTTGTTACTGTTGCCCTCCCCTCGATCCCCAGAATAACAAACACCCTTTTGCCGGCTCAAAATTTTTGTGAAGACTATATTTCCTGGTCTTGCCGTTTCTTGACCGGCCGGATTCGCAGCAGACGCCATATTGAAACCGCAATTCCTCCCACAGTGCTGTGACTCTTCTCCCCTGGACCCCGCCGAGCTCGGCCCGCATCTCTCAGCTTGAGTTTGGATCACAGAGCCGTCGTCAATGGGTGACTCTACAGCTATGTCGGCACCGGTCTTCACGAACTCCAGCCCCAACGGCTGGGTCGTGCAGAAATTCGGCGGCACCAGCGTTGGCAAGTTTCCCGACAAGATTGCGCAGGACATTATCTCGTAGGTTTCTCGTCACAACCGCCTCTCGGAGCTCGCCGTGCAGAGCCGGAGTGGTAAGCTGAGCGATACTGACACCATTGGTCCGGCAGAACCTATGTCGAGAATAATCGGCTGGCGGTGGTGTGCTCCGCCCGGAGCACGGGGAAGAAAGTGACCGGTACCACAAGCAGGTTGGTGGCTTTCTGTTGTGATTTCACCCCCGCATTCACATGAGGGAGGGGGCGTACCCCGAGGATCACGGGCGTCGGGCCATTGGTCAAAACGCCTAGGACTCGTGTGGGATGGTTGACTTGGAACGTGGGCTGACACTCTTATAGGCTCCTAGAGGTGTTCAAGAAGCTTCGTACCATAGTGGGTACACCCGGGGACGAGGCTCGACAGGAAGAGCTGCTCAAGGATGCCAAGCGCATCGTCCACGACATCTGCAAGGATCACGTTGAGGCTGCAGACACGTTCGTCCGCGACCCCCAAATCAATGCCCAGCTGCGGGAGGAGACGGAGAAGGAATGTCAGCTGCTTATCGAGTACCTCGAGGCTGCCAAACGTTTCAAGCTCGAGATCAACTCGAGGGCGAAGGACCGGGTTGTAAGCTTCGGGGAGAAACTGAGCTGTCGGTTTATGGCCTGCCTTCTCAGGGATCGGGTGGGTTAACTTGAGACCCTAGTACTATGTGCCATGCTAACAGGAGACACAGGGTATTGCTGCTGAATATGTCGATCTGGCTGATCTTTTACACAGCGAAAGCCCTGGGCGGCTTGACATTGCGTTCTACCGAAAGGCTACCGATGCTATCTCTCAAAAAATACTGGCTTGCGAAGACCGTGTGCCCGTCGTTACCGGTTTCTTTGGCAACGTACCCGGCAGCCTGTTGGACGGCGATATCGGCCGAGGCTACACAGACCTCTGTGCCTCGCTCGTGGCTGTTGGGTTGAAGGCTGTGGAGCTCCAGATCTGGAAGGAGGTGGATGGTATCTTTACTGCGGATCCCTCCAAAGTTCCTACCGCCAGACTTATTCCATCCATCACCCCGTCGGAGGCTGCTGAGCTGACCTTCTACGGCTCCGAGGTCATTCACCACCTCACTATGGACCAAGTGATCAAGGCCGTACCGCCGATCCCGATCCGTATCAAGAACGTCAAGAACCCTCGCGGTGAGGGTACCATTGTCAAACCGGACCCGTTACAGGCACCCGATCAACAGATACAACGCCCAAGGAAGCCTTCGGACCCATCACAAAGAAAGAAGCCCAAGAGGCCAACTGCCGTCACCATCAAGGACAACATCTGTGTCATCAACATTCACTCCAACGGGAGATCTATCGCCCACACATTCCTAGCCCGAGTATTCAGTATTCTCAATCAGTACGGTGTCTCGGTGGATCTCATCTCGACGAGCGAGGTTCACGTCTCGATTGCGATCCACATGGGCAACTCAGAACAGAGCAGCTTTGACAAGGCCGTGGAGGAACTGAAGGAGTGTGGAAATGTCAGTGTTATCAATGGGATGACCATCCTGAGCTTGGTCGGCGCCGAGATGAAGAACATGGTTGGGATTGCCGGCAAGATGTTCTCGACTCTAGGCGATAATCGGATCAATATTGAAATGATTTCTCAAGGTATGAACAGTTTGTCCCTCTTTCCGAAAACAAGCAGGCTTTGGGTGTTGTGGCGTGGCCACATACCACCAGTTTCTCCTGTCGTCTTCTTGGTATTGACGATGATCCATGGCTAACGTGATTGCGATTAGGTGCCAGCGAAATCAACATCTCATGTGTGATTGATGCGCGCGACGCCGAGAGGGCTATGAATATTCTGCACACCAATCTCTTTACATTTCTTGAATAGACCGGCTGCATTCTCTTACGGCGTATGTTAGATACCTGCATCATGTCGAGTCAGTGATCGAGGGCGCATTTGATGACGCCGTGGCGGCGTTTTCTTGGCACAGAGCGTTTCGTAGCTTCGTTAGCATATAGTACGGTCTCTGAATGGGTATTTTGATTCTGTATTTGCTCGCGTGACACGTTTTACGTATTGACCATCGTCTTGTGTTCAATTGGATGTCAACATATGCACTTGAACTGTTTTGTTGACCGAAATGGCGTTTAACCCCCTCGCCCCCACGGCGCCGCGGAGCCCCCAGACCGTAGATGAGTCAATGTTAGTCGGTCGTGTGCTCGACGTCCTAATGTAGTTTCTTGGGAACTTTCGATACCGTGAACATTCGCAAAAATGGCTGCTCCAATCTCGAGAGCTTCCAGTACTTGGACTCAGAAGTCGCGAGGAGCGACGAGATAGGGACACCCCGGCGTTCCGCAAATCCCAGGTGTTGTCCTCCTCTCTTTTCTCCTGACGACAATCTTCCTTTTCCAGAGCTCCTGTTTTCCAACCCTGCAACCGGCCTAGGTCTTGGGCCCGTTTCCTATCTTGTGACCGACACGGGGTTGGGTCCTCGTCCGGTCGTGGGGCGGACCGTGGTGCCGGCCCGGCAACTGGCTTCCTGTTTAACTGCCTTTGGACGTCGAACGTACAACCTTACAGAGCGCGGTCTAGCTAGGCTACAAGGCCCAAGAATGTCTCGCGGACTCGTCAAGTGAAAAGGAGTCGGTCATCGGATCTCAGCTGAGAGTTGAGGCTTGATCTTATCTTATCTTATCGTATCCAAGAAACACAAAAGTGGGTCCCATTTCGCCCCACTTGGATCCATTTCAGCCTCTTGCCTTCGAGATCGTCAACCCTTGTCTCAGGCAACTTCCAGCACAACGACCGCCCCTCGACGAACACCTGCCGAACCACCATCTCGATACGAAAACACATATCCCCTAGATCGCCAGACTCCGCGTAGGAGTCAACCATCCTGCCCACGATGCCGCGCGCCGAGGTGGGGTCGATCAAGCACCTGTCGAACCAGATGAAGTCCAAGGGCCTCACGCGGCTGCGGTGGTACTGCCAGATCTGCGAGCGGGCTACGCGCGATGAGAACGCGTTCAAGATGCACTGCCAAAGCGAAAGCCACACGCGGCGCGCGCTCGAGGTCGGACGCGACTTCAAGGGCGCCCAGGAAGGGTTTAGCAGGGAATTTGAGCGCAACTTTGTCCAGCTGCTGCGAACGGCGCATGGAGAAAAGGAGATTCATGCGAATAGGTATTTATGCGCCCCTCTCTCTCTTTTGATAGATACAGGCTAACGGTTACAGGTTCTACCAGGAAGTCATCGCCGACAAGACGCACGTCCATTTGAACGCGACGAAATGGCACAGTCTCACCGAGTTCGTCAAGCACCTGGGCCGGTCGGGGATTGTGAGGGCCGAGGAGAAGGAGGATGGGATTTTTATTGCCTATATTGACAGCTCGCCCGAGACGCTGGCACGTCGCGAAAGCGCAAGAAAAAAGGAGCTCCAGGACAAGGGCGACGAGGAGCGGGAGCAGGCCATGCTCCGGGAGCAGATCAAGCGGGCACAGAGAGATGCTGAGGCGCGAGGGATTTCTCTGGAAGAAATGGAAGAGGAGGAGCAAAAGGCCCGCGAGCTGCATAGGGAAGAGGGGGAGAAGATCAAGCTTTCTTTTGGGAGTGCGAAAGCAGCGTCGGCGAAGGAGACGACGACAAGCAGCAAGGCTTCCGAATCACCACCAGTCGAGGGATCCCCCAATGAGGTGGAAGCAGCTAAAGGGGATAAGCCTGCTAGCGGGTCAAGCTCCGAGTCCCCTGCAAACGCCGAATCAAGCGAAAAGGGGGATGCCAAGCCTGATGGAGCGGCCACGACGAAGCCGGTGTCGTTAAAGTTCGGAGCCAAACCACAACCGAAAAACGTCTTCAAGAACGCCTTCGCGGGGTCGTCCAAAAAGGTAATGGCGGCGCTGCCCAAGAAGATGAGCGAGGCCGAGAGGATCATGAAAGAGGAAATTGAGCGGAAGAGGGCCCGCGAGGCAGGTGGAGGTCCGCCCAACAAGAAGATGAGGTTCCAGATATAGCGGGCGTGTTGTTTGGGAGTGTTCATCGCATAGGATCGGTGTTTTGGCGTATAAGGCATGATACCAAGCGCTGGGATTGCATGTATACAATGATACGCTCAAGTAAACAAGATTCTTTTCCATAATCTGATGGCCCCCATTCCGCCGCCGAACTCCAGACTCCGTGCCAAAACTCTAGCAGCCACCCGTCAAGTTGCCACTCTAATGCCAAGCTCATTCCATCTCCACTGCACTGCCATCGCGTCTGCGTGCTGTGTCAGAAAGTGAACAGGTACAAGAAAACAGACTTACGGAATATATTGCACCCCGTGCTCTTCCTCGATCACCGCTCTTACGTCGTCCGGCAGTTGACCGGAGACCTTGATGGCGTAGACACCGGGAACGTAGCTGTCGAGCCGTTGCCACTTTGCGACCCACGACCGCTTGGGGTTAGCGAGGGTGATGAGGCCCTCAAAGACTTGCGACGTGCAGGCGTCGATCTGGTCGCTGGATCCTCGGAGGTGAAGAAACTCTTCACAGTTTGGGCAGCCCTCCTCTCGGAATCTCTTTGGTGCATGTTAGCGATTTTGGAAGGTGACTAACTGCAGGGTACAACAACAATGAAAAGGAGAGAAAAAGACATACAGAGAGCGTCATGACGACCGAGCAGACCATACATGCTCGTAGATACCGCTGTTGGCCGGGCGCTACGTAGTTTTCCGACATTTTGTGCTGTCGGTTGGTCGGCGGGGTCGTTTGGTGTTGTGAGTTGATGGTTCAAGAGAGTGTGAACTTGGTTGGCTTTATGAAGACGGAAGCGGTTTGAGTCGCTTCAGTGTGAGGCTGATGCTAGTCTGACAGGGACTGCACGGGCCATCCAAGACCCCCAGTGCCGCCTCCCGCAGCGGCTCGCTGGGAAGGTGGGGCTTATCAGGAACCTCGATCGTTGCTTCCGAATTGCAGGTCAGACCTGCGGTTTGCAACTGTCGTGGCACGATTGCACTTTTCCGCATTTGATGCCAGCTCGCCGGCCCCAAGATGAACTGAGCCCTGCCTCTCTGCCCTCATCCGTGTCCGCCTCCACAGCTGCCCGTGCCATTATCAGCGCGCCTGAGAGCAGCCTCGACGATGGGGAACACGCCGTCGACAACCAGGAACTCGTCATCGGCTTCGTCTCAGGTCCCCGGCCAGCATGACTCTCCCCGCCCTGTGAGACGAGACAACCGCAATCCCCTCCCCTTCCACAGCCAGCGAGTCGCCGCCCCGCCCGAGCCCTCCCTCACCCAGGCCCAGGGCACCGTCCAGCCGACTAATACCCGGCCCAAGTCGATGCCCCCTCGGTCCGGGCCCTCCCACGGCCACTCGCCCTCCCCCTCCATGACAGCCCCCAGCTCCGTGTCGTCTTCGCGTCCGCTGGATGTCCGGCCCGGAAGGCCAGATGCCTCCTCCCACGAGCCCGCCAAGCCGGTAGCCGTGCCAAATCACGCCAACAACCACGGCAATTCGGCCTCGTCTCCCAGGTCACCCGGTGTCGATAGCTATGACACGACGCCGGTGCCCATCAACAGTCTGCAGGACGTAACCTACCTCACGCGGCCGCCCCGCTTGCCTCTCCCCATCGACGAGGAGGTACACACGCCCGGCTCGCCCATCATTGCCCCGACAGATGTAGGCGAGCCGCTGGATGAAGTCGAGGGCCTAGATGCCAACGGCCTACCAAGACCGCCTTCCAACCTGAGTAACAGCTCGACGCTCGAGGATGACGAGGATATCGATGGGTTACTCGTGGACAAGAACCAGCCTATGGTTCCCACTAGGCTGGAATGGCGCCGAGGCGGTGAAAAAGTCTACGTAACGGGAACCATCTTCCACTGGAGTCGCAAGAGGCCTTTGTACCCAGTGTAAGTACGCTAGCTCATCCCGGGTTGGGATTTCTAACGCGACATGTGTAGTGAAGGCCATCCCGGCGTCTTTGCGGCCACAATCAATATTCAACCGGGAACCCACCATATTCGGTTCCTTGTGGACAACCAGATGCAGACGTCGCCAGATCTGCCGACAACGGTAGACTTTGGCAATAATCTAGTCAACTACATCGAAGTCAACCCGGATGATGCGCTGTCGAATGAGCCAGAAGTGACGGATGGGTCCAACGAGAAAAAGGGGGAGACGGCGTCCGAGGCCAAGACTGCCCAGGAGGAGGCGAAGGAGAACAGTAAGGCAAAGTACAGAGAGGTCCCTCCCCCCAGTGTGTTTGCGCACAAGATTCCTCAGTACCTGCTCGACTTCGACCAACCCGAGGATTCTCCCCAGTACCACAGCGCCCTCTCGGCCATCGACAGGCTCAGCAACCCCCCAGCGCTGCCCGGATTCCTTGGGAAGCCAATCTTGAATACTGCTACGCTTCTCAAGGACGACAACAGCGTGCTCAGTATGCCTAATCACACAGTGCTTAACCACTTGGCCACGAGTAGCATCAAGAATAACATATTGGCTGTCTCCGCGACGACGAGGTACAAGAGCAAGGTGAGTTTCTTGTGGAAATCAGGTGGATCCGGCTGACGATATGCAGTATGTTACGACGATCATGTACAAGCCCACGAGTTCCGACTAGGGATCGGATCGAGAGAGGCCTAATGATGGTGGATGAGATCGGAATTACTGGTTATATTGTGGGATCAAGACGTAACAGATGGGCGAAATCTGTTGACATGTTCCAGATAATCTCTGGGGCAATGCAAAAAAACAAAACCCGCTATTTGCCGCGACCAGAACATGGATGAAAGGCACATGTTGTAACATTGATTGTTGAGCAGCGTAGCCGTCATCTAGTGGCGCGGGCAGGCAGACTGGAGAAGAGTTTCAGCGATGATTGATAGACTGCTGTTGAAGAATATAAAGAGCTTGGTCACTCTGCGCAGGAGTTGTCGGATATATGTGACCATGTTGTGGTGTAGTATTTCTTGTGAACCAAATTCAATCAATGGACCGCTTCACTGGGAAATAAGCTGTTGCAACCGGTTGACGCCACCCCCTTTCATGGATATGGCGAGGTTAATTATTGATTCCGCCGGGAGGAAGATGGCATCCATATATAAGGTACTCAAGGTACTGGTCCGGGAGAGAGGGAATGTAGATATGACATTTCTATTCGTCCCACTGCATCCCTGAACAGGCGGTGCGATTTCGGCACGCACCCTTTTTTATTCTCTTGATATCTTATGTACCTTTTGCATGGTAGTTTGTCTTTTGGGGATGAGGGGGGAGGAGGAGGAGGAGGAATAGGTAGTAAGTAGATAATGCTGTTTCGATCGTGTGTGGGTATGTAGGTAGGATACCTGCAATACCTACAAGCCGTGGAATGGAGTCGGGGGTTGTGGATGGGAATCTGTTTACGGAGCACTCACTCACCTGCTGCGTTGGTGTTATAATTTAGAACTCCCAGGTTGTTGAGCGGCAATCATTTTTTCCCCCTGAGATTAGCAGCTGATTGGGAATGTAAATATTGAGTTGGTTAGATTTCGGCTTCGATGGATGGGACTTGAGGTATGTGTGCCTTTGTATACGTGGGTATCCTTCTCTCTTTGGATCTTGAGAAAACGTAAACGCAAACGTAAGACGGTACCTGAGATTCTAGAGAGCCATGGCATGATATAAAATGGGGTATTTATTATTAATTGTCTTAAAACCGTAAGATGCTGAAGGCTTCCACCCCTTATGGGGGGTAAGCGGTCCCTCTTCTAGGTGGTTATAGCACACGAGTGCCTACTATCTAGTCCTCGGTATGCATGCGCACCGAGGTCCTCTCCATGGCATGATATAAATGTGGTTTTATAGAGGTCTACATAATCTTGTGGTCGGCTGGCGAGGATCAAACCCCTGGGAGAAACAGGTCTTTTTTCGTCTTATACCTGCGAGTAGTTTCTATGACACGAAGCTGTCTACAGCTTGCTTGTAGCTGTGTATACTCGGCTGATTAAAGATTCCTTGGCAGGGTAACTCTGGCTTCCATGTCTCTGTCCACTGATCTGCATGTTCTGGATAAACCACCAGATCAGACTTCAACCTAGGTATTTCAGTTCTCGTTACAGAGACGGTTCCTTCCAGGCCCTTGGTGGCAGATCACGGACAAGACAACCCACGTCAGCAATGGGCAATCACGACGATGTTTCGAAACCAAATGGGATCACTTTCTCCATTTCACAAATACCTCGTCGGTTCGGAACCGCTGCGTACACGTGCTCTCCTCCAGCGGTGTCCGAAAACCCGTCTCGTAGGCCAACAACCCAGCATGGGCGATCATGATGCCGTTGTCGATACAGAAGCGCTCGTCAGTCGCATACACACTGCCCCCGCGCTCAGCCGCCATGGCGCCCATCATGTCCTGCAGTCGGATGTTGGAACCAACACCGCCAACGATCAACACCTGGCTGGCGCCGACATGGGCCATGGCGCGCTCCGTAATCTCGACCAACATGGCGAACACGGTCTCCTGCAGACTGAAGCATAGATCCGCAGGCGTAAGCAGCTCTCCCTCAGGTCCCTTCTGGCCGCGCTTGACCTGCGCCGCCAACTCCTCGGCGCGCGTAAGGATGCCACTGAACGAACAGTCCATGCCCTTGACGGCGTAGGGCAGTTCGACAAGCACACGGCCCTGCTTGGCCAGCTGCTCGATGTTGTACCCCGGCGCCGGGTCATTGCTGATCTCGAACGCACGCGCGAAGCGGTCAAGACAGTTTCCGACGGCGATGTCGAGCGCCTCCCCGAAGATGCGGTAGCGCTGCTCGGCGTAGGCGATGACCTGCGTGTTGCCGCCGCTGACGTACAGCACGACGGGATTCTCAGCGCCCGTGATGGCGCGGCCCATCTCGATGTGGCCGACGCAGTGGTTGACGCCGACGAGCTCCTTGCCCCAGAGCAGCGCGAGCGTGCGGGCGGCCACGGCGACCGAGGTTAGGGGCCCGCCCATCCCAGGCCCGCGCGTGTAGCAGATGCAGTCGATGTCGGCGATGCGTACGCCGGCATCTGATAGAGCCTGCTTGGCGACACGGACGAAGAAGGCGCGGTGGTGGCGGGCCGTGTCTTTGGGCAGGAAGCCGGTGCCGGGCGGCGAGACGAACGTGTGCCGCACGTTGGAGAGCACCGTCGCCGCCCCGGTCTCGACGTCATGGGCTATCACGCCGATTCCGAGCTTGTTGGCTGACCCCTCGCATCCCAGTGCGATGCGCCGCTTCTTCTTGCCGGTCGTGGCTGTGTCGTTGGCCATACTTTTTTTTCTTCGATCCCAAGCGTGGTTTTGACAATGTGATGTGGTTCAAGGCGAGGTTGCTAGAAGTCTACCGGCGCCCCACCACCGGCCGGCAGTACTATCAACGCTCGAGTTGGAATCAGACCTAGGTCTAAATGGGAGATTTGTTTTGCTTGGAAATTTCGATGAAGGCCGATTGTTTCGAGAATAAAATCGTCTGGTCACCTTTCGGACAAATATGTAAAGAAACGTCGAAAGAAAGGCTTCTCTCAGAGGGGTCACGGTAAAGTGCATCCTCATAGGCAAGCAAGCAAGGTACCTATCGAAAAGCCCCTCCATGTTTGGTCCGTGCACTAGCAGCACGCCAATCTGCAGGGCTGTCCCGCCTCAGCCCGCACCGCAGCTTGACCCACCTACCAGCGCACCCACCGAGTATCTCTTTCATTCTATTTCCTCCTCGTGCTTCGGCGCTGACCAAACAACACCAACATTCTGTGCCCCGAAGGCCGAACATTGCTCGCCGGTTTCCAGTCTGCCTGGCCCTCTCTTTTTACCTCTTTAATAACCTGCCCAATCCCTTCTCCTCGAGCCGCCGAAACACAATGACGCAGAAACCCAGATTCTGCCGGATGAAGAGGATTCTGGCCGTGTCCCTCGGAGGATGACCGCCGAGCCAACCACCACTCTGAGACGCAACCCGCTTTGGACGTCAGCTACCCCTAAAGACAACTGTCCATGTAAGTTCCATGATCAAAATTATCTTTCCCCTTAGCGCCTCACCGCTTCAGCGCCTCGCGCCTTTGGAGAGACGTTCTGAAACCCCGGCCGCGCGGGCGCTTACCCTCCCTCCCTCGCCCTGGCTCCGGAGCTGAGCTGACGGACACGCAGTCGCTTCCACGTAGAGAACTATGAGATATATACCGCTTCCGGGTCCGCCGGCGGTTACCAGCACCAACTTTCTCTTCCCGCCTCGGAGCTTCTGGGCAGCATTTTTCGCCGTACCCGCCCGCCGGCCGGAGCTCGTCAGCCCTCGCGGAGATTCTCTCGCGGATCACCCCGTGTGACCGCTATGAGTTTTAAGGCGAGGATATCCCGCTTCAAGGCGCCCTTTACCATCTCCGATGACGAGGCATATTTTTCCCTACCCACTCTTCCCTTCAAGCTACCGTCGCCCTCGCCGAGGGAGTCACCAACGAACCCGGCGGGGTGAGAAAAAAACAAGCGAGGCGTTGGGCGAGGGCTTGTACGACCACAGAATCAAGATCGCCACGTCTACGTGGGACACCTTCGCTCTTCGAACCTTGGATCGGCAAGCTTCACATGCGGTATGGAGTATCCACAAGGTCACAAATTTTAGGGCCGCATTAGCCATATCTTCCGCGGTGGAAGGGGATGTCTTGTCGGCCGCGCTCAGGTTACTCACCTCATGCCGTGAGCCCTTACACCTCCACGGCGGCCGCGCTTGTCTTTTTCGGACAGCAGGCCCAAGCCCCGGATTTCACTTCACGTCAACGCCAACCTTGACCGAGAGCCGGAAATGCGTCAGACGCACATCCGCGTTTCGCAAGCAGGCCGGATATTCAGGGACACTGCGCGCAGGCTAGTCGAGCCGATGGTTGGAAGCCGCTTGAATAGGACTCTCCTGCCTGGTTTAGACCAAAACCTTAGCGGCTGGCGACGCTAGGCCGGAATCCCCGCCACAAGAAGCCTTCCCTCAGCTGATCCAAGATTGGGTCTCAACACATGGCAACCACGGCACACACGCAAGTCCGCCTGCAAGCAGCTTGGCTTACTTTTTACTTTAATTGTTCGGAGTTGATGCTTCTCGCGACCTTCACGGCCGAACTCAGCACCGCTTCGTCCTCGTCTCGACGCCTCTTCGCTATTATACAAATATCCCAACAACCCCAACGCCTCGCCGAGCAAAGCCGCCTTCTCCGAAAATCGCTAAATGCATCATGCTGAGGAGGGTATAACAACGAAGCCTGTATGCTTCATCTCTGGCTGCCCATCCCTCCACCTGGGCGAACCATGCCGTTCTATGGTACCGGTTGTCCTTGTGATACCGGGCGCGTCAATGCTGGTTGCGGCCGCGCCATATTTGGTGGTAGCACTCCCTGAGCAGGCTGTCGACCACCTGTCGCCCGAGTCATCCAAGGCGGCAAGGGAACGGACGCTCGGAATTTCAGTGCCAGGGTATCGAATGGATCCACATCATACATGGGGGTATCCTCTTCATCATCGGATGACTGATCATACTTCCACCGGTCAGAATACTCGGCACTGACCTCCCTGGGAGGGCTCGCCAGTCCACGACGGTCGATCCACAGGCGATTGAGCCGGCCGACACGACGTCGATATGCAGGCGGATTATCCATCGCCTTCTCGTCGGGCGATACACCGCGGAATTTGAATACAGGCCGAGGGTTCTGTGGCTTATCAAGATCCATGGGGGTGGGCTCTTCTAAAGATGCTGATGATGCTGATGCGGGTGGCGTCATCAAGTATTGAGTCTTAGCCGGCCTGAAGCTCGGCGCAGGTTGCGGTCCATGGAGTCCATGAACGGGAGGTAGCGGACCCTGGGTGAGGTCCACATGGTTTCTGTTCCACTCGTGGTGGTTCTGTACCTTCTTCTCGATATCGGCACGCAGCTCGTTCGCTTTCTCGGCAAGCCGGTCCTCCAACCGCACAAGATCCGCGTCCGAAGGTCGCCCATCCGCACGAACGGGCAAGCGCATCGCAAGAGGCGGCGGTGGTCGCTGAACAGATGAGGAATCGGGGACTTTCCTTTTCTGGGGCTGCTACAGATTGTCAGCACTAAGGACCAGAGATGATGGGCTGAGGGGCTGACCTTTACATTTATGAGGTCCTCGTCATCCGTCTTGATGCCCAAGCGGATCTTGTGCTCCTTAAGCTGAGCCCTTTGCTCGAAGATGGCCTGATCGGCCTTGAGCATTTCAAGCTTCATCAGCTCTCGGCCGTGGGCGAGCAGGACGATCTGGCGGCCCTCCTCGAGCTCCTTGCGGAGCCTTTTGAGTTTATCGGCGCTCTGAACATCTCGGGCCCTCGTTTTGCGAGTCTGCCGGACCTCACGGCGCCGGAAGCAGACATAGGGGTCCATGTCATCCTTCTCCTGGTGCATCTCGAACTTGAGCGTGGGGTGAAGCGGCATGTTGCCCATGGCCTGCCGCCGCTCCTTCCAGTGTTCGTAGATGTCTTTGGCATGAGGCATGACTTTGGACCGGTCGAGCTGGTGGAGTCCTTGGAGCATCTCATCATAGGGCACTATGGTTTGATCTACCGAGGCGAAGGGCGTTTTGATGTAGGCAGTGTCTTCAAACACCTCCATGATCTTTTCGAAGTCATCTTCCGAAAGAGTCGCCGGTGGCGCAAGCTTTTGGTTGTATGCCTTTAAAAAGACCTCATCCTCCTCGGTCATATCATACATGCACCCGATGCATTCCTCTACTGTTTGAGAGAAGCGAATGTAAGTACGTGGTTCCGAGGGACGCTGACTGTAGAGCTCGTCATAGTTGAGTGTGCTCTCCTCTGGAGGAGGGACGGGGATCTCTTTGTCCACAGCGACGCCCGCCCCCTGGAGGACTTCTTGAAGATGGTACTCCTGTTGAGGTGAGTTAGCATGAGTCGGGGTGCTGGGGCACGTGCATCGGGAGATATTGGGATATGTCACGTGACTTGCACGTGCTGTCTCCGGTCGCGATCAATCGCGCATCAAAACATACCTTTTCCTCGACCGACTCAACACCGGTCGCGATTTGGCTCTCAGTGGTGAGTGATTCATATTCGGTCGGGTCAACCTGGTCCTCCCGGAGGATGGGAAGAGGGGTTTTGACACCGAGTTTTTTGTAGCGGACCTTCCGTGTGGCCATGGCTGGTGCGGGTGGGGAGTTTTGGCGCAAAGCCGGCGGAAATTCCGCTTCAATTTTTTTTTATATCATTCAGCAGACCATGCGAAAGCGAGTGCTCGATTTTTTTGATGGAAAACGGGCGTCGTGGTCGATATTTTGATGCCTCTTGTCGGGTCGGTGATGGGATGTCGTTACGTGTCGAAGCGGGTCGAAAGACTTTGCTTGGTAGGCGGTTTCCTGTTTGTTGCCTTGGGAGGGGAGGCAGCCCCACTGCGCCTGTAAAATTGGCTCAGATTGGGCTCCTGGGGGGCGTGAGGGGCTGCAGGCAATAACCCGAACCCTGGGAATTTGAAGCGAAACGCCACAGATTTGCACGACTTTCGATGCACCGGCGCTCGACGATGATTAATTATTGAGACGATTTGCCGCGGACTGAATACTGGTACTCGGATGCGAAACTTTTGGGAGTTCAAAATTTGACCATGGCGTCTTCCGCAAACGACTTTCCCGCGACGTTTTGGTGATTTGCCACTGCCAACCCCGGAGAAGTGTGGCGCGTGACACCTACCCCTGTGGCTGGTGGTCTCCAAAACACCCCGCCATCCCGCAATCGCAACGAGGGGAAGGGGGGGCAAACAGCAGCCAGCCAGCCTTGCCTTACCTGACAAGCTGACGGACGGCGGCACAACTTTAAACCTCGTCCGTAGTTTCTATCTAACCACCACTACCACCTGCCATACATATACATATACCGGAACCACGCGCACGCGCACGCGCCGAACCGCCCGATCACGAAAGTATTTTAGCGTTCCCCTTCCTCGGTTCCGTCCCCGACCCGAACTCAGCTCGACTGTTTGCGCGCAGACCACTCGCAACCGTCAAGACACCGCGCGCCGGCGGTTGTGGTGTCTCTCTTCTTCCTCTTTTTTACTCTACGACCTATTCGAATCGCTTCCCTTCGGCCGGTCGATTGCATCCCCCCAAAGAGTATACCATACCGATCGTTATCGCCTATAGAGGATTTGATTTGCATACATACATACAAACTATTTTCGCCAATTTTCTTTTCGCGCGGGTTTACACGAAGGTCTTGCGCCCTTCGTCTTTTTCAACATGGGGACCAGCCAGAGTATAATTGAGAATATAGTTCAGGGGTCGAACTGTAAGGATCCCCAACAACAACAATAAGGAGGAGGAGGAGAGAAGAAAAGAGAAAGAAAAGGCTGACATGTTGTGTGTTTTGGTGGGAATTAGTTGATAGGGAGGAGGTAGACCGTCTGCGGAAGCGGTTCATGAAACTTGACAAGGTTCGTTTATTTTTCCTCGTGTTTTAACATGATGAAAAGCTAACCCATGTGATTTTCCACAACAGGACAACTCGGGGACTATCGAGCGCGAAGAGTTTCTCAGCCTGCCGCAAATATCGTCGAATCCGCTGGCGACCCGGTATGTGTTGTGTCCACCCCCTCCCTCCATTACCAATATTAACGACGCAAAAAAAGAATGATCGCGATCTTCGACGAAGACGGCGGTGGCGACGTCGACTTCCAGGAATTCGTCTCGGGTCTCTCGGCCTTCTCGAGCAAGGGCAACAAGGAACAAAAGCTCCAGTTCGCCTTCAAGGTGTACGACATTGACCGCGACGGCTTCATCAGCAACGGCGAGCTGTTCATCGTGCTCAAGATGATGGTCGGCAACAACCTCAAGGACCAGCAACTGCAGCAGATCGTTGACAAGACCATCATGGAGGCGGACCTCGACAAGGACGGCAAGATTTCGTTTGAGGAGTTCACCAAGATGGTGGAGAATACCGACGTGAGCATGAGTATGACTCTGGGTATGTTTTTTTCTTTCTATTCCTCTTGACGAGGTAAAACAATTGCTGACATGAGTGTGTGTATCAGATCATTTCTGAGGTTGAGAGAGAGAGAGAGAAGAGGAAGGGAGGAAAAGTCTTAGTTTAATGAAAGATGCTCAGAGAGATACCTCAGAGATACCATGATATGAATTGTCAGATGCAATCGAGGAATACAGCCAAATGATGATGATTTCGTTTTGTTCTTCTTGTTCTTCTTTCGTTCCATTATTCCGTCTTGATACCGGCCATCGATTGTTCACAATGTCTGTCTGATACGACCGAGTACCGAGCTCGAACATACACTCGTAGGTAACTATCTAAGGGTGGTTCAACTGAACCACACACGGCCGCAGGCACGGATCAGAATCAGCACCACTACTACCAGCAGATAACTGTGAGGAGGATTTGAGGAACCTTCCCAGGCAGTAAGTAAGTCGCCAGTATGATTCTGGCGGGCGCAGGGCCAGAACTAAATGTCACTCACCGTCTTATTAGGACCCTTTCTTTATCATCTGTAGCAGCGAAACCTGAATGAAGCTATCCACGTCAGGTTCGTGCTTAGATGGATATCCCAGTAACCTGGCTCATGCCTCAGACGACTGACTGACCTGATCTTCTAGACTATCAGAGTATATGGAATAGACGCCCATCTCTGAGCTCAGTTTCCCACAATGACAACTCTCTTGTAGTTGGGGGGAGGGGGGGTTCAGCAGATGTTAAAACAGAGTGTTAGGGGTCCAACATAGCCAGCGCTTTAAGTAGGTAGCTCGTAAGTGTGATTTGGGAAAGTGTGCCAAATTTTCCGCCAACTCCCAACAAGGTAGGGATTACTAGTCATAGAAGTGTACAATTCTGCTACATAAATACAGGCGGCGTCAATGCTTGAAGCCAAAAGGTGGCCGGTCTTTGATATTTGCCCTCCCTGGTACTAACTAGTGCCGTCCATACCTCGAGCGATATTACCTGCTGTGTGTGGTGTATGGGGCCCTCACACACATATGAGAGATGTCATGAGGGAAATATCAATCATTCTCGATTGCCTTCCAACGCCATAGACGTCCCAAGATCCGGCATATTCTCTATCTCCGGCGGCTGGCTGTCCTGCACCCCCCTGAGCTTCCTTGAGAAAGACTCACCTCTCTACTCAGTCCCATTGGTCAGAACACACCGTCCAAGCATCACACCTGCCCCGTTCTGCTGTCGGTTGCGCTATATCGGAAGGAATTACCAGATACAGACCCAGCCGTGCCCTGCCGCGCTCTGTCCGCGTATTCTTGCCCGTCCTGCTAGTCCGACGGCCGGACAAGCCTCACCACCGCGGTCCCAGTTCCGTATATCGGCCAAAATAGGAGGGCCCGGCCACACCTCGACTTCCCAGCCGATTCCGGTCGAGGGGGTAGGTGGGAGGGGTGTGAGGGAAAAACTTCGATCGCGGGAACGGCACAGCTTCATGGCCATCGCGCTCCGATCCTAATCTTGGGGCGCGGGACGGTCCTGTCCGTGGGCAAGGGGCCCATCATCTTGATGGGACAGGGAAAAGGTGGGAGAGGAGAGCAGGCCGGGCAAAAAGGGGTGGGGGTTGAGAGGATACGACGGCCTCTGCAAGGCAGGATTTGAAGTGACAGGACGTTGACAAGGGTAGAACGCTGTGGGAGGTATACTAGATGTACCTCCAGGCATCAGGATGGACACCTGAAGAAGCGAATGAGATGTCGAGATGGCCCCGACGTCTGTGGGTGGGAAGCAGCTGGGGGCTATTATGGGAAATGCAGAGAGACATGGAGGTTTGTGAATTCCAGTTAACCTACGATGGTCTTGAACACCGATATTTGGGGGCCATAGCAATGAGAAAGGCTATTGGGTAGACAAAATCGATCTGGTTGGGGGTCCCCCCCCTTTCTTGTCGCGGAAGCTGCACCATAGACGTGCACAAGATGGTGAGCAACGGTGAGCTAACCACCCTCGAGCAAATCTTGCGGACATACGGATCTTGAAATTACTCGCCGGTTACGATTAGGGTTCCTGCCGACCTTGCTACCCTGTCTCGGCCGTGCCCGGCGCTTGTGCGGCTGTGGCTCCGGGGTCTTCGAGGGAGGGCTGGCCAGCAAAGGTGCTGGTTGATGTTGCACGGCCAAGTCCCCGCATACCGGCGGCTATGAACGAGCCTCACACGATCGATCCCCGTGGAAACCGGCCACGGGAAGCCAGCTCAGCCTTCTCCAAAAAGGGACGGCGAGTGCGGTGATGAAAGCAGGCGAGGGTATATCTTGACGAGCAGGCTGTGAGAAAGTGATGTGTCAGTTGCAGCAGATCCCCCGCTTGCTTTTTACCTTTCCGGGAAGGGGTAGGGGTGTTTCCAACGCCCATTTGACGATCCATGGTTCTGGATCTGGCCGGCGCAAGCCACTCCGAGGATCTGTGGGTCGAAAGGGAGGGCGGAATCGTCCGCTGTTTGGCCGTTGCGAATGCCCTCCCATGCCTCGTGCCCTCGTGCCCCCTGCCATGTTGACTTTATCATTTATTTTTTCTTTCCTTTATCCGTACGTGACCGGTAGTAGGTGACGGGAGCCCACCGCGGCTGCTCGCCGGTGTCATCGTCGGATGGTGTGCTGGCGTCGGGTGACGGCAAGGTGTCAAGTCGAGCAGAAGGGCTTTCTCTCTGGGCACCCGCCTGCAGTCATCCGCCCTGCAACCCCAAGCAAGCCCCGCAGTCACAAAGGGACCTGTCTGGCCTGTATCTCGCCGTCGCCATTCGGGCTGGGGGAGGGGGGCAGTTTGCAGCCTTGTTGTCTTGTTGGGGCTTCCACCCACCGTCTTGATTCTGCTGGATCGAGAGACGTCGTCGGCGTGATTCACCTCAGCTTCGCATGGCTGATTCTGTGCCGATCATCAACCGATGGGGAAAAGGGGTGTCTGCCCGGCGCGGCGGGATTAGGAATTGCAAAACCGGGGAGCGAATGCACACAGTGCACATCACAGTCGTGGGGAGATGGGGTGACGGGGCGGGCGGAAGGCGTAACGAAGCTGCAGGGAGGCCGGTGAAGCTGCAACGATCCGGGAACGACGGTGGACGGTTAGCGGAGAGGGGTGGGCCTTAACGCGACCCTAGTCGATCGCTTATCTCACCAGATCGGGATTTTTATTGCGCCCCGTGGCACGGACGCTAGCAAGGTGACTTCAATGTCACAATGCGATGTCTTGCAGCTGTCCGCCTGCCCAATTCCGCCGCCCGCATGACGGCCTCTTGACGAGTCTCGGGGTCGCCTTGTCAGACTCAACTCGGGCTGACGGTTGATCGCGCGATCCATTTCGATATTCGCAAGGGATCTGTTCTCATTAGCTTTGAACGTCCAAGATTCGTCAGGACCTGCCTCGGCTTGACGTCAGCCCCAGCCAGTCACTGCAATATCACAAGTCAAAATAGAAAAGTGGGAATAGAAAAACAATAAAATAAAGGCTTGGGGTTGTACCTATGCAAGACGCAGAACCCCATGGTTTCTGCCCCGGCTTTTCGCCAATCCTGGTCTTTGGTGGCCCCGGACGAGCACGGGTGCGCTAAACGCAGCCTATCACGCTCTCAGGCGACGGTTGCCACGAAGCGACAGAAAAAAAAGGAGGCAAACAAAGAGCCAATGGAACCGATGGGCCGGCACCTAGCCCGGCTTTCCTTCTCCAGCAGGTGGAAAAGGGGGCCTTGGACCCGACGGTAGGGTTCTGGTTCATGGCGCTAGTCTTGTACTGCTGGTCTGATTCGACGACCGCTGTCAAGACTTCAGCCCCCGATGTGCCCTCGGTATTATGTGCTGAGACACTGTCTTGGAACCCCCAGGCGCCGCTCGCCAGACACTCGGGCGTCACTCGACTTCATCCATCTCGCGACCTTGAGGTCCCATGGTCCCGCAGCTTGCCCGGGGTAGGTGCAAACCGCTCGCCCTGGTCTGACAACGAGCTTCGCCATGGCCGTCAGGTCCGTCTCGCACAGAGTTGTAAGACTGTGTACATTGGGCTGGCGCAAGCTGCCACCCGTCATCTAACGCTCCGAGCAAAATATATGTACAGTTGAAGGTTAGACCAGCCAACATTGCTTTTCTCTTCCGCCCAGCCCGGCAGCCTCCGGGTCTGTCTAAATAGTCATGACCAAATCCCACAAAGTGTGGCATGTATCCTGGCATGCTCACATGCATCCACAGTCCGGCTGGGTAGGTGAAACACGGTCTCGCTCTCGATTGGCCACCTCTCCGGCATCGTCGCGGTCCGTCAACTCTCGACCCCTGACAGAGCCTTGGACAATAGGTATTCCCTGCGGACCCCCCCCCTCCCTCTGTATCGCAAACCAATCCCAGTGGGAATCCCTCCTGAACGCCAAGCCGTGATAGAACGACGGAAGAAATCCCAGTGGCACCGGAGCCGGCTAGCGGCCGTGCCAATATATTCCTCCTCCCAAAGGTCGAGTAGCAGCAAATGGCGTCTCCAAACTCCTCGCTGGAGCCTACAATGTTTGACAAAGCAACCAAAATAAATAGAACCACTCCGACGAGTTCCGGAGATCAGCAGCAGGTTAGCCCCTAAATTCGGTATATAGCTCGTTCATTGTCTCGGCTCATCGCTGGTGTGAGGCTGAACCGGACGCCCCGCCATTGGAAGAGGCCGAGGATCCGTAGACATCCAGACACTCCTCAAGAACTGTGTTATTGGGCGGTTAGCGAACACGAATCCCCCAAACAGCAAATGTGGAACCGATAGACTCACTTGCGATGATCTGCTCTTCCCAGACCCCGTATTCGTAATCCACCAGACCGTGGCGCTCGATACTATCACACAATCTGACAAGCTCTTTGCCCATCCGCTCCAGCCCATCCTGGGCGATGAGACTTTGGTTACGCTGAAGCTGATGGCCAGACTCCATCAGATCTTTCTGCGCCTGCAGCGTGGCAAGCCAGGCGTGGTTGAAATCATTCCAGAGCTTGATTCGATCGCTGTGAAGGTTCTGGTCATCGGATGTGAGCCCTGTTGTCATTTTATCGTCAGCACTTGGTCTGGTCACCAAGAGACGATGGGAATCTTCGGGTGCCAGAAACATACCTAGCTCTGCGACATGCGACAGCAGCCAGTCAGAGACATTCAATAGAGAGTCACTAGCAGATGCCAGCGCACCATCCTGTATGTTTTGAAAGATGGATTTCAGGGCCGACTGGTAGGAGGCGTATGCCGCATCTAGCCCCTCTGGAGCCGAGTACTCCTCTTCCATCCTGACGTCTTGGGTCGAAGTGGACTGCGTAGCCATTCCTCCCATGGCGGCCATGCTGCCTGTCGAATAATTCTGCAGACTCGGTTGTTGATATACCTGGGACGCACCCGAAGATGCTGTCTGGGCTTGTAGCGCGGATGCCGTCGCTGTGTTGGCTGGCTCACCCGAGAAGTAGGGGGCGGCGACATCCGTCGTCATCATCTGCAGGCCTGCAGGCTGCCGCGAGGAAAACTGCTGGCTCGTATCGTACACGGCAGGATTTTGCGGGCCCGTGGCCTGCGGTACGTTGTATATCATGGCTGGGTTGTACGCGCCAGCGAAACTCTGTGACTGCCGTGTATCTGGCTGTCCATAGTCGGCTGGGGTGTGGTGATAGCCCATCGTGCTCTGTGTCATGCCAGTGGTAGAGAACCCTGCAGCTGATGGCTCCTGGTAGTATGTGCTGTAGCCGGCCGACCCGCCCATTCCCCGTGGTGCCCCTGACGACGAAGAACTGAGGGGAGCGGGCCGAAACCTATCTCCGTGAGTGCCGGTGAAAGTGCGCCGTTGTTGAGATTGGTCATGCAGAGACGCGTGGTATCGCGGGTTGGAAGCGGAATGGGAGGGCTGTTCATTCTGCCTCCTCTGCCCTCTGGAGTCGTCCATGCCCTCCGGATCGCAAGCCGGCCTGGCAGCCCAAACTGGCTAGCCCACCTGGTGTGCCGCGAGCAGTGAGCGGCCTGGAAGAACTAAAACTGCCCGAGCAAAACCTTGTGACCTCGTTACACCGCGCTTGTCTCTGCTATGCCCGCGGACTTAAACAGAACAACGCGCTGTCGGGTCGACTGTTCCAGCTACTTCCCCCGGCTCGTTTCGAGGGTCGAGCAAGGTTCTAACCTTGGCGGCCGAATAAGCTCGGAAGCGTAGATGTGTGCTTGTTGGGATCGACCCGGCGACGTTTGTCGGGTGCAAACAACGAGAGGTCCAGGCAAAGCGATCGATATGACTGAGTTGCGCGTGTATTTCTAGACGATGTGGGCGCCGGGTAACCGCCGAATTTTTTTTCTCCTCGAGAGGGTCTCTTCGACTGGAAGGGTCTCCCCGCGGAAATCCAGAGGGTAGAGGTACTTTTGGGTGGTGGGGATGGTGAAGTCAACAACGTGGGGATCTTTCGGTGGGCCTTGAGTTGGCCCTGTTAGCATCGGCACGCCGGGGGTCGAAGACTTCGAGAATACCCGCTACCGGGAAGATCCTAGAGTATCTGATGTCGAGTCACCGGGCAGTCCTGGGAAAGAGACTGCCGTTCTGTTGTAGCGGTCGGCCTCAAGAGTCGTGTCTCGCGCTGCCCAAGAAGATCGTACGGTGTGAAGGCACGAACACGTCGATATCATCGACCGTTGCTTTGTTTCGGTACTGGAAGCAACCCTCTCTGGCCAGATCGCGAGGCAGGGGTTGCTTGCGCTGTGGCGGGTTAGGGAACCTTTTGAGGGCAACAGCAGCCACTAGGGAAGGCGGAGAAGCAGGGGACTGCCGTCTTGGTACCCGGGAGGGAGACAAGATCAGGTCTTATACTAGTTGACGCTAAGGATGCTGAGGTCGTCGACCTGCCGGGGCGACGAGACCGGCTGGGGGGTCCGATGCAGAGACAGGGGGAGGACGGTGGTGTTTCCGACTGCACGGCAGTGGGAAGGGAGTGGCGGCGACGGCGGCGGACGGAGTCGGAAGAGGAGTGGGCTGTACCGGGAGAGGCGCAGGGTTGTGTCTGAGTTTCCTAGCCTCCCCAAGACACTGGAGGAGGAGGGTGGATTCGCAAAAGAAAAAAACCGCGGTTCGCTGGGTGATGGTGTATGTATACATGGAGACTACCGATAGGGCATGTACCTTATTAGTCCTGGCAGATCAGGTATTGGCGCAGCTCCACACTGTCAACCGTTAATTTGGTGGCAGGGCTATCACCTACACGAGTAAGGGAGCAGTCCTGGCGTCGATGTGGGCACATGAGGGCGTGTAGGTATCGAGACACAACCACCACCGCGCTGCAGCCCTGCACCCCGGGCGCGGAGAGATCGACCACCACCCCAGCGGCCAGAACGAGGCACCCTCTCGGCGCCAGTGCCGGCTACCAGGGCGTTGCGGTGGATCTTGCGTCGGGAGGGCTGACTGTCTCGAGGCGGGGGGTGACGTTCGACTGAGTGCTGGGTTTGCCAGGTGGGGTGGATGTCTTTGACAGGATGTCTTGGTGGGTTTCGTTTCCGATCCGGTGTAAATGCTGGCTGCGATATTGACCAGCCCGTCGTGAGGGTGCAGTTCTGGGACCAGCTCACGACTCGACGTCCCTGCGACAAAATCCGGCGAGAGACGGTCGTGGCCAGCTTGCATTCCCAGAATGCCAGAATGCGGAGGATGGTGCAAGAAGCAGGCCGTTTGCAGTCAGTCAGACGGTGGTGCCGACCTGTCGATTGGTCCAATCCTCGACTCTCTATCTCATACTCCGACCACAGCACAGCCGGTCAATAGGGGGAGCCACCCAAACACACAAATTGTCACCACCACGCAAAAATCGTTACTCGTCCCGCCAGTGATCTCGACTTGTTGCCGAGCCCGCTGCTTCGTCTGCTGTTTCTCAGACCTCTATGGCCAGGACGGGCCGTGTTGGCATGTCAAGAACTGGCCCTGATGACGATGCTGCAGGTGGACCTCTCGAGTCGGACCGCACCTAGGTAGGTTGCGGTTTGCAGCACCGAGGCGCTGTGTTGTACGGTTCGGCTTCTCGGGACTGGGGAGCTGGCTTGCACAGTACGGCATGCGGTGTGAGATGACGGGATCAAATACATGGGACAGCAGTGGGACGGGCAAGTCCTGTAAGCGCGCCATGTTCTGGGGGAGGAACCATTCCGGTTGGAACGAACGAACTTTAAATCGACTTATTGTGGAAGGAGGCATGGAAGGATGGATGCCAAACGGGCGAGGGCAAGAACAGCGCCCAAACTTGGTCCACCTTGGCAGATGCCCCTCCAACGCCCCCCCTGTTGCGTGTTTCTGCACTCGGATTTCCATGGGTGCTGACCGAGCATTCCCGTGCCCTATTCGAGCCTCGTCCTCGTCCTCCTCCACCACGGTTCATAGGCTGCCAGTGGGCAGCCGCAGCTCTGCCGGGTCTGGGACAGGTGTTTTCTCGCACGTCAAACGCCCGGAATCAGCTCGTTTGGTCTCTCTTCCAAGCCATAAGCCAATGCCGACTGAGCTTCGATGCCAATCACGCCGGCTTTGCTCTCCAGGCGGTCCGCCAGGTCAGTCGGTCCCAGACCGGTGGCGAGACCCCCGCTCACCTATCCCACATTCGATGTTTGAGACCATGCTGCTGCCTTGTCTGGCCGGCACGGCCTTTTAGTGTCGCCGACATGGCGTCCTCTCACCGCACAACCAGGTAAAGGAAAGACCGGCCAATGTCTCACGGCTGCTGCCACTAGCTGCGAGGGCGGAAGAAAAAAGCAATCGCCGAGTGCTGGCGATGGGACTAATCAGCATCGATATACCACTCAAGGAAGCTTCCTCTTCGTGACATTGGCCATCGGCGCAATGCCCTCGGCGGCACTGGCGATCGATGGGACACAGGAGCTGGAAGTGATGACGACTCCCGCCATGCTCCGGCGCCGCTACCCCCACTTCGCATCCCAGCAAGATCGCCGACACAATTGCGGCCAACAGGGAGCGAGCACTGAGAAAAAAGCGTCGAGGCGCATTGGAATCGCCTAGAGGCCGCTGTGCGGATCTGGCGCCCGACCACCAACGGCCTAAATAAACAGGCTCGCGAGCGCACTGTCTGAGCGTTGGGAATTCCTGCCACGAACAGGTTCACCGATGGGCGGCGTGCGGGAGCGACCAGAATTGACTTTTGGGGTCGACACAGATACAGCCGGCATTCGGTCAATCCTGCCGAGTGTACAGGTACTGCCGTCGCGGTGGTCGGTATATTTGTTATGATGAAGGAGGTGGGCTCCAAGACCCTGGATCCATGTCGTCGACTTAAGCTGCCAGGGGAAATCGAGGCATGTCGTCAAACAGAGGTCCAGAGCTGCGAGGTAGATCCCTGTCCGTGCTTGGGCAGGCTGCGTCGGAATGACCAGGGTCCTGGCTCGAGTGTCCAGATGGCTAGGAGCATCGAATCAGTTCACGCAGCGACGCTGGCTTCTGGAACCATTTGCCGAGCCCGACAAGTAGCGATACTTGGGCCGGCCACGACTCGGCCTGGCTTGGCCAGCTGACGCGCATGAGGAGGGGTTGCGGTACCAGAGACGGCCTTGCATCACATTAGCCGGCTCATCATGTACCAGTACGTTCGGACGCGACACCAACACGCGCCAGCCCTTGGGGGCCACCACCTCTTCAGCTTTCTGGCGCGGATATGCTTTACATCTCTCCCGACTCTGCAACTGCCAGTCACCAGTAGCCTTGGAGACTTTGGTCTTCTGATATCGTTCTTGTCGTCTCGCTCGAAGCTTGGTAGAGAGGGGCCGGGACGTGCGCCTTCCCTTCGGCCGTTTGGACGAGCGCCGAGCTCGAGCGTGGGCGCACAGCTTGCTTGGGCTGCGGGCTCGGAACCTTACCCCGCGAACTCGAGACAGGACCGCAGGATTGAGTCGGCCGCAGGCTCCGGGCCTCGAAAGTGTGGACAATTTTTCCTTTCTTGTCGGCCAGCGCGTCAGCCTCACGAGCCTCTTGTTTGATCTCAAGGACGACAAGAGGCGGGGGGGCGTGGGGACGTGCATCGCGAGTCGCGATGGGAGCTACACAGATCGATAACGGGCGTGCCAATCCTCTCTCTCCTAGGCTTAGCGCATCGAAACATGCAATCTGCACGTCTATCGGGCGATTGATCACCTGTGATCAGAACATCTCGCATCTGAAATCTACGCAAATCTACACCACTCGTCGATCCCAGCCTCAGCAAGCAGCGCCGTCGGTGGGGAGATCAGCTGGACCAGGGACGTCAACCAAAACTAAACCGGCTCCGCCATCTTCGCCAGCACGACTAGCCGGCCTTGCTGCCGCCGGCGTCCGAGACAGGACCGCGCAGCGCGATGGAGCTTTCAGCTCCTGTGGACGAGGGTGGCAATCTCACGCGCATCGTGGGCCTCTTGGTTGACTCAACACCAGGGGTAAAAACTCGCAGTCGCTAATTGCCACTTCCGCTTGAAACGACCCCATCTACGACTCTGCATGCCGACCGGCTCACGGCCAGCAATTCCAACAAAGTATCGAGGCAGCAGAGGGACGGAGCTGTAGCATTCATTACGCCGAATTTAGTCGAATTGGCTACGGAGGACGTGGACCAAGGAGGGCCGACAGTTTCGCATTGCCATCTAACCTGATATTTCGTCCCGCTCACTCCTCCCATCTCGCATCTCACCGTTGTTGTTTATACCTCAAGCCGCCGCGGCTCGGCCGCATTGGGATTGGACCTTGAGATGACCTTCTCGAATTTTTCTGCGACGGCCAGGAAACCCCGCATCGTCGTGGCTGGGCCAATGCACCGCCGAGCGAGGCTGGAAATGACACGGATGGCCAGTTGCAGCTTGACCTGCAAGTATGGCGGGCATGCAACAAGGCAGCAAGGCTTCTGCGCGTGGGGATTTGCTCGGCCAGCTTGCCAGTACTTTCAGGTTGCAGGAGGCTTGTTTTATGTTCTGCGCTGCATGCTACTCCAGATGATTGCGGAGGGGAGGCGGACGCGGGACTTACCAGGTAGTTCGGGCCAAGATGGGATGCCTGCGCCGTTTCCATTGGTAAACCAAACGTCGTGTTTGCATCCCCGAGTCTTCGGTAGCATCATGGGACGGGACTCGGCGGCTGCGACATGGGGCGACACGTGCTCGTGGCCACGCGATGCTTTGGACGAAATGTCGCATTGCTCCGAGTTGACGTTGCGGCTCATTTCCCGAGATCCTCTCAATTCGAGGAGTGGTTTGCGTAGCGCACCGGGGTCGGTGCCAATGCTATCGACCAGGCCGCCACGGATATACGCCCATATGCTTCCCGCCTTACCCGCGCCCTCGCTGCCCGGGTCCGGGTCCGGGGCAAGTCGAGACAGCAGATCACGAGTTGGCGGCTATAACATGGCCCGTTAGTCACCTCGTTTCGGCCGGCCTGCGAGGCCCAATCCGTCCCGGCGCCCCTCGAGCTCCCCATCCCGGGGTTCAGGCCGTTTGAGGTCCGTGTCGGTTCGTCCGACCAGAATCCCGGCAACAAACCAGCGCGGCTCAGTTCCAAGTCGGCAAATCCCGATCCATTTGTAACCTTATTATACACTTTATACAGAATCATGTGCACCTGATGACGTACACAGCTTTCCATGCCTTCCCTCCACCCCCCATCCGCTGCGAGCCAATAGGCCGCCTCAATTGTTACAGAAATGTTGACAAACACAGGATCGCAGTGGGGTGACCCATCCATCCGAGCCTGGTCGTTCATGCGAAGTCGGGGCGCTCAATGCCTGGCCTGGCCAGAGCAGAACTATCTCTTTACCCAGGTGGGCGACTTCCTGGCCTTTACGTGGCCATGTTTCTTCCTCTCCACCCTCCTGGGATCTCTTGTGATACACCCGGCTGCGAAATAATCTGTCAGCAGACGTTTCCCAAATATGCACGGCATCATGCCAAGAAAAAAACCGCTTACCCTTCCTCAATGCAGGCTTCAAGGCAGGCTCATGAGCCAGAACTGCCTTGGCAATGGCGAGCGTGAGAGCCTCCGCCTGGCCGGTCGTGCCGCCTCCTTCGACGAGAGCCCAGACATTGTATTTGTCGAGCCGCTCCGTCGCCTGTAACGACCACACCGCGCTCTCGCGGTCGTGGACCCGGCCGAAGAACTCGGCAAGAGTCTTGCCGTTGACGAGGACCTCGCCCGTCCCCTCCACGACCCAGGCCCGGGCAGTTGACGCCTTTCGCCGTCCGGTTCCCAAGGACCGTCCCAGCCTATCGATGATGGGCTTTGTATCCGTTCTCGTAAATGGCTGGATATCCTTCTTGTACGCCTCGAGAGCTGACGTGACCTCCTCGGGCTTCATGTCGGGGTGGATGCGATGCAGTCGCTTGACCAACGCCATGCATCGGTGGAACTCAGACTCCTTGATCTCCTCGCCGAGCGCGTGCTTGAAATTCCTAAAGCTTTTCCAAGCGATGCGTTCCGCCTGTTCGGTTGGTATCGTCGGTAATTTCCCATACTCTCGCATAAGCTCTTCGAGGCGGAGGAAGCCATCTTGAAATGTCGGCTTGCGCGAGAAATAAGACGGCGAAGCTGGTACGGGCCGGGCGATGGGGAGACGTTCGAGCGGCCGCGGTGCGAAGTCAATCTCGGCAGCAGCGCGGATAGGGAAAGATTCGACGTCGTCGCGAGACCTGGGCGAGGTGGACAGGCATCTCCTGCTTCGAGGGACCGAACCTCCGACCCGCAGAGCCTCGAATTGTCGCTCGAGTGGCTGCCATTGCCCGTTAGCTGTGCGGCGGATACTCCTGAGAGCCGTGGTGAAGCTTTGTTTTGAAGATGCCATGCTTGACGCTTTCAGGTTGCGCTTGTCATCGCGTCGCGGCCGCCGGAGGTTCTGGAGCTGAATCTTTTTCGCCAAGTTGCAGGGTTCATGAGCTCCGGAACAAATCACGAGTTTTTCCGCAAGACGAGCAATTGAGCAACCCTAACCCTCCATGCACGGGACAGCTAGGAGTCATTGCTCAAAGCCCCGCCACGGTAATTTCGTCTCTACCCCACCCCCCACTACCTTGCTTCAAAAAATTCTCAAGGCACCGTTCGTTGCTTCTCCCAGAACTTCAACTTCCCGACCTCCCAACACCAGCCTTTCGATCTCGCATAAAGCAGCGAAAATGGCGTTCGGAAAGCTCTACACATACGAGGTATGCTGACGCCCCGCGCAGTCTGCCAGATGCGTCGCGCAAGAGTTGCTGACCGTGCTTGGGCACAACCAGGCCAACCCCCGCTCCACGGCTATCCTCGCCGTGGCGAAGGCCAACAACCTCGACATCGAGCTCGTCGAGGTCGACACCACCAAGCCGACCGAGGAGTACCTCAAGTATAACCCTCTCTCCAAGGTCCCGACCTTCGTCGGCTCTGATGGCTATGTCCTCTCCGAATGTATCGCCATTGCTGTTTATGGTACGTGTTCACATTAGGCGTGAAACTGCCGCCTTGCCCCGCTTTCCTTGCCCGTCAGGCTGGATTACCCCTCCGCGACAATGATGACCTAGACATTTTCTAACAGTTATCCCTATCTGAAACATGGTGTTGACTTGGTTCTAACTTCTGATTGTCTCCCTTCTTCCCGATCGTTCTGTGCAGAGAGGCTGGCGAGCTCTTGGCTAACAGTTGACAGTCACATCCCAGAACGAGAAGACCACTCTCCTCGGCAAGACCAAGCAGGAGTAAGTCGATTCTATTGAGTCCAGTTGAAACGGTGCCTAACGGTGCCTAGCTATGCTTCCATTCTGAAGTGGATGTCCTTCTTCAACTCCGAGGTTCTTCCCAAGCTTGGTGCCTGGTACCGCCCTCTTCTCGGGAAAGACCCGTACAACAAGAAGTCGGTTGAGGAGGCCCAGAAGGTTGCGCTGAAGGCTGTGTCCGTCGTCGAGGCTCACCTCCGTGACAACACCTACCTCGTCGGCGAGCGCATCACCCTCGCGGATCTCTTCGCCATTGGCATCATTGCCCGTGGCTTCGAGTTCTTCTTCGACAAGAAGTGGAGGGCCGAGTACCCCAACGTGACGCGTTGGTATGAGACCGTCTACAACCAGCCCATCTACTCAGCTGTCGCTCCCAAGTTCACTCTTCTTGATACCCCGAAGTTGACCAACGTTGCCCCCAAGAAGGCCGAGCAGCCCAAGAAGGAGGCGGCGCCGAAGAAGGAGGCTGCCAAGCCCAAGCCGGCTGCCGAGGAGGAGGAGGAGGCGGCTCCGGCGGAGCCCAAGCCCAAGCACCCCCTCGAAGCCCTCCCAAGAGCCACGTTCCCCCTCGATGAGTGGAAGCGTCAATATTCCAACGTTGACACTCCTGAGGCTCTGAAGTGGTTCTGGGAGAATGTCAAGTTTGACGAGTACTCCCTGTGGAAGGTTGTCTACAAGTACAACGACGAGCTTACCCAGGTGTTCATGTCGAACAACCTGATTGGCGGCTTCAACAACCGTCTGGAGGCTTCGCGGAAGTACCTTTTCGGCTCCGCTTCAGTCTATGGCGAGAACAACAACTCGGTCATTGAGGGTGCCTTCCTCATCCGTGGTGATGATTACAAGCCCGTCTTCGACGTGGCTCCGGATTATGAGAGCTACGAGTTCACCAAGCTCGACCCCCAGAACCCTGAGGATCGTGCTTATGTCGAGGCCCAGTGGTCTTGGGACAAGCCGGTTGTCAACAACGGCAAGGAGTATGCCCATGCCGCTGGCAAGGTCTTCAAATAAATGATACATGAACAAGGTGGTCGAAATGGACGGACTGAATTGCGCATGACTACGGGATATGACTGATGAATGGGATCTGGCATGGGTTAGGCGGGAGGCCGTAGTTTATGTGTTTGTAAATCATCGACGGCTCGTCGAGGGTGAGTCCGAAAATAGAGACTATCTGCCCTGGGATCAAGCTGTGTGCGTCAAGTTTTGGTGATACTGATCGCATCGCTTCAACGTGTTTTTTTCCTCGCTGGATAACTGCCTATTTACTTTCTCGGGCAGCTGGTGTCACTCTCCCAACATCATGATATCCATCATGCACCACGCAGGACTGCTCGCTCCCCTATCGCCGCGATGGCAGATGTACCACGGCCACATTCTGGAGCCTCTCTTGTCCAGTTGGGTTTTCCCCGTCCCCATGTTAACCCAAACTCCTCCCATGCCCTCCCATACCGGGATGTATAAAGCAAGGGGGTGTACACATACAAGCATATTTATGCTTGTATTTCCTGATCCTCTAATCCTTCCGACCCTTCTGAATCTTCCGAGTCTTCTGAGCCCTCCATACGTGGCTGCATCTCCTCATCGCCTGTGTCGGCGCTGTGGGTGCCCGGGTCGGCGTCAGGGTCAGTGCCAGTCGTAGCGGCAGCGGAGATAGTATCGACAGCGCTAGCATCAATAGCGGGAGGAGTGCCCTCTGTGGCAGCGGCAGCAACAAGGGGGGAAGTATCGACAACCGGAGCGGTGTCGGCAACGGGAATGGTATCGCCAGGATGAGTAGTGTCGGCAGTGGACACCATGTCGACACGGAACGGATGCGCCCGGATATACTTGCTCACATCCATCTGGCTAGCCAGCGCGTTCAGGTAATCATGGACCAGCGGCAGGATCTGCGGCGTCTCGGCCATGTCGCCCTCGAACGCGGGCAGCGTGATGGCGTTGTGCGGCTCGCTGCGCGCCTTCTCGGCGCTGTCGTCGATCAGCACCGTGTTGGACTGGTCCCACACGCCGTTGGGCGACGGGTGCGACGCGGCGACGGTCGGGTCCGTCCAGAGCGATGTCAGACGCTTGTAGCACTGCGTGCGGCGGAGGAAGTCCTCCTTGGTCAGGCCGAACCTGTCGCGGCCCCAGACGGCGACGAGGTCCGAGGGCGTGTGGGGACTGTTGTTGAGCAGCTGCCTGCACATCTTGTCGACGTTTTGGGGCTGCGCCGAGGACCAGATCACCACGTGGAAGGTGTCGATGCAGTAGGCCAGGAACCTGCGGGCGTGCGGGCGCTCGACGAAGCCCACCGGGGCGGAGCGGCTGTTGGGGCGGTAGAGGAGGGTGCCGTTGAGGTCGATAACCACGAGGAGCGGGCGGAATGTTGGGGAGGAGACGGGCTCGAGAGCGGTGCGGGCGAGGTATGCTGGGGTCGGGTTGGGGACGCCGCCGGACTTGAGGCTCGGGGGTTGGATGGCGTCTCTTTTTGGTGCTGCCGCGGGGGTCTTGGTGCCGGAGCTCTTGGTGCCAGAGCGCTTGGTACGGGAGATTTTTGTAGCCTTTCTCTTGGTGCCGGCGCTTTCCGTACCGGTGTTCTCCATGGCGGCGCTCCTCGCACCGCTGTTATTAGTATCGGGATGCGAAGTGCTGGAGCTAGATGCCGCCGCTGCGGCTTTTCGGTCCCTTCGCATAATGCCCTTGTATTTCTTTCCTTTCTTCTTCGGCGGCTTCGACTTCGTCTCGGTGGGACCTGACGCTGGCTGGTGAGATGTGTGTTCTGGAGTGTCGTTGCTCTGGGTTGTTGGGACAAACGCCGAGAACACCATAGGATTTAGAGCCGCTATAAAGGGCTCTGGGAAGCGCATGTATGGGAAATGGGGGGTGTACGGAGATATAAGGGCTGGGAAGTATCCGGGGTTGTCTGGAAATATACTCGGTGGGAAAGACGTGCTTGGTATCGGCGGCGGATGGTATGAAGGTCCATGGTAGGCAAAAGATGTCGTCTCGGGTCCCTTGTCCGGAGTGGCTTCGTGGGCTGTTGGCCTCCTGTTGTTGACGAGAGACCCATCCTGGGAGTATGAATCGTTCCCATACGACCACCCTTCTGGCTCCTCATACTTTCGGCCATAGGGTTCGTATCCTGCCATGGCTGTATCGCCGTGTTAGCCATTGTCTTGTTTTCACAGGGCTTACTTGCCTGGAGGACGGACTACTTGCCTTGGGAGTTCGCCCTCGGCGGTGTCGCTTTGTATTTGGGTTGATGATGGGATATTTTGTAAAAAGAATGTTAAAGGAAGAGTGGTGGTCTGTAAACTGCCTGACCTGTGTTTGCCGTCCTGCCTCTGACGGCCGGATTTGTCAAGTTGTGAAGACGACAAGGGGCCGGTCAAGTCAAGAAGGTTGGAGCGGTCACGCCTGGAGACACAAATATGCGCCTCCCCAAGAAAGAAGCGCGAGACTGAAGAAAGTAAAAGCCGAAATGGGAAGCGTCGATTCTGCTCTCTCATGTCATCTCCCTCCTCGCTCACTATGCCGCTTGGCCGCCTGACTGTTTGCTTCTTGATGGAACCCTTTGCTCCTTAATTTCCTTTTCCAACTCTCCCTTTGTAGGAAACATTCAATAAAAAAATAAGAGCAATAAGCTCCAAACAGCACAAATTGATATTATACGCTCATGGCGGACTAAGAGTGTCGTATGAAAAATTGTGAAGGTAGTGTTTCTGCCGTGTGTGAAGATTTCGTTAACACACTGGTGGTTTCTCAAAGTTTAACAAAAGTGGGGCATTTCACTGCAACCACACTCGGTGATTTTCAACCTTTTCAACATCTTCAATGTCTAGCAACAAGGGGACGAAAATCCGGTGAGAGTTATTTGACCGGAGCTACGTCAAAATTGAGAAGACAGAGGATTGATCATACTCATTTCTCAACTTCATACGACATTCGACCAACATTTGTTTATCTTCGCGGCGAGACTTGACGTCTGCTGTCTCACCAAAAAATGTCATCCGCAAAACGAAAACTTCCCAACTTGGGTCTGCAGAGAAGAGTCCGGCCGAGGGTGGAACCAGAGCCAGAATCCGACGCCGAGGCATCGGGAACCAGCGACGAGGCGCCCAGCGAGGAGGACGTGGATGATTCCGGTTCTGGTTCTGACTCGGACGGCGACGAGGATGCATCAGACGTCTCTGATGGCAGCGAACCTGTATGAACCAAAGTTCCCGATGTCCGATTGATTCACGAGACTAACGAAAACCACAGGATTCCGAGGCAGAATCGGGAGTTGACCCTTCCCAGCTCTCATTTGGCGCCCTGGCCCGCGCCCAAGCCTCTCTCCCACCACGAAAGAAAAAAGGACCAGCAAAAGCCGGGGACGAGCAGGATGCAGATTCAGATTCAGATGACGACGACCAACAAACCAAGAAACCCCGTTCATCGGAAAAGAAAGTCCTGAAGCGACCCAGCAAACACGCGCCCGTCGAGATGACGAGCAAGAAGCAAGTCTCGCGCCGGCGCGACTTCATCGAAGTCCCCAAGCTCCAAGCGCGCGACCCGCGCTTCCTGCCCCTCAACACGTCCGGCAAGGGCGTCGAGGAGGCGCGCGCGCGCAAGGCCTATTCCTTCCTAGACGACTACCGCCGCGACGAGCTGAAGCAGCTCCGCGCGGCGGCCAAGAAAGAAAAAGACGCGACGGCGCGCGAGAGGCTGCAGCGCGCGGCCATGTCGCTCGAGTCGCGCCTCGAGGCGCAGGCGCGCAAGGACCGCGAGCGCGAGGTGCTCGAGGAGCACAGGCGGCAGGAGAAGGAGCTCGTGCGCCAGGGCAAGAAGCCGTTCTACCTCAAGCGGTCCGAGCAGAAGAAGCAGCTGCTGCTCGACCGGTTCCAGGGCATGAAGAAGGGCCAGGTCGATAAGGCTATTGAGCGGAGGCGGAAGAAGACGGCGTCCAAGGAGAAGAAGTCTTTGCCGTTTGCGAGGCGGACGGCTGAGGATCGGTAGTTATATTATCTCTCTCCATTTCTTCGTTAGGGAAGATGGTCTATTCTAGGTTGCAAAAAGTACAGTATCGTACAGACATGAAAAAAAATCTCGCTAGGCTCGTGATGGATGATACTTCTACAGTACATTTATGATTACATCTCCCCGCGAAGTTGATTATACCCTTGGAATATTCGCCTTCTGTAACGCCTGCTCAAACAGCTCCCGACACCTCACCCTGCTCCCAAGCCTCGCACACAACAGGAACGCACCGCTCAGCTTGCGATGCAGACTATACGTCTCCTCGGGCGGGGGCGCCAACCGCTCGTGGATCATGACCGGAATCTGGGCCTTGACGCGCTCCGTAATAGTCTGCCCGCGGAAATCATACACCTCAGGCGCCGAGTCGAGGAACGGCTCCGCAAGCGTCACGACCGACGTGATATGCGCATCCAGCATGGCACGGCTCTCATGCCCCGTCAGGTACCCCAGCTCCTCCGAGAGCACCTTGACCGCGCCCCGATCCAGCCGCGCCGCCGCCGCCAGCAGCGCGACGTACTTGTCGATAAACTCGGCGGGGAACTCGCGCGACGCGCCGAAGTCGAGCAGCTCGAGCCGGTCCCTCGCGGAGTTGTACAAAAAGTTAGTCCAGTTGGGATCGGTCTGCATGAAGCGGAACTCGACGATCTCGCGCAGACACAGCCTCAAAATCTGCGTGCCGATCCAGTCGCGCTGCGCCTGCGAGAAGGACGCGACGCGCGTCACGCCCACGCCGTCCATGAACTCCATCGTCAGCACCTGCTTGCCGCTCGCCTCGGGGTAGATGCGCGGCACGACGAAGACGTCCTCGTCCTCGCCTTTGAGGAGGGTGCGGTAGCGCGCGGCGCATTCTGCCTCCCTCAGGTAGTCGCACTCCCACGCCAGCTCGGTGCGGGCGTTGGCGATGGTCTTGTCGAGATATAGGCCCTTGGGCATCAGCTTGGCCGCGGCCAGGAGCATGCTGATGTTGTCGAGGTCCGAGTTGATCGAGTCGGCGACGCCGGGGAACTGGATCTTGACGGCGACGCGGGCGTTGGTAGACCGTAGGACCGCGCGGTGTACCTGGCCGATGGACGCGGCGGCGATCGGCTTCTCGTCGAATTCTGAAAAGAGATCGCGCCAGTCGGACCCCAGGTTGGATGCTAGCACGCGGTCGCGCTGCCAGGCCGGCATGTAGTCGGCGCGGTCCTGCACGCGCTGTAGGACCTCTTGGATCGGGCCGGGCAGCATCTTGGCGTCTTGGAAGCTCATCATCTGGCCGAGCTTGAGCGCGGCGCCGCGCATGCGCGAGAGCTTGGCGACCAGCCGTTCCATGTTGGCCGGGCTGAGCATGACGGAGCCGCCGGCGGTGCTGCCGGCCCCGACGGCGCGGCTGAGGCCTTCGCCGATGGCGCCGGCGAACATGCCGGCGGCTAGTCCTCCGTAGTTCCACAGCCGGCCGATGCGGGTGGACGGGACCCGTGATTCTCGGAGCTCGTATGCTGTTGTTGGAGTGGCAGGAGTAACAGTGGTGACACTGGCACCCACCAGCTCGGCAACGACAGCTGTGTCTTGTGGTGTTATCTTTTCTGGCGGTTTTGAGGGTTCCGTAGTTTCTCTCGTTGGTTCGACGACAACCGGTTTCGTGTCCACGACCGCCTCCCCAGCCACATCCTCACCGGACCTAGATTCCTCCATGTTCTGGCCCCCTACCCATTCCGAGGCCACCTCATCCCGAGGCTCGATGGGGACCGCCGCTGGCGCATCCCGACCATCCCCAACCTTCACCCCTTCCCTCCCTCCCTCCTCCTCTAGCGCCTCGAGGATCCTCGACCCCCTCCCCGTCCGGAAAACATTAACATCGATCCCCTCCGCTCCAAACGGCCCCGTCTCAGCACCATCCACCCCAACAATAGGAATCTCGATCGGCCTCCGTCTCATAGGCGGTTTCAACGCCCCACGTGGTTTGGTTGGCAGCCCAATGGTCCCATTTGCCCACGGCGCCGGGACAAACTCATCTGCTTTCCTCCCTTCCTCTCCCGCTGACCGACCCTCACCAGCCCCGGCACTAGCATCCCCCATAACCGTCCCCGTCCCCTCCTTAGATACTGAGCCCGTCCCTTCCCCATCCCCAGACCCAGACCTCAACCCATCCCCATCCAACCCACGCCTTGCCCGCGTCTCACCATCAACAGCCTCAACAACAATACTCCCCCCCCGCCGCCTCAACCTCTCAACCTGCCTTGCGCGCAGCGCCACATGTTTCGCAGCAACAGACCGCGACGCGCTCGCGACCGCGGCGAGGTCGACCAGGATGTCTGCGAGCCTCATTCTCACAAACAACAAACCCTCAATCGTGCTATACTACCTTTCCATCTCCAATTTCCAATTTCAGTGCATTCCACTTTCCTGGTCCTGGTTCGTTGCGCCGTGGAATTTTTGGCTGAGGTCTGGACAGTCGAGCTGTACCGATGTGGGGCCGAGGAGTGCTAAGCCAAGCAACAAATTTTTGGGAGGTCGACCGCAAAAAAGACGTTGAACGGAACCGGCCGGCAGCGGATCGAATTCGAGCGAGGTTCGAAATGGACCGGGGTCGGGGCCCCTGCTAGCGGGGTCCGCGGTGCCGGGAGTTAGCCTTTTGATGCACCGTCCGATACATGTGCATTTCCAGTGTTCCACCCTTGGTTTTTGATCAATTTAATGTTCAGACATTAGTTGCTTACGTTGTGTAGATATACGTAAACGCTTCATTCTCGCTCGGACCTTCTACCCATTCTTCACAGCTTACAGAGGCCAGAACCGCCACACTCCTCATCTCAGCCCGGGTATCATAATACAAAAACGCCAACCCATGCATCCCCGTTCTAATCGTCTATTTCGCCATGTTCCGCAGCCCAGATATCCTACTCCTTGGCGTCTTCGTCCCATTGAACGGAGAATCAGATCCTCGTCCGCCCGCACTATCAATCTTGCTCCAAAGCCTCTGCGCCGCCGGCGTCAGCCCACCAGACACCCGCGGACTACTGGGGAACTTGGGCACCGGCGTCCTTTCGACCCTGCCCGTCACGCCAAGCCGCGCCGACGTTCGCTTCGATTCCGAGATACGCTCCACCATGCGGTGATGGAGTGCCTCCCGCTCCCTCTGATCTTGAAGCCGGAAAGGGTTGGGCGTCGTGTCGGCCGGTGGGAGTTGAATCAGCGGAGTGGAAGCCGGACGCACTTCGGGCTCCGGTTCGTCCTCTTCCACAAATGCATATCCGTTCACCCGAGGCGTCTCGTCCCCGCCTCCCGTGACACTCGATTCTTGATCGGTGGCCCGTCGCTTGCCTGCAATGGCCCCTCGGATTTCCGAAAGCGACGGCGACGATGCCCTTGATCGTTCCGGTGCGACGACAACGGGCTGGGGCATCCTCGTGTTGGCATAAACAATCGACTTTGGCGGAGCTCGTGATTCCGCCTGTGCCCTTTCTGCTACCGTCTCCACCACGCCATCCACACCGTCCGGTCCAAACATCAGCTCGTTGTTCGGCCTCCATTTCCAGTGCTCCGGCGCCGCCGGTCTGTCGTCCTTGTCCTTGATCGCTAGCCGATCCTTTTTAAAGCCATCATCAAACAGACCACCCCGTGTCTTGACCAGCTTGGCCTCGATTTCTTTTTGTTTGAGTTGTTGCTTCGACGGCAGTTTGTTCCCCGCCCACAGCCACGCATACTTCTCCACCCTCTTCTGGTTTTGTTTGTCGAGCAGCTTGTAGAAGCTTTCATTGTCCTCGCTCGTGTACTTGGCCTGGAAAGCGCCGAGGCTCATGTTCGTATCGATAGGTGGCTTCTCCGAAGGCGCGATGGAATGAACGGACGCAGGGGTGTCGCCCGCGAAGGCACCGACCGGTGTTGCCGCGACGCTGCCGAATGGCCGTGACGAGGACGGAGTGGCGAGCGGCGTCCGTCGCCGGCCGGGCGTCATGACGTGTTGCAGTCGCCGGCTCACGTTGTTGATCCATTCTTGGTCTTTAGATTCGAGCGCGTCGAGGTATTCTTGCTGCGTTTCGCTTTCTAGCAGTCCAGGGAAGAAGTCGCGTGCGATGATCTGGGAGAGGGCTTCGGTATAACTGTCTTCGTCGAGGATTTTCTTGGGCCGTTTGATTCTTTTCGCCGGGGGCGGTGGCGGCATCAGCTCATTGTCGGTCCTCTTCCGGATGAGGGCATTGGATTTTGATGGCTCGGAGCTCATGGTGACGGTGTTGAGGACGGCCTCCCATCCGGCGCGCGTTTGTTGCTTTGTGTTGAAGTCGGAGAGTTCTGCCTCGCCGCTAGGTAATTTGTGGGGTGAACTGGACATCACAGGCCACCCCTGTCTGCTGCGGTCCGTGCACCATAGGTCCCTCACCACCACCAGACTTGAGCCGAGCACCGGGCAACTGCAGCTTCCCAGGGACTCTAGAGTCAAAACAATTTGTTTGTTTTCATTTTTCAACCATGCTATATGCAGCCGGCTTTTGAAAAATTTAGATCGTCGTAAACCCGGGGGCTGTGCGGCTCCAAAGAGGAGGACTCGAGAGTCGGCCGACTTTGTACCCCGCCTTGTTTGGGATGAATCCCTATTTTGAAGGTTTGCGTGTTGACTGAGGTGTCGAAGACTCTGGTCTCGCCTTCAATCTCAGTTGAGTTTGCTGCAAGTGTCGGTTTGGTTGCTTACCGATGTTCCGACACTCCCTCGGTCTAATCTTGGCAACCTTAATGCCCTGCACTCTGCCCAAGAACTCAAGGCTCCATTCAAGCCCGGCACTTATGGTGGGGTTCTGCGGGCCAGGATATTGACCCGCCGAATCCAGATGTCTGCATGTGCGAAGCTGTGCCGTTACCTTTGATTGCGGCTGTTCCTCGTCCAGAGTGGTCTGGCCAGGCTCAGCTTGCAAAATAGTACGAGTAGGTTGGATGAGGAGTTCCCCGCTGTTGTTGCCACAACAGGTCTCACATCCTGGTGTTTGAACCATTGGGCCGTGGGGTGTGCCAGCCTCCCTCGGGACCCATCCCTCATCAGCACCTGAATGCATGGGTGCCGTAGTCATGACCTCTCGTGGCAGCCCGGCGCTCAGCTATTTGCGAGAGCTAATAATCACCCTCAAGATCGCCCACTGAGCCCGCCCGAGAGCCTTATCACTGCTCGATTCTTGCAGCCACTTTTTGACCTATCTTTTTTCTTTTTGTCTCGGCTCTTTCTGCATCTTGTGTGTTGTTTGGTCCCCGGCGTCCCGAGCTGCTGGCTGTCCGAGTCTGCCTGTCTGGTTGCCTACGCAGACCCGTCTAGTCCTACCTGTGACTCCGGCACTACCGACAGAAGCAGCCTTTCCAGGTTCCATCCACCCACCCTCGCATCGTTATCTTATCCTTGCCGCCCCTCCCCGCCGACACGGGGTCGTTCTCTTGATCACAAGGCAAAATACCTCTGATGCCCGTGGTCAGGTCCGGTCCTCAACGGTCAAAACGATTGCGACTGGCACGGTCGTTCTTCTATTTTTCCCTTCTCGCCATCGGGCTCGCGCTCTTCTCCATTGTCGTCATGAGCACCATCATGGGCACCAAGAAGCGGCGGTCCAAGGCCTTCTCGTCCGACAAAAAGGACCGGTCGGCCTTTGAGAAGCGCAGCAGCACGACCAAGGTCTCGGTCGAAGCTACGTGCCCCATCTGCCAGGAGCTCGTCGGCGTCCGCAACCCCGAGGGCATCACCGAGGCCTGGAGCATGCTCCCCTGCGGCCATCGATTCGGCAGCCACTGCATCAAACACTACCTCCGCCTAGTCGCTACCGACTCGCCCTCATGTCCCGTCTGCCGCCAGACGGTCCATCACAGGTGCGGACACCCGTACTTGCCCGTCCTGCTGCCCCCGGGCAGCGCCCCCGAGACCCACGAGCCGAACCAAAAGAACGCAAGAGTCCTCCATATGCAGATGTCATCATGCCAGTTCTGCACCGAGCGGAAAACCGTACAACCGCCGCCGCCACCGAGAGCACGGCGGGGCAAGGCGTGGAGGGCCGGCTCGCTGTTGCTGTCGGTGGTCGCCAGCCCGGTCAAGCTGGTGCTGGGCAGACGGGCCACGCGGGCCCCGGAAAGACCCAGGGCGCCGTTGCTGATTCCCTGGGAAACGGACGAGGGGCCGTGGATGGACGCATATCCAAGGCCGCGGGATGTGCAATGGGAGCGGTGGTGGGACAGTCAAGAGCCCAAGCAAAAGAGCCCCGCGGTGGGGCTGCGATAAGGCTGGCTCTCACCATCCCGGCAGCTTGGCGTATAGATTTGGATTTCTTTGAGAAGGTATAGTAGGACTGGATATTTGGATGCCACGTCTTTGCCATCTATTTGCTATTTGGGGGTATTTTATCCCGTCACGGTCATAGGTTTAGGTGTTTACGGGGGACTAGAGGCGCGGGGTTAGTTACTATCGCGATGCTGAAGCTTGGAGTTCGGGCAGGGGTTCTGGAGCTAGCCTGGCCATCCTTGGCTTCTCCAAGACTACCCCGCACTAGCCCTCCATCCAGTAACAGTAATGCGTAGCGTACCATCGTCAAGCAATTCAACCTAACGTTAACACTTCTTTTGACGCGACGCGACTTGTCTCTGAGCTCAACGCCGATGCGAGCTGACGACCCCTAAAAGATCAACATGTGCACGAGGATAACAACGGGAAGATCGGCAAGATGAGATTCAAGACGGATCTTAGGAATATCCGGACTTTTTCAAGTGAGACCAACGACCTTCCAGACAATTTTCCGGGGCTGTCCTAACCCGCGCAACTACACAGGACTGGTCGCCGCTCTTAATTCGCTCGAGAAGATCGCCTGGGTGCGCCTGGACGATGAAACGGCCCGGTTCACCGTCATCCCGGACACAGGCTCCCAGGTCTGGGCCTCGCTGTCGGTCAACCTCATCTTCGACAACTACAGCATCCAGTCGGCCGAGCCCAGCAACACCATCAACCTCGAGCTGCCGCTCGGCCCGCTGCAGCGCGCCCTCCGCTCCGCCGCTGGCGGCAACCAGGCCAGCCTGCGCCTGACGAAGCGCGACGGCCTGCCCATGCTGTCCATGACGATCCACGCCATGACCAAGGACGGCGGCGGGCCCGAGCCCAGGGGCGGCCGAGCCGCCAGCGGTTTTAGTGGTGCAGACCCCAACGACCCGTTCGGCGACGACCCGGACATTTTTCAGCAAGAGTCGCTCGAGCTAACGCTAAAACGCGAGCGCGAGAAGGTCATCACGCAGGATATACCCGTGCGCGTGCTGCACCCGGACACGGTCGAGACCATCATGCAGCCCAAGGTGCGCGAGCCCGACGTGCACATCCAGCTGCCGCCTCTCCTGCAACTCAAGGCCATCTCGGACCGCTTCACCAAGCTCGCCCTGACGACCTCTTCCAGTTCTCGGCCCGGTGGCGGCCCGGAGCGGAATAATCCGAAGCTCGAACTGTCGGCCAACATGTACGGCTCGCTCCGGCTCCGCGTCGCCGCCGAGAGTCTGGATATCACTAGTGTATGGAACGGTCTTGACAACCCGGAGCTCGACCCGGGCGCGCTGAGCATGCCGGTCGAGGAGCATCCCAGCACGAGATTTCGGGAAGAGGGGCCGGACAAGTGGGCTACGGTGAGGGTGGACGGGAAGGACTGGAGCAGGGTGCTCAGCGTGGGGCGGCTGGATGCCGGGCGTGTCATTGCCTGTTTTTCGGACGACCATGCGTTGATTTTGTATGTGTATGTGCCGCATCACGATGACGAGGCGTCGGATGATGTTGTTACGGTGAGTTCTTCCGCTTCCTCTCTCGGGGGTGTGATGTTTTGATGTTCGGGGTGTGCTAATAAGATCGCGATGTAGTATTATGTGTCGTCATATAGTGCTTGATTTTAGCATGGCCGGTATAGGAGGAGTTCTCCTTGCTTCAGCTGAACAAGGACAGCCTAGGGACAGGGAGTTTGGGTTCTGGTTTTACGGAAGTCATGGAGGTGGGATCCTTCCGGGTCCCTGACAGGGAACATCCAGAACATAATGACCAAGGTACAGGTACATATCTGGGGCGTTGGGTGTAGTTGTAAAATGGGGACTCGGACAATGTCCAGCTACAGTAGTATAGACATCTTTTCCCATGCAATGAGGCATATCTGGGAACATCATATCACTCCCAGGACTCGCCCCATTTGTAGGACAAGCGGCACTGGTACGGAAGTCTAGGACTTTAGAAGGAAGGCACTCGGCAAGCTTGTTCTCAACCATCCCATGCCCAGCGCAATTCACAGGCCCAGTCAAGTTCCATCAGAGACACAGAGCAGCCCAGTCCTTTTCTCATCCGCATATCCTTCCTGCCTTCCTAGGTACCTTGCTTAGTCCTCCGCACCCCCTTTCCCCATCTTCCATGAGAAGCTTAATGGAACCAGCGACAGTGTCACTGAAGAGGTAGAGTAGAATGACCTCAACGCCCCCATTGTACCTCCTACTGTGTAAGTAAATGGAGCGGAGTGCATTGTAGGAGTGAGTGAGGACGAGATATCACGGCTTTTAAAGACGACGGCACTCCCATCTAGACCTAGACCTAGACCGGAGATTCATGAATCATGACAAGAGTCTCGAGCCAGAGCTAAGTCTACATTTCAAAACGCTGCATTTGGTTTGTTTCCAGACTCCCTAAGTATGCTCTACTTTTGGATGACTTGAATGTATGTTATGTGTCTCTTATCATTCTCGTCACTTCGTTACTTCCTTGCTTCGTTACTTCTGGGTGGGTACGTGGGCATAGAACTATGGAATATGGATCTCGGACCGGAATACGGAACAGCACCTCCGCTTTCACTCAGCCTTCCATTCTCCCCTGGTCCATCCCACCCCGTCCCATCCCATCCCATCCTACACCTACCTCTCTCTGTACGTGTACGTCTACCCCTTCCGTTCCAGGGACACACCCGCAACTAATTAGAAACCCAATACACACCCCTTCAAATCTTCATGTTCCCGTCTGTAGAGAGACAAACCGAAAATAAAACCAAAGCCTGCTCACGTTCATCGAGCAATAAAATAGAAGAAGCAGGAACACGGGATACAACCCCAGTGTCCCAGAAATGGTTTATTACACACAATACAAGATAAGTGTCTATAGTTACAATGCAAACAACCAATCCCGCCAACCCCTAAAATTTACACAAAAGCATCAAATCCTGGCGCCGCCAGCAATGAGCCCAGCCTGTTTGTTGTCTCTTGACTCACTTTTCACCCTGAAACGAAAAAAACACCATCGCGCGCAAACATTCCACGTTATCCGTTCGTCTGCGCAAGTCATACAAGCTTTATTCCTTCGTCATCACGTCAACATACCGCGCGCTCTTCCTCGGCTTCTTGGCCCCGCCTTTCCTCGGACCCGCGGCGCTGAGGAGGTCATCAATGCTGCTAGAATTGCTGAGGCTCGTCGTCGGCCGGCTGGGCGCGCTCGCCGTGCTGGTATTCGATGCCGACCGCATCATGGCCGGGGGTCCGAGCGTCGGAGGACCGGCCAGGTTCACGTCGGATGCCGACGGGGTAAGAAGCGAGGGCGGGGGTGCCATGGTTGAGCGCGGAGGGCCGGTCGGTGGTGCACTTGCCCGTCCGGATTCCGGATGCGACGTAGGTCCCGGCATCCCCATGGGAGGGGCGGGACTAGACGACACGGACCGCGGAGCGGCCTTGGGCGGCGGCGGCGTGGCCTTCTTAGCCTCGTTGTCCTTGGGGTCAGCGTTCTTGTTGACCCATCGCTTGAGCTCAGGATCGTAGTAGAACGAGTTGGCCTCGCCCAGCTTGGCACGAATCGGCTTGTTGGGGTTGCTGGCCTCCTGGGTCTCCTTCTTGGCACCAGCGGCGCCACCACCGCCAAACCAGCTGGTAAACCCCCAGCCCTTCTTGGCTTGCTTTGCCTCGGCAGCACGCTTGGCTATTGAAACGTTAGCTTTGTCCTGATTGACTTCTCCACTACATATTGAAACTCACCATCTTCTTCAGCAGCCTTCCGGAACATTTCCTCGTTCTCACGGTCCTTTTCCGCCTTCGTCTTTTCCTTGGACTTCATCGCGGGCATGGGAATATCGTCGTCGTCATCATCATACATAATACCTTTCTTCTTAGGCTTGGGCTTCGACTCGTCGCTCGATCCGCCGTCCTCGTTCGAGGGCTGACTTTCGGGTTCCTGAGACGACGGCTCAAACCCGTAGGGTTGATAGGACGGAGGCTCGTACCCATATGGCTGGAACGACGGGTTCTCCTCGGAGCCGTTTTCCATGCCGTTCTGAGCAGTCTCCTTCTCCTCCCCTACCGGAGCGGTGAATGGCGTGAATGAAGGCGGCTCATATCCATTTGAAGAAGGTTGGTACCCGCGGTCGCCATTCGTAGCGCCCGAGGCTCTCCTCCCGGAGTCCGTACCATTGACCGGAGCCGGATAGTGATTTGGTGGCTCATAGCCGGAAGAGGAGGTAGGAGGTTGGTACTGAGACGCTGGTGGCTGAGAAGCATGATGCTGCTCCGGGACTGGCGCGGGCGCGGGCGCAGGGTTGTATGGCATATAACCCTGGTTGGGAGGTGAAAATGCAGGATTCGGATTGTATGCGTTTTGGTTGCCTCGCTGCAACTCGGATGATTGTCGCTGCAGATCAGACGAAGTCCTTGTGTATTCTCCCGACACGCGTTCCATAGAAGACCTGGGAGCGTACGTGGAGCTCGGCTCATAAGGATTGGTTGTATGAGCCATCGGTTGGCTCGACGCTGGCGCGTAGCGGGATGCGGCCCGAGTCGGGGGAGCAGAAGCAGCGACAGGTCCATTCGGCAGAGCCACAGGCATACCATAACTTGGGACAGCGGCGCCGAAAGTCTCAAGGTTGTTGGTCGAAGGGGGTCGACTGATGGTCGGAGTGCCGCCGGCAACACGAGCGAAGGGCCCGGACGCCTCACCGTCCTTTGGAGACCCCTGACCAGAGTCGTCGTTGTCATCTCCTGCAACGAACTTGTTGAAGCGGTTCCACACGCTGTCGGAGACCTTGCTCACGCTCGGCTTGGGGATCCACGAGTTTGATTCCTCCTTGGGAGCCTGTCTCAGGCGCTTTGTGAGATCGTCCACCGCGGCCTCGAGAAGAGGGTGATGATAGGGCGAGCGCTTTGTCTGGGCCGTGATCGCAGTGAAGATGGCTTCGCAGTACTGCAAAGCCTTGTCCCGATAGCCATACTCGGCAAGAGCGTAGGCGTGCTGCAGCTTGTACGCGGCAAGGTGAGGGTTCGTCACAGCGACGTTGGAGCCACCCGCCAGACTCTGGCCATATTCGTAGACTTCGCTCAGCAGTAGAGGCTCAATCTCCTTGGCGAACTGCTCGGCTTGCCTCTTATGGTCGGAGCCAACCAGCACGAAGTTGGAGCTTGGGTCGTCCAGCCCGCCGAAGACAGCCTGGTTCCTCGCAAACATGTAACAGATGTGAGCCGCTTCAGCCCGCCCATAGTCCGATAGCAGGTTGCCTAGAGCAATAATTGATTGGGCGTCGCCTGGACTTCGGTTGCTTAGAATCAAACTGAGCGTCTCGCGCCACTTGTCGAGCCCTTCCGTGCCATCCTTCGGGACCACTGGACCCGCATTTTTGGCAACAAGCTGGAGTCCGGCACGGGCATGGACAGGCACCAGCTCGTCCACACTCTCCTCGTGGTTTCCAGAGAGAACACCGTACAAAACGGCCAGCGACTCGTTGTTGTGGCCCGGGTAGTTGACCTCCTTTTTGATAAACTCCTGCGCGACCTTTTTGTAAAGCTCGGGGGCGAGCGCGTTGGCAATCAGCAGCGCGTGGCCCCACAGGCGCGCATCAGCAGCAGCCCAGATGGCCTTCTCAGACTCTCCGCCTTGAAGATGTTTCTGGATATGTTCTGCGACCGAGGAATCGACTGCGTCACTCCGCATCCGGGTGGCTGCGGACTCATTAAGCCGACTAGCATCTGCAGCTGTCATGAAGGCAGGGGCACCATCGGCTGACTCAAGATTCGGCGAAAGCACGTCTCTGACGGCCTTCTCCACCGTCGGATTGCCCTCCAGAATCCCGTCATGCTCAACCAACAGTCGAAGTATTTTCCAAAGAAGAACTCTCTCCGCCATCCGCTTGTCGTCGTGAGACTGATGAAGTTGGGCGTGGAGATGGCTGGGCCGATCGCGCTCTAGACTCTCAATACCTGTGGTGAGCCAGGCCACGGTCTCTTTCTTCTTTGACTTCCCCTTGAGGGGACCCGGGAACTTCATCAGGCGTTCCTCCAATGGCTGAACATCCTTGGCGCTTTGCACCTTGACCTCTCCTGGGCTGCGGACAACCATGGGTACGCTTTGGTTGATGCCGTACCGGGGCACATCCTTGGGGAACATGGTAACCATTGTACCCCCGACGCCCCATGATATCAAGGGAACGCCTCGCCACCGTTGCAGCGGATCTTTTTCCCGCCCGTCCGTCGGAGCGACCAAGTTGAAATTCTGTGAAGCTCCTCGAGGCCGCGATGGCGCACTGAAATGGGAGGGAGCGGTGGGTGCGTAAGCGGCGGCCGCGGCCGGCTGTGGCGGGGCTGGTCCGTGAACAGAGGACGGACGAGGACCAGGCTCAATAACCTTTCCGTTGCGGTTACCATGCAGCTTCCCAGGTGATTGGGTTTGAGATCGTGGCGGAGGAGCGAAATCCTGCGACATCGAAGCCAGCCCATGGCTGGACGTCGCCCGTTTCGAAGGTGACAGGGAAGACTGGTTGTGGAATGCAGGCGGCGGCGGCGTCTGCCTTGCTCGATGTGGCACTTGGCCATGTCTGGACTCCGGTGACGTCGACGGGGGAGTGGGAATGTACTGCGTGGGTGTCTGGGCGGGAATTTGGCTGTCGTCTTCCTCGACTTCTGTCGTTGGAGGCAAGGAAGGAACCCTTTGCAGCCGCGACTCATACACGGAGCTCGCGGTCCTCTTGTCTGCGAGACTGCCTTCGGGATGATGATTGGGGGCCCGGGATCTTTCATGGGATATCTCAAAATGGGCCAATGGACTTGAAGTCCGAGGCTGATGGGCTAGCATCGGTGGCGCTGAAGCGGGGACAGCCGGCGCGTATCCGGCACTAGCATGTCTCGCCGGCGGAGCAGGAGAGTATCTACTAGCGGCCGCTGCTGGAGGCGGACCGCTGAGCGACGGCATAGACGCGCTGGCAGGGGAATACCGACTAGCTGCCACAGGGGGTGCAGTCGGGCTTGGGGCCGTATTAGAGGGCAAAGCGGCGTAGGGGCTGACACGTGGCGGTGGGACAAGCTTGGGTATATCTGGGACAGGATGGCTTGAAGGCGGCGGCGTGAAGGCGGCTTGCGCAACATGAGGGGGGCCATGGTGAGGTGGCGCGGCGTACGGGTTTGTTGGTGGCGGCGACGGTACGCTCTTGTTGCTATGACGGGAGGACGGCCGTGGTTTCGTTGTTATTGGGAGTTCCTCGAAGAATTTTGCCGGGGCTTTAGCAGCACCCGGGGCCGGAACCGGATGACCGGCTGATGGAGGTTGCCCGTGACTCGAGGTTGGCGGCGACGGACCAGCCCCAAACCCAGGCCGCGTCGGGAGCCCCGGAGATGTCAAACTAGCACTTCTCGGCGGCGCAGGCGGGCCTGGTGGCGGGGCAGCCGGCGTCGAGATGCTCCTCTGGGTGTGGATGGGCGCACGCAGCTTCGGCTTTACAACCTCCATGGGGAGGTTGTAAGGCGAAGTATATCCTCCCTTGGCTTTATCTACAAAGCTTTGTGGCTTGTTCTGCTCCTGGGTAGATGGGGGTGCTGTCGGGCCATATCTCGGCGGAGCAGTGGTGATAGGCGCCGCGGGATAGGGTGAGGGCACCGGAGGTTGCGATAGTGCCGGTGATACAGCCGGCAGGTAAGGATTCCCAACCAACGGCGCCGGCGCGGGTACATGTGCGGGAGTGGATGGAAAATACGGGTTTGACGGAACAGGTGTCGTGGATGCCTGACCCGGAGGCAGATATCGGCCACTAGCAACTTTCGATTCCAGCGCCGGCGAGGCCTGGGGGAAAGAGGCTGCCGGGCTTTGAGCTGTCGGCAAGGGTGCCTCGGAATCATCAAGAAAGCCCTCATCGTCGCTCCCAAGAAATCCTGCAGCGTCGATGCCTTCATCTGGTAGAAACCCATCCTCTTCGTCTTCGCCAAACACGGCTTTCCACTTGGCATCGAGATCCTCAGTACTCTCTGGTTGAGCCAGCGCAGGGGTTTCTTCTGCTTGGCCGTGCTCTGGCGCCGCATCCGCGTCCTCTTCTGAGGCTTCCGCCAGGGGCGCAAAAGCGGGTTTCTTGGGACCATCATTCAGCGAGCCGATAACCTGCATCGTAGACTTTCGCTCCAAAGTCGGAACATCCTCAGGGTGAGCTTCTTGCGTGTCTTGAGCCTTGCTGAAAAAGTCGTCTTCTTCCGCCGCATCCTCCTCTCCGAACAAGTTGTTTCCTCCCTGGCCATTTGACGACTCGACCGGTTCGTGTACGCCGGACGGGATCAGTGGCACTCCCTCCTCAAAACGAGCTTCCATGGCCTCCTCAGTCGTCCCACTCAGGTTGCCGCCCACGGTTTGCTGGAAGAAGTCGTCGTCGGCTTCCAGCTCCTCTTCGACAAAGCTGGCAACGAAAGCTTCAGGGTCGGCGTTGAGCCCGGTCGTCGGCTCTTGGGCTGCTTCTGGCGCGGCGTGCCCTTCTTCGACTGTGTGCTCAGGTGACGGAATCGCAGGGAAAGAATTCGTCCGGTCACTCGGCGGCATGAACTTGAAAGGGTCTGTCCCGGTTCGCGCCAGATTCCACTCAGGGTCGTCGTCGTCATTCCAGTTCACCTCGTGGGGTACAGTCCGGGTGAACGACATTGTGCTCAGGTGCTTCGAGGCTGTAGAACCTGGGTCCGCGCCCTCGTCTGCGGCCGCGTCAGGAACATCGTGCTCGGGCTCATGCTCGTGCTCGGTCTCGGGGATCGTGGGCGGATTCGCGTCTTTCGTCCACCCGGCGCCCGTGCCGTAGTCGGGGAACCAGGCGTCGGCGCCAACACTTCGGTCGTGGTCCTCTTCGACCTCGTCGCTGGCCAGCAGATCTGGGGCGTCTTGGGCGACTGGATCTTGTGCTGGCGAGCCTGGTGACACGTCTTTCGGAGGACTCCGGGGTCGGCCAGAAATCGAGTTCGGCATCAACGCCGGATGCCACGATGCGCTGGGTGCTTCGGACATCGTGTGGGCGATGGAATGAAGCGGGCACCGGTCGCAGTGCGAATCCACCGTGGAACCGCGGGAGGAGAGAATTAGAGATCTGGGGAGGAAAGCTGTCAGCAGAAAACTTGGCCATTTTGGCGAGATCGCGTCGTGGCGATCCCCTGAACCCCTGGCGGGCGCAATTTCCAGAATGGAGACAGCATACCTATCATACAAAATTGGTAGAGAGCCCACAAGCAAATGGGAGAAATCAGCTCCAATGCATCGTCGTCGACGGACAAATGCAGTCGTGAATCCGGCCTGGCCACGACACAGCAGAGGTGAAGGTGGTCACAATGGACTCGCGCAGTTGCCGACGAACCTAACGTTCCAACGTCCAGCTGTCCTCTCTGTCCGCGAGAAATTAGGGAGATACTTGCATTTGCGCGTTATCTCTGCCTGAAACACAAGTCCTATCTTAGCGCAATGACATCAAGAAGGAATGGTCCCACGCTGCAGGCGTCATGCGGTACCCCTGTGTCTTTTTCGCGGCTGCTGCAAGCATTCGGAAAGGCCAGCCCGCGAATGTCATCCTGTTTCGAGCTGCGCAATCTGTTTTCTCACATGCCACTCGACGACAACTCCCAAAAAATACACGCCATTTCAACGCACCAGGAGCACATATCGTCCGCCCACATCGCCAACTGGTCGTCTTTGTCATGCGAGGGCTCGACAAGCAAAGGCGCCCGAGCAGCTGAGCGCGGCAGGAAACACGGAAGCTCCCGGGTCGGAGTGGCATTGCGCGGCCAACGACGACAGAGTGAAGAAAGCGCTACCGGTCCTCGAAACCCCAACTGCCGCCCACACGGCGTGTTCCTCTCGACGGCCGACTCCAATGCGAATGCGGGATGCCTCCTCCAAACGACCACCATCCTGCCCGGCCGCCCGATTCCCCGGTCGATGATTCCGACTCCGAGCTCGACATCGACCTCGAGGAGCTTGACCCCCAGTCCACTGCCGCCAAATCCACAGGCGCCCCCGAACAACGAGCTCCCCGGATAGCGCTGCGAAACCTTCGGATGGGTGGCCCACGCCGTGGTGCCAACCGACATGGCTACGGCGAGCTGGGCCGCAGCCAGGACAATGGGGACGAGGATGCCGAGGCTCTGCTGCGGGATACAGAGGCCGACCATGCACGCTACTCGGAGGGCAGTGCCAGGGACGACGATGCCCCGCTGCTGAGCGGTCGTAAGAGCGGTAGCCGTCGCCGTCGTCCATCCTTCGCCAGCGACAGACTTCGAAGCCTCAGTCTGAGACTTCCTAGTTTCATGTCGGGGAACAATGCAGAACAGGGTGATGCTGGCGATAACGGAGACAAGGAAGAGGACGACCCCTCGGCATCCCGACAGGTGGCTGTAGGGATGAGCCAGTCGACCCGATTCCCGCCAAATATCGTGTCCAACGCCAAATATACGGCCTGGAGCTTCCTCCCTGTCACCTTGTATAACGAGTTTTCATTCTTCTTCAACATGTATTTTCTCCTCGTGGCGCTATCCCAGGCTATTCCGGCCTTACGAATCGGCTACCTAACGACCTACGTCGCCCCCTTGGCGTTCGTCTTGATGATCACTTTGGGAAAGGAGGCTTATGATGATATTGAACGACGGCGAAGAGATAACGAAGCGAATTCGGAGGAATACACGGTTCTTCGATTTGACGAGCCAGGGAGAAACTTTGGCACAGTCCGGTCTGACAGGAAATTGAAGTCGGCACACATGCGAAAGGGCTCGAAACGGATCATCCCTACCAGAGACAGGCTTTCCGATATTCAGGAAGAAGAGGAGCAAACCCAGGGGGACGGGATTCGTAAACCGTCCTCTGAGGTCTTCGAGGCTAGCAAGAAGTCAAAGGACCTTAAGGTTGGTGACGTACTGAAACTCACCAAAGGACAGCGGGTTCCAGCCGACGTCGTCATCCTGAAGTGCCTCACGCATGAGGCTCCTTTACCGAGATTATCCGAGGAGGCGGCACCACCCAATACCGAGCCGCTTCTGTTGGATCACGTCGAAGACTCCGGGCAAGGAAGCTCCGCGTCAGCCGCTCTAGACGATGGGCAAGCGGAAAGCGGCCCGACCGGGGAGACATTTATTCGTACCGATCAGCTTGACGGAGAGACAGACTGGAAGCTTCGGCTTGCGTCACCTTTGTCACAGAATCTCGCAGTCGAGGAGCTGGTCTGCTTACGGGTCACCGGTGGGAAACCTGACCGCAAAGTGAATGAGTTCGTGGGTACCCTCGAGCTCATGTCCCAGCGCCAGGAGAATGCTGCTGGTCAGTCCGAGGGAGATGAGGACCAGAACATCAAAGCAGCGCCGCTTTCTATAGACAACACGGCCTGGGCAAACACTGTCATCGCATCACAGGCTACGACTCTTGCTGTCATTCTCTACACTGGCCCGCAGACTCGCTCGGCACTGTCCACGTCGCCGTCCCGTTCCAAGACGGGTCTCCTGGAATACGAGATCAACTCGCTCACCAAGATTCTCTGCTTCTTGACGCTTGCCATCTCCATTATTTTGGTTGCCCTCGAGGGCTTTGACAAAACCACCGGCAACGTGTGGTATGTCAAGATCATGCGCTTCTTGGTCTTGTTCTCGACCATTGTCCCCATCAGTCTCCGAGTCAATTTGGATATGGGGAAAAGCGTGTACTCATGGTTTATCCAGCGAGACCCGGGCATGCCTGGAGCCGTCGTCCGAACCAGCACCATACCGGAAGACCTCGGACGTATCGAGTATCTGCTGAGCGACAAGACGGGCACACTGACGCAAAACGAGATGGAGATGAAGAAGATACATGTCGGCACCGTCTCGTACGCCAACGAAGCCATGGACGAAGTGTCGGCCTACGTGAAGCAAGCATTCCATTCTTCCTCGGAAGCAACCCTTGTTACACCCTCATCGAATTTCATGACAGCTACCAACGTCGGTACTACCAGGACTCGTCGAGAAATTGGATCTCGCGTCCGCGACGTAGTTCTCGCACTCGCACTCTGCCACAATGTCACTCCAACCACAGAGGAAGAAAATGGCGAAGTGGTAAACTCGTACCAGGCCAGTTCACCAGACGAGATAGCCATCGTCCGCTGGACCGAATCGGTCGGTCTGCGTCTAGCGTACCGCGATCGCAAGGGTATGGTTCTCGAATCCCCGGAGACCAGAAAACCCGTGGTCAAGGTGCGCATTTTGGACATCTTCCCCTTCACCTCCGAGGGGAAGCGCATGGGCGTCGTTGTCCAGTTCTATGAGAAGGCGCACCCCGGACAGCCCAGTCCCGATGAGAGCGAGATTTGGTTCTACCAGAAAGGAGCCGATACCGTCATGAGCTCCATCGTGGCAGCCAACGACTGGCTGGATGAAGAGACGGCCAATATGGCGCGCGAAGGACTCCGGACGCTCGTTGTGGGAAGGAAGCGTCTGTCTGTCAAGGAGTACCAAGAATTCTCAGCCAAGTACCAGGAGGCGTCCCTCGCTATCGCGGGCCGAGAGATGGGGATGCAGGCCGTCGTGTCCCAATATCTCGAGCACAATCTCGAGCTTCTCGGCGTGACGGGAGTCGAGGATAAATTGCAAAAAGACGTCAAGCCATCCCTTGAACTACTCCGCAACGCTGGCATCAAGATCTGGATGTTAACTGGCGACAAGGTGGAGACTGCTCGCTGCGTGGCCGTGAGCTCGAAACTTGTTGCTAGGGGACAGTATATCCACACGATTGCGAAGCTCAGGCGGAAGGACTCGGCTCAGGAGAACCTCGACTTCCTCCGCAGCAAACCCGACTCGTGTCTCTTGATCGATGGCGAGAGTCTCGCCATGTTTTTGACGCATTATCGGACCGAGTTCATCTCGGCTGCCGTGCTCCTGCCGACTGTTGTGGCCTGCCGATGTTCGCCAACGCAGAAAGCCGAAGTTGCCAAGCTCATCAAGGACTACACTAAGAAGCGGGTCTGCTGCATTGGCGACGGCGGCAACGATGTGTCGATGATCCAAGCGGCAGACGTGGGTGTTGGTATTGTGGGCAAGGAGGGTCGACAGGCCAGTCTTGCGGCCGACTTTTCGATTGAGCAGTTCCACCACCTAACCAAGCTTTTGGTGTGGCATGGGCGGAACAGCTACAAGCGGAGTGCGAAGCTGGCGCAGTTTGTTATCCATCGCGGTCTCATCATCGCCGTGTGCCAGACCATGTACAGCATTGCGCTCAAGTTTGAGCCCGAGGGGCTCTACAAGGTATGCTCCAAATATCCATTTTCAATATATCGTTCTAACGGTTCCAGGATTGGCTTCTGGTCGGCTACGCGACAGTCTACACAGCAGCGCCTGTTCTCTCGCTTGTCCTGGACAAGGACGTCGACGAGAACCTCGCCAGTCTGTATCCGGAGCTGTACAAGGAGCTCACGTCGGGTCGATCGCTGTCGTACCGCACCTTTTTTGTCTGGGTGTTTGTCTCGATCTACCAGGGCTGTCTGATCCAGGGTCTGTCTCAGGTGTTGACCGAGGTCAACGGGCCGCGCATGGTGGCCGTCAGCTACACGGTGCTCGTCCTGAACGAGCTGCTCATGGTGGCGATCGAGATCACGACGTGGCACTGGGTCATGGTGGTGTCGATCCTGGGCACGTTCCTGATGTATGTCGGGTCGATCCCGTTCCTCGGTGCCTACTTTGACCTCAAGTTTATCTTGTCTGTGTGAGTTACCTTTTTTTTGTCCCCTCTGGGTTCCGTTGATGATTCTAATTTTTATGAATAGGGGATTCCTTTGGCGTGTCGCGGCCATCGGGGCGATATCGTTGATCCCGACGTATGCTGGCAAGTTGATTCGGAGGACGATGAAGCCGCCTTCGTATAGGAAGGTGCAGGGGATTTGAGGGTTATTAGAGAGTTGGGTGTTTTGGTATGGTATCTATTGTTTTGAATCATTACAGTTGATGACATGGCTGGGGCGAGCATGGCATTGGCGTTTTGGGGATTCCAGGGGGGTGTATGTCTCTATTTGATATGTGATAGAAGGGTGATGATTAATGGATTTTGGGTTTATTGATACATGTGTCTGTATACTTTGCGGTTCTCAGGTTTGTTGATTTGTCTGTCCTGCGGACCTCTTTTCTTCTCTCTGTTTTCTTTGGTGCCCGGTGGCCTAGGTCTACAGGCTAACCTCGCGCTGACCGCTTCTGGAAAGTGATAAGAATCACTGCAATTTCTACGCTGGCGGAGGGGATGAATTCACGTGCACGGACTGCGGGTGGTGAGACGACAAGTCCTCTTGCGAGGCGAAAATTGCAGTGAAGGGCCTTCTCTTCTACCCGCTGGTGGTATCACGGTTCCACCGCCTATTGGTCCTTCTCCGGGGCTCGGACCACTAGGAAGACAGAGCGGTAACAACTGAGTTGAAGGCTCCTTTGGGGGTAGAAATTGCAGTGTCAGGCAGCCACCAATACCAGCAAGCACGGGAAAGGCAGCAGCCTGCAGCTGTAAGCCCATCGATTCCTTGTCCAGGACTCTCTCTCTCTCTCTCTGACTCGACTGGGCAGAGACAGAACGCGGGGTCACTGGAAGGTTGACTCCCGGATGAAGGCTCCTTTAGGGCAGAAATTGCAGTGCTGAAGGAGAAGTCGGCGGTGGATTTTGTGATGGGCGTGGTGAAAGGGCTCCTTTTTTTTTTTTTGGCTCCTCCACGGTTCAGGATCGTGATGCGATTTCACATCCTTGCGTCCCACGTATCCTGAACGATGGGTTTTGAAGATCAAAGGGTGGTTACGAAGTAGCTGGGTTGGTTTGTGTTTGAAGCGGTGCTTTTACGAGAAGGAGTCCAAAAGTTATGGATACCTAAGTAGGTGAGGTTAGCTGGTTTCTTGGAGGCTTGAACTGTGTTGGATGTCGTTGAAGGGCGGCTCATCTTTTGGAGTTGAGAGGCAGGAAAGAGTTGAAGTGGATGGGTGGGTGGGGTTGACCTCGTCCTTTAGGGTGGAAATTGCAGTGATAAAAAATTGGACGGCTGTGAGTGTGAGACGACCAAAAAACAATTGGATGGCTCGTAGGCGACAAGGCTGTGGATGGAGATGATGGAGTGGTGAAGGACTCCTGTAGGGTGGAAATTGCAGTGCTGCCGTTGATCAGTGAAGGATGGTTCCTCTTTTGGATCTGGAGAACACAACAAGGGGTGGCCGAAGGTGAAATGGCCAGCCTTCTCATATCAGGGTGAAATTGCAGTGATCAAGCCAGAAGGATACGGCCTGTGCCAGGGACTGGTGTGTCCAACTTCCAAACTATCCATTGGACTTGAGGCTGTCGCAGTGGCAGGCAAATGGCTCGTCTCCTCAGCATATTACCTTGCTGGAAAGCATTGTCCGGTAGGGGGACGTTTTCTTGTCTCTTCCCAAGGTGAAGCTACTAAGCTTATAGGTTTCTCGACTTTCTTGCTTGAGGCCGTATTCGGTGTCAAGTTTGCAGATATGGACTCGACAGGGCCGAGGGAAGTAGGCGAGGTTTGGAAAGTTGGAAGCTGTCAGAATCTGAGCACTGGCGGTGTGGCCAGATGGCTACAGGTAGGGCAAATGTTTCTGAGAGCATGGCAATACCTCCCATTCTGGCTGCTTCAAGTAGGTCTAGTCAGTAGAATACAGGACGTAGAATGGCAGCTGAACCCCCAAACCCCGGGTTGGGGCTTCGGCCGTGTTTCTCTGAACAGAATCCTAACCCAGGCCGATACCGGCCTGGCAGTCCTGAAAAGGGCTCCTTTGGGTTCAAAATTGCAGTGACCGGACAAAGCATCACCCCATGAACAACTCATCACGGTATGCGACATCGGATGGGGGGATGGAGGATTCTTAAACAATCTGATAGGGTGCCCTATTTTTTATGGGGGGCATCCCCCGGGCGGGACTGCGCAAGATTTGCATGTCCGGGTTGGTACCCAAAATCCGTACGGCTTCGAGTTTCTCAGGGGCTCCTACAAGGCAAAAATTGCAGTGATTCCAGTGATTCCCAACTAAGCAGCGTGAGCGAGACCGCCGGACCGGAGGCTGTGCAGAGGCCTCTGACGACGAGAGCAGGGGTCTGATGCAAGCCTTTTGCAGCCTTGCGACGCCAACCTTATTGACAGTCAGAACTTACCTTCAAGGCCGGACTTCCCGCCAGGGGCGGTCAAGGGGGTTTGTTGACTTCCCAAGATATATGCATCGAGTGGTTTATCGGGCCACAGACCTGGGAAGGAAGGCTAACGAGGCTCCTCGGGAGTCAAAATTGCGTTAATACACGTGCAGACTCGCTGACGCGATGTCGTTTGCTGTGTTATACGTGGTGTGGGAAAGTGGAGGATATCAGCGGGAGGACTGTGAGGTCCAAATCGTGGGACCCCTATGCTTGTCTGCATCGACCGGGTGACACTCACAGCACAGAGTTATTACCCTTGGCGGACTGGCAAAGTTGGAAACTCCTCTGAGAAGTCAGAAATTGCAGTTACGGGCGCTGTTGCCTACCTTATTCCCGTCCATGCGTGAGTCACAGGATGCTTTCCAATGCCGCAGACTAACGGAACGGCGGCATCCAGTACTCAAGTCGATATCTAGAGATCCAAGGCAGTTCCTTTCGCTCTAGATGCAATGCTTTAACGGCGCCAACTCGGCCAGTTAGCGTTTAGTTTGAGAGAGTGAGTTGCCGCGTCAGGTACCCGCATGACAGGTAGTACTAGCTTAAACGGTGACTGAGGTCCCGGCTGTCCGGGTTAAATGCCAAGGCAACATCACCCTGTGTGTTGGGGACCAAGGGCCACGGGTTCGCCAACGACGTACCCCTTTGGGTACATGTATTAAGCCGGACCTCTTTCGTTAGAAGAACTCTCACGTATCCCCGATTTCCCATCGAACGCCGCAGATCATTCAAGTCCTACACAGATACATCCTCGTCACATCGCACGTCCAGACCTCCACTCCATCACCCAACGATGGATCCCACCAACGTCACCACCAGCAAAGAAGTACCCGACATCCGCAACATGACGCAAGCCGAGCTAATCGCCCTCGCCAACGCTCACACCAAAAAGAACGGACCGCCAGTCCCGTCTTATTCTGAGAAAAACACGCTCCTCGGCTGGACCGACGACGGCAAAGGCGTCTGGGTCCTGCCGGTTTCCAAGGCCAACTTTGACCGTTTCGAGGACGTCGCGAGAACTCACCCAGGACTGGGACAGTGTGAGATCCTAAAGCTGGCTGGGGCTGATTTTTTTGCGGACTGGAGAGACTCGGACAGGGCGACGGCCGTGAAGAATCTAAGGGCGTAGAACAGAGTGATGGGACGAGCGTGTGATCTGTTATGCAACTCACATACCGATCCAAAGGGGGCCTAGCTGTTGGATATTGAAGCTTGCATACCTACCTCTCGTTAGGGGTCAGTTGATATTTTAACATTGTTAAATGATTAGAGCACGTGGTGAATCTTGATCGAGTGGCCAGTGGCAAGCAACACGTCTTGATTTAACTATTGACCGAGCTTAATGTCCCTCTGTACCCATTTGAATTTTCAAACCTCCTCTGATAACAGGCCAGGAACGACGAGTTCTAAAACAAATTTATACAACCCAAGTCTCATATGTTTGAATGTTGTTGGTTGACTTATTCTCTGACGGTGCGGCCAGAGCGGTGCCCGGCCGAAGAGTGGGTGGTGGGAGAGGTTTAAAGACTCCTGCGAGGACAAGATTGCAGTGATCGAGCACACTGCCATTGTGACAAAGGGTTCCTGAGGTTGGTAGGACCATCTCCTCTCCCGAGGACAAAATTGCAGTGATTAACCCATTTTGATGTGTTGGCACCAATAAGATGCCGCCATATGATTACCCGCGAGTGGTTCAGTGGCTCCTGGTTGGAAGGTTGTCCTGTCTGGAGACAAGTTTGCTAGCATTGGAATTTTTTTTACTATAAATAGTGAAAGTGAGGCTAGCAATTTTTGAATCCTCCTCGGAGGCCAGAGTTGTGGTGTGGGCAACGGACCCGCAGATGTGCTGAAAACAAGACAACGACCGACTCCTGGATTTGGCAAGAAGATCTCCTTCCTCCGAGGCTAGTTCGTAGTGTTGTCGTGCTCGTATACCGGTTGACAAAAAGTCAAAAGGTTATCATAGGTAGTGAATCGAGACCAATATTCAACTGTTTAAGCCACGACGTGACAGTAGTGTTCTGGCCAGAGGCCAGAACCCCGTTTTCTGTGACAAAGCCTCCCGGTTAGTCTTGGCTTGTGTCGTTCAGGGGTTGCGAGGCAGTCCAGGAGAAACGACTCTCCTGGGAATCCAGGTAGCTACCTATTCTATAGCCTTTTTTTGTGATTCAAGCAAGGGCTGCTGTCTTCATACTCGACTGGATGCCTTCTGACCTCGTTACTCTAAGGACTAGGAGATAATAATACCCGCACTGTGGGCTTGGGGGCACCTGAACATCGACCTCGGAGGTTGGGGGTGGTAACTTACTTTGCACGACCAGTAGCGACCGTGACGACCGTGATGCAGCCCATTCACTCTTGCACAAGCCTCGTGCATGCACAACCAATCGGTCTACCATCGCTCCGCGAGCTCTCTCGATCGAACCAACCTACTCGTCTGGTTTCCCCCCCAAGAAATGACAATTATCTGGGGCTTCGTAATCCCCCACGCCAGAGCAGCTGGCAGCGCCAGGAAACAGCCAATTGTTAACTTCAGCTATGATGCAGGGCAAAGACGGCTTGCAGCAAAGTGCACTTAGTCGGATGATATCGGCGGCCTGCTCGTTACCCTTAGCCGTCCCCCCCAGGGAGACAGTGGGTGCACAAAAGCCAAAGGCTTGCCGATAGCAAATTCCAGTCGTGCTCCTTCCCTTCCTCTCGTTACATTGTGGGGTCCCTCCTTTCCTCCGACCCCTGTCGCCTCACATCATCTCCCTCAAGCCTTCCTTCATCCCGCCGTGCTGGAGAGCTTGCGTTCTCACAAACACCATGGGAGATCCCATTGCCGGCCCGTTCACAGGAGCTGCTGTGGGGTTTGGGGTTAACATGTTAACTGAGTGGGTACGGGATGCCAAGAGAGCCCCCGAAAAGTGGGATCGCACGAAGGAAGCGTACAAACAATCCACACAGCTATTGCTCGACTTGGAACGCGGCGTTAGAGAACATCCGAACGATTACAAACCCCAAGAGGCGTTCGACGCGGGTCGTCACTATGGACGTGTTGAACACGCTTTGGACACTATGGAAAAAAGGACCGAGATTCACCGTCGGCACAGGCCTGTCGGGTGTGTGAATGGCTTCACATTCAACAAAAAAGAAATGCAGTGGGCTACGGAGGATTTACTCGCAGAAAACAAGTCGGCGAAGGACGCCCTGGAGCGTCATCATCGCAATGCTGAACAGCGCATGCGCGACATCCCTCCAGTGCACAGACATCAACACAACCGGCGTCAAAGGCGCATTGGCGAGGATCGCGGATCGCACGTCGAAACCTCTGGCTACCTCGATGACTTCGGCTCTCTCAATGACTCTGGCTATTCCGATTGTGCAGACTCCGGCTATTATGGTGTTGAAGGCTCTGGTTATTTGGATTATGAGGACCCTGGCTATTCGAATTCTTTAGCTTCTGGCTCTTTCAATTATTAAGACGAGTGAGATTTTGATAGTTCCGACGAAGATGCTTGGTACCATCCAGGCATGAAAAAAATAGCTTGAAGTATCCTCTGCTCCTCTGTTAGGTATCAGTGGTGACTCGATGAATCGGCTGATGTGTTCCTGTTTCAAATGAGCTGGGATTGTTTCGTGATCTTACCTATCACACACTGCAGTCGCGCCTCTTCCGCAGTCACAAATGTCACTACGTTTGGTAGTATCCAATGTCTGATGATTTGAGTCGTTTCGTTTTATGACATGTTAGGCCAGGCAGGAGCACCCAGTGAAGATGGAAGGCACGCATGGACCCAGGCCACTGTATTTAGCCAGTCCTCAGGGCTCATCCTCTCTTCTACAAAACAAGCATCTTTACCTGCACTTCTGCAGACATATCTCTCATAGTCATCCCAGTGGACAGGAAGCTTGGGACTTCTTCTGTCGCCACGTATTATACAGCCATGCTATTTACAGTACACGTACCGCACATAATGCACAACGCCCATGTATACTACATCTTGAGCACCAACCAGTTCCCCCAGAACCCAGGACTCTTGTGCTTCAACTCCCCGATGACACCTCCAACAGGCCCTTGAAGCTCCATACCGCCCGCCCAAATCTTCGGTCCAGCAAAAGTTGTTACAAATCCTTCAGGCCCGGAGACCATGAGTAGATTCTTGCCCCCCTCGACAGCCGCGCCATGTCGGTCGACACATTTGCATATCGCCTCCGGGTCGGTTGGGCTCTCACCTCCGTGTCCGTTCCGAGGGGCAAAGGGGTCCTTCTCGGCTGCTGATGCCAGTGCTGTGGGGGAATGATAGACACACTTCGTCGAGTCAACCTCTTCCTCTGCGGGATCCCTCGAGTCGGCAGTCGATCTAGATCCCGTCGGCCACCATGACCATACACCAGCATGTCGTTGACTGTCATCAAGCCCGACCACCCGGCGGATATCAGAGGATCCAATGAAAGCACCCTCTTCATCAACAGTGCATCCGTATTTCATCTTCTCCCCATATCCCTCCTTCATCTGCGCCAACAACGACACAATCGGATTCCCAGATGTCGCCTCCCCATTACCATCCTCCTCCGGCCCTCCAATCCCAGGACAATCCTCCCGCCGCCGATTCGCCCACAGAATCGACACAGCCGGCTTCTCCGCCATCATCGAAACAGCACGAACCGTCTGCAAAGCCGGCGCAATCCCCGTCCCGCCCGCCAAAAAAACAACCCTCCTCCCCTTCCCTCCCAACCTGGCCCGGACGTCAAACCCCAGATGCGGCCCGCGCAGCTCGACCGTATCGCCCACCCCAAGCCGGCTAAGATACGTCGAGACCTCGCCCCCATCCATCCGTCTGATCAGAAAGCGCAGCTCGGCCCTCTCCAGATCACTCCTAAAATCCTGACTAGAAACCGCCGGGAGCGGCGTATAGTCCCGCGCAACCTGCAACTGCGGCTGCTTGACCTCAACAGACCACAAGCCGTGCGCCCACGCCCGTTCCAGGACAGAGCCGCATGAGTGCGTCGCCGTGGGAAAACGAGCGCGCGGGAAGAGCAAGCCCAACAACACCCTCGGCGTCGCATCTTGCTTTGCCTCATCGCTTGGAGGATGAGCGTACTTTGGCCGGACAGTGAGGACAAAGCTGGTGGGCGAGACGGCGTCGCGGGCGGTGATGGTGAAGGGGATGAAGCGCGTCTCGTTGAGCGGAGCGCCGACGCGGTAGTGCGTCAGTCGTTCGTCGAGATCTGTCGTCTCGAGGAGGACATTGAAGCCGAGATAGGAGGCGATGACGATGGTAATCCATCTGGTGCTGTGTCGTGGTCTGCCATGCTTGGCGTTTTGTGGTGATGCCGCTGCAGCAGTCGACTGCTGCCGTGTGGTTATCCTTCTCGATGCAGCACACCTCAGCTGAGATGGCGGCCGAACTGCCGGGGGAATATTTGCATGTCGAAGGTTCGTACAGAAAATCCGTCTGGTCATCGCGGCATCTTATCTGTTCTTGATTATGTGAAATGATGAACAAGAGGTGAGGTTGAGAATTCTTCAAAAAATAAAATGCATCTATCGAGGCCAACGCCTCGCCAATGCGAATTATTCATACATGCACATCTACAATTCTATACTCCTCCGCTTCTGGTCTACGCCGCCCCGGAACAGCTCCTCAATAATATTCCCTTCGAGAATCGTCTCTGTGACAATACCGTCCACATGTCTAGGCTCCACGCGGCCATACCAGATGCCATGTCCGCCCAACAAATGCGGCCACCCCGACTGCGTCTTCGCTTTCGGAGGCACATAGATGATGACATTGCCCGCATACTTGTGCCCGCCAATATGGCTGATCAACCCAACGCGGGCCGCCGGTATCTTGAACCGCTGCCTCTCCTCATCTTCGTCCCCTGCCGCCTTTACCTTGGGCACGCCGTAGTCGCGGTCCGGCTCTGGTCCCGTGAGCACCTCGACACCCCGCGCGCGCAGCCTCGTCTCGAACTCGTCCTTCAACACCGGCCCGAAGATGCCGCAGCGCTGGTCGCGCCCGCCATGGCCGCAGATGAGCACGAGCACGTCCTCGACCGGCCGCACGCCCGACAGCAGCTTGCGGTACGACGGCTTGCGCGTGATGGCCTTGCGCGCGAGGTGGTACTCGGCCTTATGGGCCGGGTGCGGCTTCTCGGCGAGCAGGTAGCCCTTGACCAGAGCCTCGACGCTGGCCGGCGACTCGCGCGGCAGGTAGGGCACGTATGTGAACGACGGCAGCAGGTATGCCGACGCGTTGTGGGCTTCCTCCCGTTTCGGGACCGACGGCGCAAACGACGAGTTGAGGATCGAGATGTTGTTGAACGGCTACGACGAGACTTACCGTCAGCTATGCCATGATTTTTTTTTCTCTTCTATTGTTCCGACGACTCACATCATTCATGCTCCCGCCGGCGCCGATCAGCTTCTTCAGGTCGGCCGCTAGGTTATGTCCGTCGGCGTCGTCCTCGATGCGCGACGGCCAGTCCGTCTTGCCGGTGCAGATGACGACCTGCTCGTCGTAGCGGGGCATGGAGTGGCCAAAGGGCGTGGTGCGGTCGATCTCGAGGCCATCGGGCAGTTTGGGCGTCGGGGCGCATGGACATCGTGGTTCGGGGCAGCCGACGACCTTTCGATAGCGGCGCGTCGCCGGCTCGGCCGGGGTTTCGGGCTGGGCCGGCGAGGAGAGATATCTACGCCATTTCGGGGACTGGAATGCGCGGGCTTGCCCTCGTAGGCTACGCGCAAACATGGCGCGGTTTCTAGGAGAGTCCTTGGGGGCAAGACCGGCGTGGCTTGCGAGAGCGCATTTTGGGGGAGGTGGGTTGATGAAGCTTGTTAAATCTTGGATCGGCGCCGAAGTTGTCGCCGAGATGCATCAATCGGGGTTCGGCCTGGTCTTGGCGATCTGTACCGTTAACTCGGTATTTGAAAGCCTCACTGTAGACCAAATGAGTTACTGGTACAGAATGTAAAAATCTTTTCAGAGACTTTGCCCATCCATTTGAAGAAAAACACTGTAATATTCTTCATTTTTCCCTAGGAATTAAACACCGATCATTCGAAGCTCTTTAGACCTCTCCTGTGGTCAGGACAAGAGGTACCGCTCGAGTGCTCGGGAGTATCGACAGCGTGTTTGCAACACCACTTATACGTCTCGACATCGACTTGATATCCGGCATCCAAAACTCAAGTTGCTTTGGGAAAAAGAAAGAGGTCCTCAAAAGAAATAGCTGGAACTCTCCAAACTACACAAAAGAAGAGCAGACATGGCAAACCGCAACCCACCCTAACCATCACCACCACACCATCTCATCCCCCATCGTCAAAAGCACTCGATGAATGAGCACCCTCGACAGACAAAAAAAAATGCCCCGTCTCCGCCCCTCCCTCTTCTGGCAAGCCCGCCACAAAATCTCCCCCCAATCCGCCCCCCTCCTCAACGTATGTCGCGACCTCCCCTCCACGGCCGCCGAGTTCCGCTGGATCCGCCAACACATCGCCTCTTTTCCGTCTCCCATCCCTCCGGTCCTGCGCCTCCACCGTCTCTGCGCTTTGCGGGCACGCGGCGTCCCCCTGCAATACGTCCTCGGCACCCAGCCCTTTGGCGATCTCGAGATCCTCTGCCGCCCGGGCGTGCTGATCCCGCGCCCCGAGACCGAGGCGTATACCCTCCTCCTCGGTCAAATTCTCAGTGCTGCCGCTGCCGCTGCCGCTGCCCGGGACTTCTCCCAAAAAACCCAAATTCTGAACGTGCTAGATATCTGCACCGGCACGGGCTGTATCCCCCTCCAACTACACGCCAGTCTCCACAACAGCAACAATGCCTCCTCCAACTCCTCCAAAAAGGTAACGACGAAAATAACCTCGCACATCCACGGCGTCGATATCTCTTCCAAAGCAATCGCGCTGGCAAGGCGGAATCTGGCACATAATTTCCCTACTTTCAAACAGAATCAAGAAGACCAGAAGACCACCGGAGAGAACAAAAGTACCATCACATTCCACAAACACGACATCTTCTCACCCTCCTTCCTCTCCGACCCCACCATCTTCCCAGAAGATAAGACAGAGAAAGCCAAAAAATACGACCTCCTGATCTCAAACCCGCCGTACATCTCCCCCCGCGCGTTCGCAACACAAACCGCCCGCTCGGTGCGGAACTACGAACCCCGACTCGCTTTGGTTCCTTCCCCTTCCCTGGCGGCATCGTCGTACCCCTCCGCTGCCCGACAAGAAGATGTCTTTTACGCTCGGCTGGTTGATATTGTCAGCATAAAAAAACCGAGGAGGGTGTTGTTCGAAGTGGCCGGGTGGGAGCAGGCTTTGCGTGTTGTCGGGATGGTCCTGGATGATATGAGACTAAGGGGCGAGAACTATACCCTGGAGATCTGGCGGGACTGGCCTGACGGAAGCAAAGATGAGGTGGTCGAGGTGGATGGTGTGAATGTGAGGGTACGGGGAGAGGGGGATGGGAGGGCTGTTTATTTATATCAGACGGAGGAGGGTTGTTAATATGTCAAGCAGATGTGTAAATCGGGAAGGGGTGTGTGTGTGTGTATCTTCACCGGGGACTAATGATATAAACTGTATCAACATGTAGACATAACAAATGTTTCAAGTTCATAATCTACACAATTAACAACCCTCACAATATCCTACACCACAAAATTAACAAGCCTCCCCCCCTTCACCACAATCACCTTCTTCGCCGCCAGCGTCTCGCACGACAACCGCGTCTTCCCCTCGTCCGTCTTCAACAGCTCCCCCACGACCCAATGCCGCAGCATCTCGCCCTGACATCCCGCCGGCGGCTTCGCAATCTCCGCAGCAAACCGCAGTTTCCCATTAATCTGCACCGCGCACGTCTGCTTGCGCGGCTGCAGAAGCGCCTCGGTCCCGTCGACCACAGGAAACAAAGCGCCGCCCCGGAAGATAGATCCCCCCCCATCCGGCTTCAGAATACTCCAGCACTCGTCCGCAAACGCCGGTGCGATCGGCGCCACCATGCGGACCAGGGCCGAGACGGCTTCGGCCTGGATGGCCGGGTGTGCGCCGCCGTTCGTCGCGATCGTATTAGTGAGGATCATGAGGTCCGATACAACGGTATTCAGCGCGTACACCTTGTCGTACGACGCCGTCACCGAGGCAATCGTCTTTTGCACGTCGCGCCAGATGGCCGTGTCTGCGTCCCACTGCGCAAACTCCTCCGCGCTCATCGAGTCAAACTTTTGAGATGCCTGCTGGAAGTACTCCAGAGGTGTCGACCCAGAAGAAATACGCCCGACCTTGGTGACCAACTCGTGGACTCGGCTCAGCCACCGCGTGATACCCACAATCTTGTCTCCGTCCCAGTACAGGATCTCGCTGACCGGCGCCTGGAAGAGCATGTGCGCCCGTGTGGCATCCGCGCCATGCTGGGCGATGACATCGGTAGGGTCGACTCCGTTATACTTGGACTTGGACATCTTCTCGTAACTGACCACAGCCTGCTCCTCGGTGGACGCCACTCGCGGTGTCGAGGGGTCGCTGAGATCGACTTCGTCAGGTTTCAAGAACCGGCCCGTAGAGGGATCGCTATAGGTCTTGCCGTGGACCATCCCTTGGGTGATAAGACGCTTGAACGGCTCGTAAGCATCGACTGCCGACTCTCCCTCGCCGGCGGACATCAAGAACTTGTAGATGAAACGGGAATACAGAAGATGAAGAATGGCATGCTCAATCCCACCAATGTAGATGTCCACCGGCAAAAGGGACCTGGCCTTATCCATGGCAAACGGCGCATCTTTGTTATGAGGGTCGATAAATCGCATGTAGTACCAGCTCGAATCCACAAACGTGTCCATCGTGTCGGTATCCCGCCGGGCGTGGCCACCGCATTTCGGACATGAAGTCTCGACCCAGTCTGTCAAAGACTCCAAGGGATTCCCTGTCTTCTTCTCGGCCCAGTGGTCGTCCACCTCGGGGAGTAGTACGGGCAAGTCGCTATCAGGCACTGGAACCGTCCCACACGAGCCGCAATGCACGATGGGAATCGGTGTACCCCAGTATCTCTGCCTGCTAATCAACCAGTCCCTCAGCCGCCACTTATCGACGGGCTTGGCCAAGTCAGCTGCCTCAAGCATGCCAATCAGCATATCTCCCGTCTCCTTGGATGATTTGCCTTTGAAGAGGCCACTGTGCTCCGTCATGACACCGTGATCGATATATGGCTCGTTTAGCATTGCCGTGGTAGACTCGTCTTCCGACGCCGCAAGAACCACCCGAACTGGCTCATCGGAATGGTGCGTTTTCCAGAATGCATGGTCTCGGACGTCGTGTCCCGGGACTCCCATCACGGCACCCTCGCCATAGTCGCCGATCACATACGGGGCCACGTACACAGGAAGCGATTTCTTAGTCGCCTCTGGTGTTTCCTCGTGGTATGCCAGGGGGTTTATGGCGCGAACGTGCGGAAGCATGTACCCGACCTTGGAATCCGGTGGCAGACCAGGTAGCGTATCGAGGAACGCCTGGAGTTCGGGATCCTGGGCCGCCAAGTCGGTCACGACTGGGTGGGTTGATGCGAGGGCGAGATACTGCACCCCGAAGAGGGTGTCGGGCCGGCTGGTGAAGACCTCAATCGCTGCGTTGACAGTCTGGTTGAAGGCCAACAAGGGGAACTTGATCGTGGCACCCGTGGACTTGCCGAGCCAGTTCTTCTGCATCGTCAACACCCTCTCCGGCCAAGCGTTATCTCTCCCCAGAACCTCAAGATCTTTGAGGAGAGAGTCGCGGAACTCGGAGATGCGGAGAAACCATTGCTTCAGTTTGCGTTTCTCGACCTTGGCGCCGGATCGCCATGAGAAGCCGTTCGCATCAACCTGCTCATTCGCAAGAACCGTCTTGTCTACGGGATCATAATTAACCTCGGCCTCATCCTGGTATGCAAGCCCCTTTTCGTAGAGCTGAAGAAAGATCTTTTGCGTGTGCTTGTAGAAATCCGGATCGCAGGTGGCCAGCTCCTATGGTGCGCGTCAGCGCAGCTCAGACAACCCTGATTCAGGAGAGCAAAGGCTACGTACTCTAGACCAGTCCCAGGATCCGTTCATCAGGTCTAATTGCTCCTTCATCTTTGCTATGTTTGCTTTGGTCCATGTGGCCGGGTTGATGCCCCTCTCGATGGCCGCGTTCTCGGCTGGTAATCCAAAAGCGTCCCATCCCATGGGCAATATGACGTTACTGCCTTGGAGGGTGTGGAATCTCGCGACGACATCGGCAATGGTGTAAACGCGCAGGTGGCCCAGGTGAAGGTATCCCGAGGGGTAGGGGAACATGGGCAGGATGTATTTGCTGCCGGCGTCCCCCTTTTTGTCAGCGCCGTCCTGCTCTGAACTCCATTTCTCCCGCCACTTGCGGTCAAGAGCTGGAAGGTCCAGCTTCGCGCTGGCATAGCTCCTCCACAGCGCGGTCGCGGGGGGCCGAAGCGGAAGGCCGCGACAAACGCGCCATCGGGAACCAAGAGTCGAGCATGACGAGACTATTCTGGGTAGAGAGCGGCCAATGGACCCCCCATAGATCGTCGACATCGTATTTACATCGCTGGAGCCTGTAGCAAGGGGACAGTTGCTGTCGCTGGCTGGGGGATTTTTATTGAGTCAAATCATGCGATTTCGCGAAGCTGTCGAGCTCAAAAGCTGCGATAAGATAAGAAATTTGTCCGGCATTTCCAGATCGGGGCACGGACCAGGGGTAAGTACCGGCGAGGGACTACAGTGTGAATAACTGCAACGACCCACAACGAACGGACACGATATCTTCCGGGCCCGCAGTGTTTTAGCGAAAGGGGAGGAAAGGGGTTGCACAATGACAAGCGTTGTCCGACTTTGTCCTGCAAGATAGAACGAATTGCATCAATAGAAAGGAAGCACAATCAAATCATGTAACTAACTTGTGGCTGCAACAAAACGTGGCTTGCCAAGTGGTTGTGGGGGACGGGCCATTCAACCGCCAGCGTTTCGGCTTGGCGTTCTGGCCTCGATCGTCCCCTGGTGGTCCACCAACAACTCATCAATTCGACATTGCTTCCAAGTTAATCCTTGCTTCGCTTCCCCTTTTCGCTCACGTTTGGGACGCCATTCTTTTTAATCGCATCTATCACGGCCTGTATACGTCAAAACACCAGACATCATCCCTCTGACCTCACAATTCGTCACTGTTGAGTGCTAGTCGCATTTGGCAGCGAGCCACGAGACCCGCCAACAATCCGATCAACTCGCTCGTTCGCGCCCGACTATTCGCGCCGATATCGCGACCGCTATGGTGACACGTCCCCGATCCAACTGAAGGGCGTAGACAAGCGCCATCGATCGACACGCACCACGGCGCCGAACCGGACCTCTCTGGCCAGAGTCCCAATGCCGCCCCTCTACTCGTCCAACCTACAACCCGACGCGCGAGACTCGCTGGAACTTGCGTCGCTCGCGAGCTCGAGCCCGGGCGCCGATACCCTCGACACCGACTCGCGCCCGAGCATATCCTCGTCCCGGAAACTGTCGCTCGAGCAGGATGATCCGCTAGACAGTTCGAATCCCGCCGCGGTCGGGCGGTCGGGCGACCGTGGCCGCTCGTTCTCCATGTCCTCGGGCTTCGATTTCACGTCGAACCTATTTCCCCTATCGTCCACCACGGGTGCCGGATATGCGCCCATAGGGACATCGGCGTCGGCGAGCCGCCCGAGCGGTGGCCTCGGAGGGGGCTCCCTCGAGAAACACAAAACTCTGACGTACCTCAACGGGCTGTCATTGATAGTGGGGCTGATCATTGGCTCGGGCATCTTTTCGTCGCCCAGCCAGGTGAACGTGAATGTCGGGTCGCCAGGCGCCTCCCTCATCATCTGGCTGGTGGCTGGAATTCTGGCGTGGACAGGGGCAGCGAGCTATGCGGAGCTGGGCGGCGCCATTCCCCTCAACGGCGGGGCCCAGGTCTATCTCTCCAAAATATTTGGCGAGCTGGCCGGGTTCCTGTTCGCCTGGGTGGCTCTGCTAGTCCTTAAGCCGGGCAGCGCCGCCATCATTGCCATTATCATGGGCGAGTACCTGGTGAGGGCGTTCATCGGAGCGGAAGCCGAGACGATCAACCCGTGGATCAACAAGTCGGTCGCCCTGGTCGGCCTGTTTGCCGTCACTTTCTTGAACTGCGTTTCCACCCGGCTGGGGACGCGGCTAAACGACATGCTCATGTTTCTCAAGTTCGTTGCATTGCTTGGCGTTACCGTGATCGGCATTGTGGTGGCTGCGACTGGGTTTACCTTTTCGGGAACAGCGAATCTGGACTGGAAAAAGCACGAATGGTTCGAGGGAACCAAGGTGGATGCGTCAGCTTGGGCTGTGGCCTTGTATGCCGGCCTGTGGGCTTTTGATGGGTGGGATAATGTGAGTGTCTCGTCCCTTTTCTGAGAGCTAAGCTAACGTAGCTGGCAGACAAATTACGTGGTGGGCGAGTTTCGCAACCCCAGCCGTGACCTGCCACGGGTCATACACACGGCTATGCCCCTGGTGATTGTGAGCTACATCCTGGCAAACATCGCCTACTTTTTCGTGCTGCCGCTGGCCACGATCAACTCGACCAACACTGTCGCCGTTATGTTCGGCGCCAAGGTCTTTGGTCCTGTCGGCTCGCTTATCTTTGCGCTGATTGTGAGCGCCTCATGCTTCGGCGCGCTCAACAGCTCAACTTTTACGAGCAGTCGTCTCGTCTACGTGGCTGGTAAGGAAGGCTACATACCCGCCGTGTTCGGCCGCATCGGAACCGGCACCGCCGCGGCCGAGCATGCCGCGCTGTCGACGACGCGGACGCGCTCGTGGTTTAGCAAGAAGCTTGCCCGCCTGTTTGGGGACGAGGAGATGGGCCTGTTCTATACGCCGATCCCGGCGCTGATTCTCAACGCATCATTAACGGCCGCCTACGTTCTGGTGGGCGAGTTCGGCCAGCTGCTGACGTTTTACGGGGTTGCCGGCTATACATTTTATTTCTTGACGGTTCTGGGGTTGATTGTGCTGCGCGTGCGCGAGCCGAACCTCGAGCGGCCTTATCGGACGTGGATCACGACGCCCATTATATTCTGTTGCGTCAGCCTGTTCCTGCTGAGCAGGGCCGTGTTCGCGCAGCCGCTGCAGACGCTGATCGTCGTGGGGTTTGTGGTGGCGGGCGTGCCTGTGTATTACTGGCGGATACGCGGGCGCGATCAGGTCGCTAAGCGCGAGGTGTCCAGCGGGAGGGAGAGCAGGCCGTGGTGGAAGTTTTGGAAAGCGAGGTCATAATGTTTTTTTGCTGGTAATGGGCGGTGTCGGGAACAATGATTTGACGACCCATATGGCTGAGGTGTTAGACTGGTTCGGACTGGACAGGCGCACCTGGGGGGAATAAACACCAGCGAGAGGAATTGCTGTGTGGCTGTGGCTTTGTGGTCCTGTATATATACAATAGGTAATATACCCAGCGCGGGGGTGGTAAAGACAAGCTATCTCATGAAGCATCAAAGTCCAAATCGTGTGTCATCTGTCTGTCTGCTCGGGCCTCGATGGGAACATCTTGTCCGGCCGGTCCAGTAGACTCTTGTGCCCTGTCCTGACTGTATTGGCGAGCTCGTAACATGATTTGTGGATAGGTGAAGCTGCTCTCCAAAGAGGAGAGATGCGTTCTAATTGTAGTTAGTTCTCTATCCAAGTCTGGTGGTAGGTACGTAGCGCGAAGATGATTCTCCTCAAATACGTGCCCTCCTTGCGTTGAATATAATCCGGAACAGAGATCTTCCCTTTTTCCCAAGTCTCTACACAAGAAGAAATCACACACACTTTGCGTAGTGAATAGCTCGTTGATCATGTATCCATTCATTCAAAGTCATTGAACAAGTAACTGCCTCTTCCTATCCTATTCGAGGGTAAAACAGGGTAAACAAGACAAAAACTCAAACATATCCCCCCTTCCCTTCCGATTTATGGTTTTTTTTTTACATCTTTTACTTCTTCCGCTCACCATAAGCCTTGGTGGCATAATCGCCGCCAGTGACAATCAGATCCTCAGGCCGGTAATCGAACCGACCCGACAGGTAGCTATCCAGAATCGACTTGACGCCGTCAGCATAGCGCTTCTGCGCGTCGAGCGACGTGCCCGACATGTGGGGGACCATGGCGTTGCCGCCGCCGAACGGGTTCTTGGCGTAGCGGAGCGGGTGCTCCTTGGGCGCGGGCTGGGGGAACCAGACGTCGCCGCCGTAGCCCCTCAGGTGTCCCGACTTGAGCGCCTCGGCGACGTCCTCCTTGACGACGATGGCGCCGCGGGCCGTGTTGACGAGCCACGAGCCGGGCTTCATCTTGGCGATCAGGTCCTTGTTGAACAGGCCGCGCGTCTTCTCGTGCAGCGGGCAGTTGATCGTGACCACGTCGCACTGCGCGAGCATCTCCTCCAGGTCCGTCACGCGCCGGCAGCCGATCTCCTTCTCCTTCTCGGGGCTGAGCGGCTGGTAGTCGTAGTACAGCAGCTCCTTGCAGTCGAACGGCTTGAGCCGGCGCAGCACGCGCTCGCCGATGCGGCCGACGGCCACGGTGCCGACCACCTTGCCCTCGAGGTCGAACTCGTTCTTGGCCGCCTCGGCCACGTCCCAGCGGCCCTGCTCGATCATCTCGTGCGCGGGCACAAAGTTGCGCACGAGGATCAGGATGGTCATGACGACGTGCTCGGCGACCGACACGACGTTGGACCCCGTCACCTCGGCGACCGTGATGCCGCCGTTGGTCTTGTTGGCCGCGTTGAGGTCGACATGGTCGGAGCCGATACCGGCCGTGATGGCCAGCTTGAGGTTCTTGGCCTTTGCGAGGCGCTCGGCCGTCAGGTAGCCCGGGTGGAAGGGCGTCGTGATGATGATCTCGGCGTCGACCAGCTCCTGGTCAAACTTTGAGTTCTCGCCCTCCTTGTCCGATGTCGTCACCAGCGTGTGGCCCTGGTCCTCGAGCCATTTTCGGATGCCGAGCTCGTTCTCGGTGGTTCCCAGCAGCTCCGGCACCTGTTGGTAGTGTCGTTGTCAGCTTTTTTGTTGCTGGAGAATCAGAATTGCGGGGAGGTGGGGTCTGGTCATCGCCAAGACGGGCGCCCTGGCCGGCCGGCCCCACCATCCCGAGCGGACCCCGAATCCCTGTCTATCAAGTGCCGTCCCGCCTTCTGTTTCGCAAACAAACGAGCTACCCCGCATCACATCCAGAGATGCTCTCGTTACCAGCTTTTGAAGACAGGGAAGCCATTGACGAATTGACTTGCGGAATCCAAGCCATTGGGAGAGAGAGGAAGAGATACAAGAGAAGAAAAAAAAAACTAACCTCCTCGGCGTGCTTGCCGCCGTCGTACAGAACCAGCAGTACTTTGACCTTTTCACGTTGCGTCGTTAGCAGCCGAATCGATTCTCCAGTGTGACGCTGCACAAGACTCGGGGTGATGCCGGCGGAGGGTCTGCCCGGGGTCCTTCTGCCGTTCAGCAGCAGTGAAGACGACAGCAGTTGTGTCTGCTGGCGGCGTGCTGCTGAAGAGCAAAAGGACCGCGAGGCAAGAGGGACGAGGCGCGAGGCAGCAGAGCGAGAAAAGAGCAGCGAAGGGGAAGAAGCAGAACAGGCAGCGCGAGGAAGTACCATTTTGACGGTGTTTTATATAGATATCCTTGATAGGTGTGTGATAGAAGATTGGCGACGAGGGAACACGATGTGGGTGAGGAGAAAGGGGGCGCGTCTTATATACAAGGCCGGCCGGGGGGAGGGGAGACGCGGGCGGGATACGTATGTGAGTGTGTATGGTCTGCGAAGCGACAATAAAAAGTCCGAACACCACGGTGATAATGTAAGAGTAAGAGTAAGAGGAAGATAAAAAGGAGAGAGAGACGAAACAGGATCCAGGCAATTATTTATATACGCCCGAGCACCAGCATCCATACAACCCTTACAGCACAAAAGGGCAATGATATGCTTTGCCGAAACGGCTTACACCTACCTACCTACCTTGCCTGACCTTTCTCCTCTTTCTGCTCGCCGCTCTGGGGTTCTGGATCCCGGCTGTTGGGCGATCCAGTCGTCTCTCCTCATCCACACATCCACACACCTACCCCCTTTTTTTTCTCCGCCTCGCCCGAACAGACACACACACCCCAAGGAAAGAAGAGGAGAAAAGGTACCGGTTCTGCACTTGGCAGGTGGAGAGGAACCAACCCTCTCTTACTCTCACCGGTCGAGCCGGTTGGCAGATCCCTTTTCCCCCTCCCCACCCATCATCATCCAATCCGCTGTTACAGTACCTACCATCACAACCCGTCCATGTATTCACCGGCAAAGCCATACTGTACGAACAGCGCCGCAACCGCACCGCACCTCACCATTCACCGTACCGTACCATACCATGCCATCTCAGCGTCCGTCCTTACCCCGCGAATTTTACCTGACCTGACCTGACCTGCAGCTGCTGTCCTGCCGTCCAGCAGCGGTACGTAAACCTTTCCATACGCCGTACGTGTGCTGTGCTGGTTGTATGTATGTACATATGTAGTATGTAATGAGAAAAGACCATGTCGTGTCACCCAACCACAACCGCCGACGGGAGGAAGAATCATCCATCCCTCGAGAGAGCAAAGCACCTAATCAATCCCCCTCGAACATGCCTGTTCCAATTGGCACCTACCTAGGTAACGCACGCACGCACAAGCAGCTCCTTTCCTTTAGCCGGCAAGAGAATACGGGATAGTAGAACAATGGCCGATGGGGCGTTCGAGGGAAGGAAGCAAGCAAACATCAGATGTCGATCCCGCTTGTTTGTGGCCGCCGAACATCTGTGCCTCCCTCCCGCTGTATTGAATTGTCCCGGGCCGAAGTGGATTGCGAGCAATTGGGCTCTCTCTCGGTAATTCCCAATGAACCACTCGGATGTAGACTGCCTAGTGTAGCTGGCTGGCCTTCTGGATGTTCCTGCCCCGTAGCTGCATCATTGCTGCCATGCGGTTGTTTTTCGGTGATGGCTCGGCATCCCACCCCAGTGTTCCACGGCTGGGCCAAGAGCGGGGTAGCACACCCACACATTCCCACAGCTGACGCAGGTCGGCAACGGTAACACTGGATGCCCTCCCGAAAGCTTCCCCCAAAGGCGAAACCAAAAAGGCCCCCGATCGTTCTGCATCCCGATACGCCTTGGCTTGCAGCTCTTGGCGGCCTGTGTCTTGTCTCCCCCAAGGCGGGGAAAATCCGCGATTACACAGCATGTTTCGAGTCTACCATAATGTATACCGTTTATCTACTGTACTCCGTCTCCTCGCTATGCCATGCTTGTTGCGATATGTCCGACACGATGCAAAACCCATGCTGAATCCGTTTCCCAGAAAACCCCATGATCCATCCCTCCAGATTCAGCTGACTGCCCTAGTTGTCCCAAACAAACCCGAAACCCGATAGTGCCAACACGCTGAGAGATCATACTCCACCACCGAACACGCCGACCCTCCGAGCAACCATCAGTCAAGCAGGCTTCGATAGCCCGAGTATGGCGGAGGAGGTGGCAAGGACTCCTGCCGCGAAGGTCCAGCACCGGCACTGCCGGCGGGTGCAGGTGCCGTGTTCGCTCCGCCAGACCCCGTCAGCTCGACAGCCTTGGCCATCATCTTCGGGAAATACTGCTGGATGAACGACTCCCTGGAAACAAGCAGTGTCAGCACCATAGACAAAATCACTAATCCCGGTTCGCGGGTCAGAGGCTAGGGACTTACGTGTAGTAGCTATGTTCCGAATTGTGAAGATCGACCAGGTTGTGTGCGAGCTCATGGGCGACAACAACCCACCAGTATGTCGTCGCATCAACCCGAGCCTGGGCCCCTTCGGCCCCCTTAAACCGCTGGGCATGAAGCTGCTTGAACCATCGCAGATTGCAAAAGATGCTGCCATTCGAGTTGAAGGCAATAACACCCCCTTGCTCGTCATAGAAGATATGGATGGCTTTGCTCGACAGCCCATAGACGTTGCCAACCTCCTTAAGGATGGTCTCGAACTTCTTGATCTCGTCGACATTTGCCGCCAGAAATGTTGCCGCGTCAACCGACAGGTCCTTGGCAACAAAAACACGCATTCCGCCAGGGGCTTCGGCCGCAAATGCAATGTTTTGCGCCGGCTTCGCGTCGCAGTACGTGCCTTGCTCCTGCACCTGGGTTTGCTGAGGCGGCGCAAACAGGTGCGATGAATCGTGTGCTCTAGTCGACTTGATAGCGTTGAGCAGATTCTGTTGGATCGTGGCTGGACTGGCGACTCGCCCGTCCTCCTTTGGCTTCTTGTTCACCTGAGGCGCCGGCGCCGGCGCCGTTTCCATCTGGCCCGGATTCTTCCCTGGCTGCTGAGGCGGAAGGAAGTTGTCCAGCTGCCCCTCTGATTCCTGGTCCGAATCGAATCCGAGACGACGAGTGATTTCGGAGAAGAAGTTCTTCCGAGATTTTCCTCTTGTCACAGGGGGCGCTTCTTCTTCGGGTGAGTCTTGAAAGCTTCCTGGCATCCGGTTGCGTTCCGGCGTCTTCACCGTATCCCGCCTCGCCTCGACGGCTTGCGTCTCGCGCGCCTCTCGCGCCCATTCCTGCTCGCGCTCTTGGATCCTCCTCTGCTCCGCTTCCAACGCTTTCCGTCTCTCCTCCTCGGCGATCCGCGCCTCGGCCGCTTTGGCCCGGAGGATTCGGTCAACATTGTAGCCGCGCGCACGAAGATCCATCAGGTCCAGCTTCAGGAAAGGCTCAAAGAAGAAGTAGGCAGACTGACTGGGCCGTTTGAGGAGTTGTTGGCAAATGGCCTGTGCTACCTGGTACATATCCGGACGGCCCTCTTCGGCGACGTATAAAATGCAGCCGTTAGCAGTCTGGACACTAGCAGCTGACCGCTTCTCGACCTTCGACTGGTGCGTCCCCTTGAGTGTCCGCCGTAACTGGATGGAGCGCACAGCATCCACCTGGAGGTTCTTCTCCAGCCACTTCGCATCGTGCTTGATGGAGTCGCGTTTGTCCTTGCAATACTCGTGGATAAAGAGCTTGGATCGCTCGAGCACATGTTTCCGCAGCCATACGGCGCCGTCTTGCCTGCTGGCGCGCATTCCAACCACGACATTTTCTTCGACTTTGTTGACGAGAGTTTCGGACCCCAACGCCTCATAAAAGGCCTCGAGAACATCCTCTTCTGGGGCACACAAAAGCGACTGTTTGAATAACTGGAAACTGACGAAGTCGTTCGCCACCACAATCTGACTAGCCGTAGCAAGCTGGTAGTGTTTGATGGGTTCATCGTCCTCGTCTAGTGAGCCCGATTTGTCATTGGTTGTAGATAGCTCACGGAAGCCAAGGAGCCATGGTAATGTCCTCATCTTCTTGTATAGCTCCCTGTCCTTCTTCAGTTCCGGAAGATCGAGAGCAAGTGACCGGAGAAGACCAAGGTACTTCTCCGGGCTTTGCAGCACACCTAGCAGCCGCGCTGGCTCCTCGCACGCTAGTCGCGCTATCTCTGCCTTCGTGGGTTCATACTTGGCGCCGCATTTGTAGAGAAAGGTATTGGCATCTGTGCCATAGTCCACGAAGTCAAAGATGTCGCCGTAGGAAGAGGAGGTTCCTAGGTAACAGTTCTGCGGCTTTACGTAGACGAGGGAGGCTTCCGACTTGCCACCAGAAGCGTAGGACCCATTCTTCCTCGATATCGGGACAATTGGCGCATCCCGGAGCTTGGCGATATGGTTGGTCCCAAGGTCGCCCAGACGCGTGACAAAATACCCAAAGAGCCTCACAGCTGAGTTGTGGTCCTTGGGCGGCTTGGAGATCAACCTCTCGACACACCCTGTAATCGGTGGATCGCGCGCCACCCCGAACTTGCCAGCGTGTTGATGTAGATCCTTCTGGAGAATATTATATCCAAGCACGGCCGCCTTTTCGTTCGTGTAACAGGCGGACGGCGGGACTAACCGGTTGGGGTCGCCATCTAGAGGGAGGATGGCCTTGTTGGTGCCTGAAATGTCGAATTGGGCGTACTTGTTGAGCTGATGGTTCGCAATGAAATATACCATGGCATTCTGACGAAGGCTGGTATCTGACGAAGCCATCATGTCGACGAGCTCAGGGACTGACGGGTGCTGCCGCAGCCCTAGAGTATGGAGAAACCGAGCCTCGGCGCTGGTATTTCGAAAGCTGCCTGGTGGCCCCGGCCACTGGAGGATGGGCAGTTTTAGGTCGCGGTGGGCATCCTTGGGCTCGTACAATTCCGACACCTTGTAACGCCGCTCGGTTCCCTTGGTCGACTCCATCCCCCGTGGGCCGGCCTCGGCAGGACAAAGCGGTGACTCCATGAGCTTTTTCATGTCTGCCGCAGGGATATCATCCTTGACAGACGCCAGATACTTGATGAGTTCCATATGACTCCATTGTCTGTGTCTCGTCTCGCCCCCCGTCGGCGCAGGATTTAGTAATCTCGAAAAGATCGTTTCCAGGTCGACGGTCTTCCGGACGCCCAAGGCAACCAGAAACTTGTCCTTCAGCGTGTTGCACCCCTGAATGGTGGGGAGGTCATCAAACAGTTTCACCGATTGGAAGAATGCCTCCCCTGGCTTCTTCATGCCGACTTTGGTTGGCATCACCGTGATGTTCTGAAGCACAGACACCACCGACGACCTGTTTGGAACGCTTAGGCTGTCCCAGTTCTTAGATAATACAGCGAGAATCTGCACCGCGAACTTGGGTGACTTGGTAAGGTTCTGGTCATCATCTTTGCTCGATGCCGTCTCAACCAAAAAGCGAAGCCACGGGACAATTTCCAACTGTTCCCACCCTAATGCTCGAAGTTCGACGTTGGGGATTTTCGCAGTAAAGATGTAGGGCAGAGTCGTGGGCGGAACGGGAAGAGCGGGCGGGATATTCGAGCCGATGTAGTTCTTGATAGACCCCAGAGCAATGATATCTCCCGAGTCTCCTCCATCGCTGATTGTCGCGACAGCAACCTCAAACAGTCTGTCCTTGCTCGGCGGATCTAGCTCACCCGACACGGCGCTCTTTGCAGCCCAAGAGATGAAGTGGTGCAGCTGGTCCTTGTCTAGGGCTTTGGAACCAAGCTCTTGGTAGATATCGTCAACCGTGATGTCTTTGACCAGCGCGAAGGAAATGAGCTTTTGAATAAAGTGAGCATCCTTCATCTCCTTCAGGATGACAGGAATTCCCGAAACAAACTTGCCAACCTCCTCTGACGAGATGCGAACTTTAGTGGTTGAGAGGACGCCTCTTGAAGAGTAAACTTCGATTGAGGCATGCTTGTGTGCCACCCAAAAAGCCTCCTCGATGATCTGTCCGACCTGGCCGCTGGGAGTCGAGTCGGTAAAGCTGTATGTCTTCAGGATGTGCAGAGCTTCAGGTACACATTTTTCCACGTCCTCAGGGTTGGGTACGGGGCCCTTTTGCGGACTTCTGGCGGCCGAAAGGCGCTTCAGTTTGTCGCTCAGGTCTGCCATCTCGTTGGAGAAGGCCAGTCTCGACATGATACCCGCGACGCGCAACATCTCCGTGTTCCAAGTACGCACCCATCGGGCGTTCAGATCAATGGCCTCTCGCTCCACGGTTGGTATCACCGAAGGGGCTGAGATATGCATTCCCGCCCCGGTTGTCTGTGTTGTTGGGAAGCCGATGAAAATACGACCGCCTGGCTTCTTACTCGGCAGGACGGCAGAGAATACATCAGCGACTTTGGACACATTGCCGCCCGTAGAGGACATCTCCGAAGCCACTGTCTCGTCGTATGAAGAGGTCAGGATGGATATTTTCGTGACCTTTGGTGGCGGTTTCTTGGTTGCTCTCTCTAGTTCCGAGGCAAAAGAGGAGTTTATCTTGGTGGTTATTTGGCCTGTGGTAACGCGGAGGAAGATACTGGAAGTCGAAATGGCCGTGAGATCCTCGGCAATCGCATCTTGCACCGCTTGTTCTTCCTTCGCCACCTTGTTCCTTGTCCCTTCAAGTCCTCCCGATGTCAGCTTCCAAAAGAAATTTTTAAGAGACGAATGCTCAGCAGTGTTTGAACTGGGGTAATATGCGTCACCTGATTTCACCGTCGAGACAACCTGTGGCTTCCACCCAAGGACGCTCATCAACGTAGCATCGATCTGCGCGCTTGTGCGGTCCGCCGCAGTCAGTGTCATCAGGCCTTCTCTCGTCCTGGGATCTATATCTCGGGGGATGGGGATCTTTGTGCTAGGTGACGTCTTCTTCTGGAGAGCCAGTATCCTCCAGTCGTCTATCCAGAACTCAATCTGCTGGAGCGCCACAAACGTCAAGCTCGTAGCGAGGAACTGGCCAACTGACAACAGGTTGGGGAGTGGCGTGGTAGTGTTCCGATACTCGAGAAAGAAGGTGGTATTCGGACTGCCTTGGCCTTCGGGGATCTGCAGTTTTCTGGTGAAGAGGGCGTTGCCCTTCCAGTAAAACGCCATGGCCTCGTTGCCCGAGCTCACGAGGGGCTCTTCGCAGTCAGCGAAGACGCTGTAGAAGCCCACGCCGAATGCACCGATCTTCGTCTCGTCGGGGTTTCCCTCGGCTATCCTCTTGAGCCTCCCCCAGTCTGTCTTTGTAAATGGCTGGCCATTGTTCTCGACGACCAGACGGCGGAGGGTGTGGTGCGAAAGGACGTGTTTGAGGACGTCCGACTGGTTCGTGGAAGAGGGCAGAGGGACCTGGGTTGACGGCAGGGTTTCCCACTTGATCTTGACGGTCGTGGCCTGGGCATCGGCGGCGTTCTGGATGAGTTCGCGGAGGGTGGTCCATTCGCCTGAGTACCGCGCAAGCACTTTGTCGATGAGCGCTCTGGTGTCGACGGTAACCGCCTCTTCGTCCTCTCCGTCCTTTAGCGCAGCGGCTCGAAGCCGTGCATAGTCCATGTTGGCGTCAGACGGGCGTCGATGATGACGGGAGAGGAAACACGTGTCCTGCAGTCCGTCTAAAATGTCGAGAAGAAGCACAGATGGCTTAGGATGGGAAATGCAAGACTAGATCCAGACCTGGGTGCTCTAGAGGGTAGACTAATGAGACTCGGCGGAGGTCTTTGGAATTAGGTATTAGGACGAAAGTCGACTGCTCGGCCGATGTTTCAGCGACGGCCGCAGGCAGCTCGCAAACGTCACAGGGACTGACCCCTGAACGATCCGAGGTACCGGGATTTATCGGCGACTGCTGATTGGTCGCCTTGCCACCCAGCTGATTGCAGGCTGTCACAGCAGTTATCGATTACGCAGCTGTTGCCACCCTGGACGGACAGTTGAAAGCGCCTTGGTGCTGCAACTGTGTGAGCCATTCTTGTATGCTATACCTTGTAAAAATTCCGAGAGTGCATTGATGTGGCTAATAAGAGCATGATATTCTTTAAATATGACTTCTAAAATATAGGGATGGAGTCAACGATTTTGCAAGTCAGGGTGCCACGGTGCAAACAAGCTGTATTCCGCGCCGACGTGTAGTCGCATGTCGAGCCCGCGGACAGTGGCAACAAGACAACTAAGTACATATGGCAGATTCCAGAAAGCCGCCCCCATCCAGCCAGTAGAGTCATAGCCAGAAAAAAATCGACATGTTAGGCGGTTCAGCCAATTATTACCTCTGCGGTTCAGCCCGTTTGTCCTGATTGCGATCCCGACTTCGGCTCCTCCGCCTATCCCCGTGTCTCGTCCGCCGGTCTTTACTCCTGCTCCGACTGTGCTGCCTATGGTCCCGCCTATCGTTATCCCTACCGCGACTTCGGTCGTAGTCCCTCCTCCTGTCGTCGTGGCGGCGAGATTTGTGCTCCGGGCTCCTGCTTCTCCGAGGAGCGTGGCGATCCCTTCTGTCGCGACTGCGGCTGCGACTGCGATCCCGGCTGCGATCCCTCTCCCGATCTCTGTCCCTCTCCCGATCCCTGCTCCTATGTCTCCTCTTGTGCCTTCGCTCCGCGTCTCGGTGTTTTTCTCGTCGATGCTCCTTTGGCTGTGTCTCGTTCTGTGCTGACCCTTCCCCGGGTGTATCCCGATCTGGCATCTTTGACCCTTCAACCTGGACCGCGTTGGCGCCCGTCACATTGCGCGGCGTGATAGGCAGGCCTAATGCGCGCGCAATGGCTTCCTCCTCAGCCTCCTTGATCTTCTGGATCTCCTCGCGGCGTTCGCGTGCGGCTCGCTCTTCCTCCGTCTCGTCCGAGTTGGCCGCCGTCGCGTCTGCCTTGGCGTACCATGTCAAATCGCGTCCCTTAGCCCAGCGCCCGACTGGGGCCTTGACGCTGTGGCCCAGATAGTTTTCTCGGTGTTGCGATGTCGCGACGTCGTCCCAGCTGAAGTTGACGCCACCCCTCGACCCCGTCTTGCGGACCGTCGAGAGCAGGTCCATGGTTGATTGATTGTCGCTATGTGTTTAACTCGTGAGATTGTGGAGTCGTGGGTGGGTGTTGCGTTCGCAGTCGATTAAACGTTGGATTTGCTGCGACAAGCCACAAGTGACGTTGCTGGTGTGAGGTTGGGATGTGTTTTCGGGAGGAACAAAGCGACCTTGCAGCGACCCCTGTTAGCACCCCGCGCCCCATATTAGTGGGGTTAAGGAAGGCGAGCATCTGGCAGGCTTTACCACGCATCGAAGACAAATGGCTAAGAGGAGGTAATGAACAGTAAAGCTCAGGTCTGTTTCCACCGGTCCTACCAACTATTCTGACCTGTCCCGTAGCCACACAGCCGTTCTGCTTAAGATCATCCCGTAGGCCAAGGCCTAAACAGCTCCCCTGTAGCTCGACCCTGTTGCTTTGTCTCCAAACCCCCTGCTTTTAACGAGTGTCCCTATTATACCACACTCTGGGTTGCCTGCCACGGCCAAGAGTCTTCCCACAGTGAGTGAGCCATCACCCCGTATCTTCCGACCGCGCCCTTGTCATGCCGTCTCGGTCCAGCTGGGAACTGCTCGTGGCCGCGTGGTCTATTCTTTCGATGTCGGTGAAGGAAAGACCCGCCTCTTCCGCTGCCAAGATATAGCGAGCCCAGACGGGGCCGCACCGAGGGAGGTGGTGAACGGCGCGCTGGAGGACGTCGAGCAGTCTCGGCGAACTGGTATCTAATGGACACAATTTTCCTTGTGAATCGTCACGGGTCGCTAAGTGGGGTGCGGTGGCAAGGAAAACCCAAGGGAAAACCCAAGGGGGAAACATGGTACCCGACCTCCCCTCACAATCAGGACGCCTCTCAGAAGGATGCCTTGATGTCCATCATTGCCCGTGGGGAGGCGGGCTCAGAAGATTAGCATTCTCGTCACTGAGGCGAGAACTGAGAATCACTGAGGAGGTCCCCACCTTTTAAGATCAAGCACTGTCGCTGGGGTGGTCTAACAGCGTGGTGACGGCGCACTGGGTGTTGGCAAGGATCCAGAAATAAACGGGCGTGACGAGGAGAGGCAATCAACATTGCGGCTGGACGCTCTCTGTTGGATAGAGACGCATATTTACGGCAGCTACAAAAGACAAAGGGAGGGAAGAGAAGATGTCGAGAGGTGTCGAGATGTGATGGTGGGAGAGAAGAGGACAAGCTGCTTTCTGCAATGTGCTCGAGGGAAGCAAAATAATCGTATATTATCTAGCAATTCTCGACAAGCTGCTACATCCAAACTTCCAAAACGCTAACTGATGATCTTGATGGTGGTGAGGACGGTCCGCACGGTTCCCAGCTGGTCCGCTGGGGACCTTCAGCGGCTAAGCGCATCGTAATATCCCGCCGTACTGTTATAAGCAGAGGTCGCGATCTTTTCCATGGTGTTGAGACCGTCAATCTTATCAGTGGGGTTCAAGGAACCGCCCTCTCATCTGACCCACACAAGACCCGGATCCGGGCTTCCTCGTCTGAGGAGACGGATTGCGGCGAATAATGGTCGGTCTGCGCCCTCTGGGCCCTCCACAAAGCTCTTCGCGGTAGCTATTGGTTGTTCTCTTGTTTTTAGGTGTGGATTCGGTACTCAACTGGGGAGTTCAACTGGGGAGTTCAACTGGGGAGTTCCGCCTTGATATGTTGCCCAGTAGTGTCCCTAAAAGGCCGCTCTTCAGCCACAATGTAGTCTTATGTGCTATGTGTCTGATGTCGAACGTGGTTCAGGGACTGTATCTATTGTGGTCTAGAGGGTCCGACTCAATAGCGACTACGGTTACGGCGCGGCGCGGCGGTTGAATGGGTTAAATAGACCTAAAGCCCGTTCACAGAGCCGGGAGTCGTCGTCGACGGCACGGGGCGACCTTGGGCTTTCCGTGATGCGATCTGTAAAGTCGGCCTTGTTGTTGCGTTGCCATTCCAAGCTTTAAGAATCGTCGACCCACTCCTTCGAGTCGCAGTTAGATATATAACCGGGCGAGTTTTCATGGGGCGATGAAACATTTTTGGGAGTTCTCGCTCGGATTCGTTGCTATATCAGACACGCATGGCAAAGCTGTTTTTCGAGATTCTCTGCCCCGGGCGATTGGAATGATAAGGGGCAGAATGTTGCCGTAGGAAGGGGAAGGGGAAGGGGGGAGGGGACAAGCTCTAAAGTATTTACTTTCCCTAAGCAGGGAAGGAATCCATTAGGGTATATAAACATAGTTCCAATATAGTTCGTTAGGAACCCTAGCCCGGATATACATTAACATAATGCATCCCGACGCTCCGGAGGTTCACTCCGACAATTAACAACTTATCTACTCATTGACTGCACACATATTGCTTGTAGTCTGGTGAGACCTCGTACGAGCTGCCCTACAGAGCAGATTATCCGTAACATAATCATATATTCCCAACGGCCTGTCTTCAATTTTCGTCCTCAAGAAAAAAATCCGGCCCCTCCAAAATTCAGGGGTAACAAAACAATCCACCCGTGTGCGAGGTTCGTCCACCGTATCAGCTGAGTGACAGGGGGGACATACATGTACAACCCCAACCCACGGTTGACAAACCCAGACGGCCCGTCCCTTTCAGCCGACTTCGGGAGGTGGGGAATACACAAAGCTCAATGTACCTGACCTTACCTTACCTTACCTTCCTTCCCTTCCTTGCATCTCACCACCCCTCTCACTCACCCCGTTCCATACACAGTAATCCCAAAACATCCAACAAAAAGTAGAAAAATGCACAACCTAGAAATCCCCATCTTCGGCCCCAAAACAGCCGCTCAAGCCATCACCGCCGGCGCGCACAGGTTAGAACTTAACCGGACCGGGTCATACGGTACATACCTACCTCACTCCCCCCCCCCCCCCAGCACTCACCATCACCATCCCATCAACAATAATACTAACACCACCCAGCACAAGGCGGTATAACCCCCACCCTGGACGAACTAAAGGACCTCACACCCTCCTCTGTATCAATCCCAATACGAATCATGATCCGTCCGCGCGGCCCACCTCCTCAAGGGGTCGACTTTATATACACGCCCACCGAGATTGCAGTTATGCAACAGGATATTCTGCACTTCAAAGAGTCGGGCATGTTGGATGTGCAGCGGGGCGATGGCTTCGTCTTTGGGGTTCTGAGGCGGGAAGGGACTGAAGGGGTGGTGGTGTTGGATGAGAAGACGTGCACCGAGCTGGTTGGCCTCGCCAGGCCTTATAGGTGTGTCCTGCACCGGGCTAGTGATCTGCTCTTTTCTGGAGAGGAGGAGGACGACAGACAGAAATTGGAGAGGGTGATGGAGACGATTGTGGACTGTGGGTTTGATGGCGTGCTCACCTCGGGCGGGGCGGGTGATGCTTCTACGAGTACGAACCTGGCGAGGCTGGGGAGGGTGGTGCGGCTTGCAGAGGAGGACAAGGTGGAAATTATTGTTGGCGGGGGCGTGCGGAGCGGGAATATCTCGAGGTTGGTGGAGGGCGTAGAGACAAAAACAGGGGGGTGGTTTCATTCCTCATGTCTGGTCGGAGGTGAGTTCGACAGCGGCGAAGCTGGGAGATTGGTTGGGGCTTTACAAGCAGCATCATTGTCACGAGAGCGATCGGTAACTCATCCATCAGAAGCTTACAATTTCCCCCCTTGGCTTCAAATAAAACGAGGACATTAGATTACAAAGACAGCTACTTGCTCGACGTGTGCTCATTAGTCTGCAAGATCCACGCCCGCGCCTCGGCGGCAATCTTCTCCTTCTCCTCCTCCGTCATCTCCTTCCTCGGCTCCCGCTTGTCGGGGACGTCGAACCCCCTTTTCACGCCGGGCCTGGCCAGCATGGTCTCGAGCCACTTCTTGAGCTTGGGGAACTCCTCAATGGACACGCCGGCCCAGTCTATATCAGAAAATTAGTATTCAGCCAATTTTGTTACCTAGTGAGAAGCGACATCAATCATACCATGAGAATTCACCCAGCCCACGCAAGAGATGTCAGCAATGGTGCACCGGTCTCCCACGAGATAGCCCGACGTCGACTTGGCCAGCTGCGACTCCATGACGCTGTAGAGACGCTTGGTCTCGCCCTGGTACCGCTGGATGCCGTATTCGATCTTCTCGGGCGCGTAGCGGAAGAAGTGGTTCGCTTGTCCTTGCATCGGACCCAACCCGCCCATTTGCCACATTAACTGTGCTTTTCATCAGTATCTACGGAAATACTCGAATTGTGAAAGTTGGTAGGTTATTAGGAAAAACATACCCAGTTGTTCACCTCCCAATAGTCCCTCGAACCCCGGGGATACGAAACCTTGTGGTCCGCATCATAGCGCTCAACGAGGTACTGCAGGATCGAGCCGCTCTCAAAGATGCGGATCGGCTTGCCGTCGGTGAAGGTGTCGGTCAGCGCCGGGATGCGGCCGTTGGGGTTGATCTCGAGGAACCAGGGCTCCTTTTGTTCCTGCGTCGAGAACTTGAGCGCTTTCACGTTGTAGGGCAGCCCCAATTCCTCGAGGAGGATCGAGGCCTTCACGCCGTTCGGGGTGCCGACTGTGTAGAGCGTGATGGTCGGCTCTGAGGAAGAAGCCATTTTGCGCGTGTTAGCAGCAGCGAAAGACTTGATTATGTTGTTGTTGTTGTTGGTGAGTGTTGGTCGTCGGAGGTGGGATGCGATGGCGGATAGACGCGTTGTCATTTATGTCGTCTCACTTGTGAGGTGAGATCCGATGATGATGATGAGTGGGACAAGATACAGAAAAGAGGGGTTGCATTTATATCGAGCAGGTTGAGTGAGTCTGTACGATGACAACTGCCGGGTAAACCGAACTGGCCGTCGATTCCACGGGACAAACTCCGCTGCGCATGACAAATCCGGCAATCCAACGGCACCGAGCGACGAACGAAAGCGGCAATGACGTCTGTCCCACCGGCGTTCCACGCTCGCAACACCGGCCCGGCGAGCGCTAATTCATGATGAATAATACCACAGTACACCTTACCAAGAAACTCAACTGGTAATACGCAACGGATCGCGGATCTAACCGCATCGCGAACGACGTATTCCCGATCGTTTCCCCAATGTGTAGCCAGAGAGATCGCACATGTATTCCCCCATCTGGAGTGTTCTCCGCTCCGATTCTCAATCCGCGCCGACACAATTAAGCCAACCACCAAGCGAGTGACCAAGTCTTACACATTAAACACTATTTTTTTCTTCTAACATGACAAAACCAATCACGCCCGACACATCCGCCCATCCTCCCTCACAGCCCACCTCTCACTCCCCACGGCCTTGATGGCCCAGAAAAGCCCCTCGGGGTCATACCTCTTCTTAACCTTCAGCAAGTCCGCGTAATTCTCCCCAAAGAAGGCGTCTTCCCAATCCTCCTGCCGGAAATCCGCCTCGTTCATGTACGCCCCGGACCCGGGCGTGACGGCCTCGATCGCCGGCATGATCTCGGCCGTCATCAGCTCCTGCGCGGCCAGCATATCCCCCCACCTCGCCGGGTCAAACGACCACGGCGTCGTGAGCGTGACGTGCACCGCGGCGTCGCGCCAGGCCGGGAGCACCGCGTTCCGCCCGTCCGCCCCGAAGGCGGACACATCAGTCCCGACGCCGATCCAGGTCACGCCCTTCTCGACGATACTCCGCGCCGTCGCCGCCAGCGCCGCATCCCCGACAACCGAGCGCGGGATCAGCCGGCCGCCGTACTGGGCGATGCCGATCTGGATGGCGCCGTTGGGGAGCGGGCCAAAGTACTTGTCGTAGTGGTCGTAGTACGTGGCCGTCTCGGAGTACTCGACCGAGAAGGTGACGTTGAGCGAGTGGAGAGAAGCCACGAAGGGCGCCATGATGGTCTGCACCTCGGCTTCGGTCTCGCCGTACGCCGTCAGCGGCGCGATCATGAAGAAGTCGGTCGTGAAGTAGTACACCACCATGGAGCCCGCCGAGATCATGGCCGGCAGCGCGGCGTGGAACGCATCGATGGCCTGGAAGAAAACCTCGGTCGGCGTGGTCGCCGCGAAGAACGACAGCGACGCGCCGCCGACTTTCTGATCTGGGAACGTCTTCACCGTCAGACTGACAACAACACCGTAGTTCCCACCGCCACCGCCCGACAGCGCCCAGTACAGATCCGCATTCTTGGACCGCGACGCCGTGACGAGCCGCCCATCGGCCGTGACAACCTCGAACTCGAGCGTATTATCCGCCGACAGCCCAAACGTCGTCGACAAGGCAGAATGTCCGCCGCCCTGCGTGTACCCGCCCGCCAGCCCGACGGTCGAGCACTCGCCGGTAACCACGACCTGGCCCCTATCTCTGGCCGCCTCCAAAATCTCAAACCCCTGCACGCCGGCGCCGACCTTGACCGCGCTGCCGCGGTAGTACTTATCGTTCCAATTCGTGAACTGCATCCCCTTGAGCCGATGCGTCCACACGCTCAGCGCGCCGGCGCCCGTCGACCGGGCGAGGTAGTCATGCCCGGTATTGCGGATGACGAATCGGATGTTGTGCTTCTGCGCGAACTTGATCGTCGCGACGATGTCCTCCGCCTTGGAGGCTGCGACCGCGTACCGGACGTAGTTGCCCAGCGTGCAGGGAAGCGACGAGGGAGTAAACGGGTCGCAGGCCTGGTTGGCGAAGAAGGGCGCCATGATGGAGGCCGAGTCGGACATGTGCGTCGCCGGGTCTTGCCATTTTTGTTGCAGGGACGAACACGCTGTGCTGTTGAGGTGAGGGGCGTGGCAGGCAAGGGCTAGGGGGACCGTCTCGATCAGGCGGCCGCCGACTGTGGTGTTGAGGGTGGCCCAGTCCCGGGCGGAGGGCCAGCAGGGCTCGGTGGGGAAGCATTTGCAGTTCTTGGGGCCTGGGTCTGGGACTGTGGCATTCTTGGGAGGTGCGGCGGCGGCGCTCCATGAGAGGAGGCCGGCGGCGAGGAGGGGGAGCTTCATTGTGAACGAGTGAGTGACGGATGAGCTCTGACCTGATCTCGAGACGAGAGAGAGGGTGGGAGGGGGTCGAGGATATATCTGTTTATTTGTATCCCACCCAGCAGATGAGAGCCAAGCATCATGGTTGACTACATGAGTAGATACCTTACCTTACCCTAGGAGAAGCGATGCAACACCTACCGCATTAGATCGAGGCTGCTACGACTCTCCACCTCTTAACATGAACTCCCCACGCTCCCTCCCGATCTCGTGGCTCCCTAGAGATTAGCCCACTGCTTGGGAGCCTTTACTGTGTAGGTGCCATTGGGAACCCTTGGGAATCTTCGGGGGCCGGAAATCAGGGGTCCAGAAGGGACCAAGTCCCGAGCCAGAGGAGCCGAGCCGAAAAAAAAGCTGCAATGACACCTTCGCTTCGCTTATACAGTACAGTGGGTTCCATCATCCTTCGCGTTACTTGGGTCTTGGGACTTGCTTGGGACGCGAGCGAAGGATCGACTAGTGTTGGGCATGGCAGCCGAGAACACCGAGGCGACCGTGGCGAGGAGGATTTGCGGCATAAATTTGGTCATTTTGGTAGAGACTAGGTAGGCTGAGGTATAGCTATACAGTAGGTATGCTTGGGTTGTATTCTGTACTGCGACCGACAGTAGGTTAAAATCACAGGGCCGGATCCGGGCATCCCATCCCTGAGAGCAATCGAGACGTCCTATGTTTGTACTCGTAGATACCTACCTATCCACCATCTCGGCTATACATATGAGAATATTCGGACACATAATGGACCAAAATACAGTATCCGTACACGTGGACTTGGCAAGGATTCATTCCACAGTTGATAAAATTGTAGCCATGGGTTCGAAGTAGGGCCCCATCTAGACTTAGGCCCGAGCCGACTCCAGAGTGTCTCCTCAGGGTCCAACGTCGGTCCCACCGCCTGTCCACCATCAGTGGGGTCTCCCGAGCCTTAATTTCCACCACTCCATCCCTAGCAAACTTCAAAGCCATGACACAAGTCACTATTATTAGTCTAGTGCACAACTATGACCGTCTATAAACCAAACCAAGTCCAAATAAGCAACGCTGTCGTGTCAACCCACACTCATCACCGCTATTCCTCTAATCAGTAATACTTTCAGCCTCCTGAGAACCAACACCAACATGAACATGTCCAGCCGATCCAGCCATGACTGAGTTTCCACGATCGGGTGGCCTTCCATTCCATGCTGGGGCGAGCTTCCTTCTGACGACCTTGCCTCCCGAACCTGATTCGTCCCTCCACGGCTCAGAGCAAGCTACATCAAGTGGAAGGGTCAATGAGCTCGATCCGCAGGCCCATATGGTAACCGAGATAGAATAGCCAACCCAGAACGAACACAGTGGAAAGTTCGAACGCAACATACCACCACATCACGGTTTTCTGAACGAATTCGATTGCCCAGTGTCCTAAATGGACCCACCCTGATTAGCGTTTGCTCTTCAAGCCCTCCGACTACCCACTGAACATGCACCACTTGGCCATGTTCAAGAAGTGAGCTGGGGGGGCAAACGTACTCGGCGGCGGTGGGTCCCAAATGTCCCAATTGATCTTGAGGCGGTCAATGGTTCCGTCAGCCTATTGCCGCCGTCAGCTCTTCGTGTGTCCTGATCAGAGAACGGGGGGACCCGGGTGTGCGGGCGCCGAGCCATCATACCAGTCGAGTCTCGAGATACTGAGCTTCGCCCGCCTTTGGCGTACGTTTGCGTCTACCCATGATAAAATCCTTGACAGAGGTAGGAATAGCCCCCATGACGGCCTGATCCACTCTATTCACTAGGCTTCCACTGAGCCGCATGGCATCGATGATGCCCGGGGAGCGCGGGGGAAGCGGGGCAAGCTGAAATGGTGGATGAGCAGGCTGGACGGCTTGGACAGGTTGACCAGGCTGGGCGGCTTGGGTAGGTTGACCAGGCTGGACGGCTTTGGCAGGCTGAGCAGGCTGAGCAGGCTGGGCTGTCTGGGCGGTTTGGAGAAGCTGGGCAGGCTGGGCGGCTTGGGCAGGTTGAGCAGGCTGGACGGCTTTGGCGGGTTGAGCAGGCTGGGCAGGTTGAGCAGGCTGGGCTGTCTGGGCGGCTTGGGGAAGCTGTCGATCATCCTTGCCGGCCGATTCACTTGCGGCCTGCTGCGGATAACGGGGAAGCTGTCGATCATCCTTGCCGGCCGATCCGCTTTCGGCCAGCGGCGCATAAGAGCCCACGTTGTGATGCGGACAAGAGCGCTGATAACGGGGCGGTAGGGGCGGCGACGACTCAGACCGCCCGTCATCTTTGACGGATGGCTTCCGCTTCTCGGGGATGGGGGCGTAGGACATGTCCGGCAGTTGTTGTTCCAAATAACGCCAAAAGGCGGCGTCAGATTCCCCCAGAGGCTCTCCTGCGGCAAGCTTCTGCTGAAGCTTAGTTGTGAGATAAGACGTCCTGGCGGTGTAGGCGTGAACTCGGGGACAAAAGAGTGTGTAGAATGACAGTGTTCGTTAACGATGAGACTTTGGGTCCAAAAAAGTCTAGTCGAGCTGTTGATTGTGATGATGGCAGTCGATGTTGGTTTGGTGTGAGAGGGATCCCCTCTGTATTTATATGCCTGGAGCAGGGGATTCCACTCGTCTCTGGATGGATGGAGCTGACATGAATGAAAGAAGGCAGTATCGAGGGTTCTCCTTCTCTTTCCTACTTTGCGAGTTGCCGGCGGAGCAAGTACTTGGGACAGGGACGCCCCTTCCCAAGTTTGACCTCCATGTTGCTTTCGGAGCAACAGTGGGATCGACGATCTTGTGTATATGTAAAGAGCGACGGTTCGAGAGACTGCAGGCATGGAGCGTGTCTGTCTTGTCCTTGGTCACCTTAGCTGAATATCCGGCAAATGGATCGTGGAGTACGCGCCTGCCCTGGGTAGAGGATAGAATTGTGGTAACCGTGACTCACTCCGTCCGAATCGTCTGTTCAGGACAGCTCTGCCAGAAACCTTGGGGCAAATGTCCTGGGCCTGCTTCATCCGAGGCCCCAGACCAAGGTACAGGTGAATGCCCAACAAGATAGCATCAAGCCAGCGAGACAGCACCCAGTCAACAAGAACAACACCGTATTAGCCATATAGTCTGATGATGCATCCAACCCAGTCCCCCATGTACATGCCGCCGCAACAGCCTTTGCTTTTGACTTCCCAGGGGTTGCCCATATAATACCAGATATGTATACCAAAAAAAACAACAGTCGTGCGCATGTGTACACACCCAGCCCCGTCCCCATATGGGTATCCATCTCATGGTGTCCCACGCCATGCAATCCACCTCCCTAACATCCCCATACTTCGAGTCAAGTACTGAGGGGCAATGATCCCGGAACCCAAGGAGCAGACGATGGCCCCTAGAGCATAGCCACAAGCCCGAATGCTCCGCCCTAGACATACAATAGCAATGCTTGTGCTTGTGCCAACCAAGCCAAAATCAATCCAAGATTTCCTGCCAACCGCAAAACGCCCCAGATGCGAGTTTTATGCCATGCAAAAAAACATGATGCGCTCAAAAACATCAGACAGTCCCCTCCGACGGACCATCACTCTTGCATGGGCGCCACCGGATGTCCGGCGTCCACAAGAATAAGCTCATCAATCCGGTTGTTCACATCCTCGCCGTACTCGACCCGTTTCCACGTCGTGACGCGCGCCTCGTTCATGTCAAAGTCGAAGATACGAATCTTGCGGTGGTACCCGCCGTAGCCGGCGTACCCTCCGAACCCCGTAGCGCCACCGTAGCACATCCACAGCGCCGGTTTGTCGTTCTCGCCCATCGACAGGCCGCAGTATTCGTTAACGTGGTCACTGCCTGATGTCAGTGCCTCATAAACAGACAAGAAAAACCAAAACTTACTGGCCACAGCTAACCATAACAACACCCTCCTCCACCAGAGCATCTCGGAAACCGGAATTGTACACAGGCGCCGTCACCGGCTCCTTCCACTCCCCAATAAAAGTAAGATTCCCGTCCCGATACTCAGGCAGCGGAATATGGATAAAGGCAACATTGAGATGCACATGCGTATACTGCTTGTGGCTCTTCTTCAGCCCCTGGGCCGTCTCGCGGAACCAGTCGATCTGGTTCTTCTTGATCCAGTCGTAACCCTTGAATTTCTTCTCGTTGGGCGAGTACGCGTGCGTGTCGAGCAGGTACACCGTGATGGCCGAGTGGTCCGACTTGCCGCGTGCCAGGATCTCGATGTAGTAGTTGCCCACCCCGTCGATATCGGCCGGTCCTGCCTTGGAGAGCGAGTAGGGCAGCGTCTCGATCAGGTCCATCTGGGCCGCCCGCGACAGTGACCCCTCGTCATCGTGGTTCCCAAAGATGGACACGTACGGAATCTTGTACTTGATAAGCAGCTGGGCGTACTTGAAGATGGCCTGCTCCCGTCAGTATTTGTCAGAGAAAGACAGCACACAACCTACAGATTGCGCATCGGGCGCCGTATCCCCATTAACCTGGTCCCCGCTGAGCACCACCAAGTTCGGGCGCTCCTCGTTGAGGATCTTCTCGACAAAGTCGAGCGTGCGCGGGTCCGCCTCGCACTTGCCGCCGTTCCAGTCAGGGGGCAGGTAATCCCGGCAGTGGCCGACGCCGGTGCTGAGGTGCAGATCGGCCAGCTGCATGATCTTGAAGCGCCCGTTGTCGCCGACGCGCGGTACCGGCTTCGGGGGTGTCTGGTGCGGCCCCCTCCGGATCGTGATGTGCGCCGGCGGGATGCTCGAGCTGGCGTCCAGCAGGAGCGGCGTCCCTGTTATGGTCCACCCCGGCCGCGCCTCGGTCGCGTCATCGCCGAACAGCAAGTCGACGGCCGTGACGGCATCCTTGGAGTCGCTGGCGCCCCGCTTGCTCGATCGCTTCACCCACAGGCCGTTGGGCCGCGACTCCCAGCGCTCGTCGGGCGACGCCTTGCCCTTGTGGGCGGCTGAGGTGGAAGGGTCCAGCCGGCCGACCGTCACGTCGACTACGACCTTGTCATCGGGTAAAAGCTCCTCCTCCCGCTTCCGACGAATGTGTAGGTAGGCACTCGAGAAGGTGCTCTTGCCCAGGTATAGGTCCTTGTCGACGCGGTGCCAGACCTCGGGGTCGAGGTTGCAGCTCGAGAAGATGTTGTACGAGGCGCAGCGGGTGATGGTGAGGTCGGTGAGGACGAGGCCGGCGTGGTGGGTGGGCAGGTACTCGTGGATGGCGCTGGGCAGCACGCGGAAGTTGCGGTCGAGGAAGAAGATGATGATGAAGGTGAAGACGGCCGCCGTCGTCACCTGCACAATGGTGCGGACCTGCGACCGACATGGGACGTTAGCTTCGGGTTCCTGCAGCACAGATGTCCGGCGGCTCCGGGCAAGGGGAGGAACAGACGATTCGTCGCGTCATGATGCGCGAGTTGCGGCGTGTTACTACCTCGGCGGGCTCTGTTCGGCGCGGCGACTTCTTCGGATGCTGAACGTCGACGTCGAAATGGCTGGCGGCTCAATGCCCATCTTCTACCATGGCTAACCCGAGCGTCGATGTGCTCTGCGCTTTCTTTCTCACTGTCTCTCTCTCTCTCTCTTTCTCTCAATCAAACGTGTGTCGGTCGTCGTGGGTCGAACCAAACAGGCCGTTTCCGTGGGACGGGAATTGAAGCTTGTGAAAAAAGAGAAACCGGCGTCCTGTTCTGGAAGCGGGCCCGCGCGCAGAATCCGGGGAAATTGCTCCCAGGGGGCTGCCCGCTGTCACTCTCCGCCGCCTGCGCCGCTGCCAAACTGCCCAAGTGCCAAGACCGATCAGCCCCGTGTTGGGCCTTATTTCAACGGCCAAGACTGCCCAACAGAAAATAGATAAATTTGCCAGGAAATCGGGTACAGAGCTTGTTAATATTCTGTACAGTCACCAGAGAATGGGACGCAGGTGTTATCGGGTATTATTCATACGAGGATGGACTTGTGTATTGGTTTCCAATTATTCATCCAGATTACACAGCCAGTATATTCCGTGTGCTCATGTACTGCTTGTATCCTTGCTGGACCAGAAGCTTGGGGTATCTCTTCCATGCGAACAAAAAAGCCAGGATCAAGCGCCGCTCCAAAATCAAACCCAACGCCTCCTTTGCCCATCCCACTATTATGTTGCCTATACATTCCCATCCAGCGGGCAGCATCGCGCTCTCATCATCATCATCATCCCTCTTCGTCGAGCACAACAGCTGGCTCCTCATTACCGTCCCCCACACCCTTCGTTCATCACACCCTCCGCCGCCCTCTCCGTCGTCTTCTCCTGTGCCATGCCCACCAAAGCAAAGACCAGCAGTCCTGCCTTGCAGATTATTAACCCAGTCGACTGGGAAGATCGAGGCCGACGTCGTCCTGTTGACCGACTGTCGCCCCGCTGTACACGATGATTCCGGCTCATACTTGGATCTGTTGAAATGCAATGGCAGGCGCCCCTTTGCAGAAGGCCTAACCTGCAACGAAGAAAACAGTCTTGGGCTTGCGCCTCTCGTCTTGATCTTGAATGGGAGATCTTCTTGTGACGTCTTGTTGATGGATAAAAGAATAAAGAAAAATAAAGAAATCATCAATAGGAGATCTCGATAAGAATAGCTGAGGTTCCGTCTCAGATGCTGGCGACACGAGCCCTACCGTCAGGGGCACGGGCATGGCACACCATCAGCTTCAGGCTTGTGCCCCATTCCTCGCATTCGGAGAGCAGGGGCTTGTCGTTCCACAGACCGCCGCGGGATCCCGAGAGAGGGACAGGAGCAGCAGCATTCTCATAGCAACTGCTGTACCACCACCTGCCCACCTTGGCCACCATCTTGGTGATGCTCTCATCGGCAACCGGACTCTCGTCGCTGATCATCTCAGGAAGACTTCGGTTGTCCTTAGCCGGCTTGCTGCTGGATCTGGCGTGTCCGCTTCCCGTTGAAACCCTCTTCCCGCTGCTGGCTCCAGCCTCGCCGCTGGACGTTTTGGCTACAGGGCTGGCAACAGGAACCCCGACGCGACACGTCTTGATGTCGGTGAACCCCTTTCTGCCGATGAGACGCAGAATCAGGTCCGACGCAGAACCGAGATATGTGTCGGCAGATTTCGCGTGGATGCGCTCTTTGAGACGGCGCACAGTGCGGCGGCCCCGGTTCCCCATGTTGTTCAGGTCGACATCCAGGATCGATAGCTCGATGAAGCCGCCAGGCTTGAGGACTCGCCTGGCTTCCGAGACGATGTTCCGGTAGTTCGCTTCGGGGGCGGCCGCTGGAAACCGAAAAACGACAGCCGTGAAGCTCTCTGCACCAAACGGGAACTTGTCTTTGTGCGACAGGTACTGTATCTGGTGGTGGTTGGGAGGACTCAGGGGTATCGTCGACGAGGTGCGGTACTCTGCCGGCAAGGGGGCACGGGGTGACAGGTTGAAGAAGGTCGCTGCCGGATACGTCTCAGCGGCATAGAACGACCAGTCGTCATTGCCGAGACCATCAACCACCAGGATCGATGGTCGCTTGAGTGAGCCGACCTCGGCAATCAGCTCGTCCCGTACCGGGCTGAACAGAACATGGCCAAAGGTAAGCCACTTGCTCACCGTCATGGACCCGACGCGCAAGTTGACTTGGGACACGGGCGAGCTATCTTCTGAACCCTGGCTTGCTCCGCTGGAGCTCGAGTACCGCGTCTGGCGCACCGAAGCGTTGCTGCTGCGCCGCGGCTTCTGCACTTGCTTCCCAGCTTCGATGCTGTTCACGCGATCGCCTTTGGCTGGCAGACTGGGCTGGGCGAGCGTCCCAGGCTCCATGCCGACATCTAGTGTCTGTTGGACTCTTTCCATCATGTCGATACTGTAAATGCTCGACGTCGGGTGCTCTTTGGGCGAGTACATGGCTTGGATCATGCTCTGGAGCGGAGGGAAAAGGACCGTGGGCGATTCCAATGACGGCTCAGCTTTCATTTCCAACGTCTTGTTGACATTCAGGGGAACCGGCTTCATTGTCGACGCAGGCTCCATCGGTGGCAGTCGGACAGCCTCATCTCCAAGCAGATCGTTGTACTCATCCCATATCTCGTCTTCGGCAAGAGGCGCGTTCGGCGGGGGGACCACCGCTGTCGCGTCTGCAAACGAGAACATCGCCCCTGAGCTAGTCGACGACGTGGTGGTGCACGAACCCTTGCGGGGAGTGAAGGAGAGAAACTCGGAAGCGTTTGGCCCGGCTTGGACTGACTCGGCGGTCGTGTCATGAGCAATGGTACCGATCGAGATGTTGGTCCCGCTGGTAGTCGCAGACTCATCTTGGGTGAGCTCCGGGGTGGACGGCTTGGGCGGAGTTGGTCCTTTGGCTACAGACTCCGGGTCCTTCGTCTCAGGTTTTGCAGGCGGTCCCTGCGCGCTCAGCCGGTGGAATGGTCTTGAAAAGCTCTTGGGAGACGTCTGCTCGGCCCGGGCGCTCACGACCTTCGGGATACGGCCAACCTGGGGTAGTCTGCTTGGACGGCCCAGGGCCGGGCGGCTGGGTATTTGCTGTGACGACGGCGCCGTAGTTACCGTTGGTGGGGGGAGCGTCTTGGGGCCAGACAGTGTCGGAAGCTTGGCGGGCGAAGTAACTGCCCGTGAGGCGGCCAGAGATGGCCTGCGCTCGATAGGGTTAGATGGTGTTCGAACGTGACGAGAAAGCTCTTGGTTTATCGACGGTCTTCTGGTCTCCGCCGACGAACCGGAACGCGACGGCTCAGGCGGTGGGGTGGCGAGGCTTCTAGCCTCACGAAGAACCTCCTCCAGATCGGGCGTATCGGCGTCCTCCTGCTCCGATGAATCCATCATGGTATAGAAGGCCATAGGTTTGGGTCGCACCACCTTGACTGTCGCTGCAACTGTACTGGCGGCATCCTTCTTCTTGGTCTCGGCTGCGGGTTGGCTCTGTGACCGACTAAAGAAATTCCACTTGATCGGTGAACGCGCACGCCTCAGCAGCTTCTTCGGGCCTGCCGCGGCGCCGCCCGCTTTCCTAGCACCCCTAGAATTCTCAGTCGGGGCATCGGCTATCGAATCATCTGACATTATGCTCGTGTCGACGCTCGTGATTGACGGCGGCTGAGCTGGTGTCTTGGTGACGATAGGCTTGGGGATCCTCGGCGCGTCTTGCTCCCCAGAGTCTAGCCGTTGCATTGATCGTCTCAGGGCGAGTGTCGACCTCATAGCAGGTGCTTCCGAATCGCTGCTATCGGACGGCCGACGACTGCCCAGCGAAGGGCCCTGGGCCGAGCCGCGTGGGAAAGGCGAGGGCCATAGCGTGTAACGAGGTTCTTCCCGGGAAGACATAGAGATTCGCGAACCTGCTTTTGACTCGACGCTCGGTCTGCGAGCAGCAAGACTCTGGTTGCTCTCTGTCCGGGACAGGTCCGAGCTCGCGTTCCGGTTCTCCTTGACTTCTCCTCCCGCGATGATGACCGGTGCCATGCGCTCGGCGAAAAAGGGGTCGTATGACTGAGTGCTTCCCAGGCTTTCCTGAGAGGACATAGTCCCCGGGATCGTGCGAGTCGGGATCCCGGTGCTGCTGCTCTTGCGACGAACAGATCCTAGACGACCGTACCCTTCGTGCCCAGTCCCTGCGGCAGGGCCCTTTCGAGCGGGCTTCTCTTTCTTATCCGGCTGCGTCGTCTCCGTGGCGGCCTTTGGTTTCCGCCCAAAGATCGGGAAGCGTGACTTGAACGCCGACACGCTGGGGCTCGGCGTGCGGGTGGCCCTTCCCGTATCCGATTTGGATGCAGTCTTGGATTCCGAAGAGATGGTACGTTTATGCATCGAGGTCGAGTCCCTATCCCCGGAGCGGCGAGTGAGACGGGCTGGCTGGTCTGGTGCCGGCGAGGAGAATATAGGGCGGCCAACCGGGGCTGATGCCAGGAGACTGCTCTGCCGCCTCTCGGGCAGCGAGGTTGACGAGAGATTGCTCTGGATAACGGGAATGGCCCGTCCCAGGTCGGACTGTAAGTCCGGGGTGCCATCTCTGCTAGGCCGGGCAGGTGGAGTGGGTGCTGATGGGACGGACCGGGCAGCTAGGGCCGGCCGGGATGAAGAAGATGAGGTGGCTTTCCCTTTGGACGGCGAGATCATCAGTGGTTGGGCAGGCTCGCGTGAGACCTTGGAGGGAGATGGCTCCTCATCTCGGCTCTTCTTAAACTTTTGAGACGACTTACGAGGTGGCGGGCTCGGCGGGAGCGGCGACAGCCTCTTCTTCTTTTTCTTCTCCCGCTTGTCGCCATCGCGGACCGTTGAATTGGACGATGAAGACGTCAGGGATTCCCTGACAGATGCCAGGCCGTGTGCACCGGCGCTTACAGAGCCCCCGTCATTTGATATGCTATCGGCTCTTCTTCGGGTGACGGGTGGTCTGGTGAGAGCCGGATCGAGCGGTCTCATTCGGCCCCCGACTGCGGGGATTCGCATTGGAGCCACGAGGCCCGGAGATTGCGACGAGATCGAGGTGGGCGTGGTGTCTCGGCTGTATGGACCGGGGCCGGGAGAGCCTGAGAACCTCGTTGATGGGCTGCCACTGAAGCCACTCATTTGGCTGCTCGTTCCAGAAAACAAGGGCGTGGGGGGCGGCAGATCGTGCGTCGCAAGTCTATACGGTACATCAGGGCTTTCGCTTCTCATCGTCGGCTGGAAGTCTCGGTACCGGTCGAGCTCGGGGTATATCGTCACCGTCTGCGGCGTCGTTTTCGCGACCTCCATCTGCTGTGCAACCCTGACCTCCATGGGGCTTTGTGTCATATCTCGGTCGAAGTGAAAACCGGCAAATCCGCCGAGCGGCGTCTGGGACCTCGCGTTCGATAATGACGAGCTTGCCCGGTTGGAATCGCTTTGGAGTTCGTTGCGCAAAGGAGTCAGGTCCTGCGAGAGCCCGGACTGCTTCCGGCGGAGGACGTTTCGGCGTTTTGGACTTTGCCCGAGAGGCATATTCGGCTTCGCGGCGGACGGCGGCGCATTCTTTCTCGATCCTCCAGTGCTTCCACTACCCGCCGAGTCCCAAGAATGTGGTTGATGGATGAGTCGTGGCGGTTCAGATTCCCCGGCCGATGGGCGTCGAACATGAAACGACTGCGGTAACCTACTGGGTATCTTGGGTTGTGGTATCGCTCGACTGGGCTGACGGCCCGTGCCGTCTGTTCTGATGGTTCCCCAGCTCGAACCGTCGATAGATATCCTCTCATCCCTGGACCGAGATTCACCTGGCCGGCCAGGGGCCGACCCAGACTTATGGGATGCCATCATTCCTGAATCCCGAGGATGATGACCGGCCTTCTGGTCATAATCGGCTATTATAGCACCTTGACACTCAACATGTGGACCCAAGGACCAGCTTCTAAGGAGTGGGTGGTCAGCGGGGGGGATATGAAGGCGGCAGAGCTGACGGGAGCAACCTCTTGTTGTGTCCCAGAGCACCAGAGAGGCTATTACGTGTGTCACTCGGCTCCCGGCCCGTTGCGAGACTCTTCGGGAGCAATATGGAACTTTGAGACACCCGCGTGTTCAAGCAATTTCCATATCTGGTTGTCAACCTGGGGGTATTATGACGAGGCTCCGTCCCAGCGATGCCGGCCTGTGTTCAAGGTGTAAACCGCGGAATGAAAGGCTTTGACCAGCTAGCCAAGAACAGGGGGACCAGAAATTAAAAAGACGAAGTCTCCGGGACAACGAAGAAATTATTGCTGGCAACTGGCGCCGGGGAAGAACAAGGAGGGTAGGGAGGGGTTGGTAGTGGGTGTGCCGCGGATGGTGTGTAAGCTCGCGCGTACCGGTTCGGAGGAGGTGACTAATAACGGCCAGCACTCGTCTCGACCTGCTCGATCCGAGGAATTCGTGCAACAAAAGTGCTCTCAAAACGTGAGAGTGAGGGATCTTTCGGAGTCAGGAGTAAGATGGCAAAAATACCAGGGGCAAAAGGTAAGAAAATAAGGGGATGTTGGAGGAACGGAGGCGAGGGGCGAGTCGGGGAGATATCAACAATAGGGCCACGGATCAACCATGCACGATGCATGCGGGGAAGGAAAAGGCGATGTTGGTAGGCTGGGATGGGACTGAGAAATTCCTCCCCCAGGCCTGTGGAGGACGACATCGGCATCGGCGTCGCTCTGGTGCATGGCTGGCATGACCGGGGCGCCGGCCGGAAGATCGGTACCTTGTACTAAGGTATAGCGTCTTGCCTGTATCGGCATGCTATCTTTACTTACGCTCCCAGTGGCGTCGACGTCGTGGCCCAAGGCCCGGCTGCAGACTCATCGACCAGGGCCCAAAAAGTCAGGTGGTCCGAGGTAGAGGGAGTGGCCGACAGAGCAGCGGAGGCGTGCTGGATTGGGCAGAAAGACGATGCAGGTGGGAGATCAGACAGGCTGGCCGTCCACTGAGTCACCTGCGCCTGGCGAAGAAAAAAAAGGACGATAGCCACCGGCGGGGCTAGGCGGGCGGACGCCAGGCGGGGCAAGCGACCTCACGACAGGCTCGAGCCACCTCATGCAGGCCATGGCCGGACCGTTGGCGTTGGCGGCCACGGCTGCCAGGCGTTGGCCGCGGTTCGAGCGAACCGGCTTCAGCGGCGCGCCAGTGGGCGAGTAACAAGCGCGGGTGCAACAGGGCGGACGGCCGGCCAGCTCCTGTTCGCCTGAGCATCGTACCGTTCGCTAGCGACTGCGCCGCCATGCGCACGAAGGACAGCCCTGGGAGCTGCATACGGACATGCCCTATGAGCGCCCAGAATGCACATTTTGAGGCGTCATTGGGCAGCAGATCCTTGGAGCCCAGACAGTGCTGCATTGGGTCGCTAACAAAGTTCTCTCTTTGCGAGCCACGCGTTGAGTTGACTGTCTGCAGATTCTGCCCGCCCTGGCAGCAAACCCAGCAATGTTTGCCAGAAACGCTGATCTTAAGACCCAGGGTGAGTATCTCGTGAGGGGCGCACGGGGGCGAGGGACGGCTCAAGCATGGAGTTCAGGGCCGAGATTCTGGACTCAGAAACCTTCTCTGTGCCTTGTGGGCGGGACCTTCACAGTCAAGAAAGGCAAGTGGGGGGCAGGGGTTCTCGGGTAAGTGCGGCGTCGAGCCTTCCCTTCCACACCGTTGGACTGGATTGGAGTCTCTGGCTGTTGCTTGGTTTTGGGAAGGAATCGAGCAGGTGAGACGGGACAGACCTTGCCTGACCCAGGTTTGCTCGCCGAACCGCGCTCCCGCCCGAAGCCGGACGGTCAGCTAGCGCTCTATCCTTGTCGTCCTGGATTTCAAGCGGGGGCTGACTCCAAGGCACTGGGGACGAAGGTCACCGGCGAGACAAGTCGAGTGTCCCTCGATGAGAGGGAGATAGTTCCGCTTGCATCCATGGCGACGATCCCCCAGAGCCCATCCACACCGTCCTCCACTGTCTCACAGCTCCAGTTCCACACTCGAACTGGAAGCTGCCGCCCGCGACTTGCAAACTTGGTCCACCCCGGTCAGCTTGTCGATGCCCCACCCTCCACCTCTTCTGGTGTCCCGATTGCAGCCGCTGGACTGTCAAGCCCTCCAACCGCGTCGTTGGCAAAAAAAAAGAGCCTTCATCAAGAGGGTGTTGTGCTTGATCCTTCTTTCCACGCGGATACGAACAGAAGAAAACGACGAGACCACATTGCGCTTCCCCGCTTCCGAGATAGGTAGACGCCGCTGATGTCGCCCCTATTCGTCCGCCGAGCAGACCGGTCCCGCACAATTTGCTCTCCGGCCGTTTGAATTTTTTTATTGGCTACAAGACATCTATTTTCGCCCAATCATGTCGTCGTGAAGGCTTCTGGATCTTCTGACCCCGCCCCTCGACAGTGCTTGCTCTGTTTGTCTGTCCTCGTTTATTACCGAGACGAAGGATCTGGGAAGCTTTTATGGCCTTGAGTTCGACACCCTCTTGCAAGTTGGTCAGCATCACAGGGTATTCCAGTGCGACGGATATTGCTGTGTGCCCAAGCAACGAAGTCGTTCGATATGGCCCCCACTCTCTACCAAGTCTATTTCCTGCCGGATATGCAGTGCCGAATGCACGTTACTTCACAGAGGAGACGGAATATCACAGCATCACGTACCGGATCCCCGCCGAGAGGTTGCTTTGGAGATGGGTGGCGCCTAATCCAGGTGACTGGTCGACGACGTTGGACGGCTCATCAATCCGCGCATTGAACGAGCCCTTCTCTTCAACCCCCTCATTAAGTGGGGGTCCACGGGCGAGATTCCATATCGCGGACGCTGGAGCATGACAGAAACTGGTGTGTCGGCGCAAACAGATTCAAGCGACGGGAAGGATCCGGGAGCCTGAGGCTTCAACCGATGGCCGACTTCGGTCGCGGTTTGCACGGCTCGGTGAGCGCCATCCTCAACCAAGTCGATTGTTTCTATTGTTGGGCGGCCGCATAGAGAAAGCAGAATCTGATCCTAGCAGACCTGAACCGACAATGTGCTGGCATTCGCCGATGCCGATGGACCCGCCAAGATGGAATTCTGAGCAAAAGCCCCAAGCACTCGGAAACCAAGGCTCGAGGGACTCACGGCAGAGCCTCTTCTGCAGGACAGACATGAGCTGGGACGCGGAACTATCCAAATGTGGCGAGTGCGGCGGGGGTTGTTGCCGGCCAGCGATCTCCAATCTGCACTCCGCCACAGCCTGTTTCGGGACCTTTCGCTCTCCCCGATCGGAATGAGGCTGGTGACGTGGCATGGGCCCTGAATGGACGGCTGCCTCCGCGACGGCGGAATTTGCCTTGATTCCCTCGAGATCGACATCGCTTGGGAAAACGCAGGAAATGGCGCAAGAGAGCAACGCAACGGAATTTCCTGGCGCTCCTGCCAAGGATCGATGGCAGACATGACGACGACTCGACTTTCACTGGCAGCCAGTGCCTGGAGCGAGATCTCGAGTGATCCCCGAGAGACGGTGTCGAAGGGACGCACGCCATCATTCGCACCCCTGATCCCTGCGGACCATCCAATCGCAGCCGCCCGGGCTACCGCGACAGGGGCTTGGTCCTGGTGAGCAAGGGTTTTGGGGAGCTGATTGGATAAAGGGTGAGACATGCAGCGGCAGGATCTGCCTTCTCTTGGAACCCTCTTCAGTAACGTGACTGCGGGAGGGTGTGAAGACATCGCCAAACATCTGGACCGAGGTCGGGCTGACGGGCTTTCAGGCCTTGCCTTGGTCTTGCTCATGCGGCCAGCCTTGCTCTCCCTCTCAACCGGATCCATGCGGTCGGCCAAGTCGAGTTTACCTGACCCAGCCGACGTGGCCCAAGATCTGCACAAGCTCAGCCGGACAAGGGCTCAACATTGTGGGAGCCAAGTTTTCGGTTTAGAGTGATCGATCCTTTCGCCGCAGAAATACCTCTTTCTGTTGTGCGATTTGGCCCCCATAATCTAGTCAGGCGTGAGGGACTGGGCTTCTCTGACGTCCACGGACTCAGCCGGTGAGGACGGGCATCCGCTTCCGCCAACCGGAAGGCTGGGCTGGTCGTCGAAACCCGCTCTGGGGCTGCCTGAATTCTGTCTCGAGGCTTTTCCAGTGGGTCAATGGCTGGTCGAAGTTGGCTGTTACTGGCTCCTAGTGAAGAAACTTGCCACCACCGGCAGTTCCCTTACCGTTTCTAGCTTCTAGGGGTTAGTCTCGCGACTGCCTCGAAGCCCGCCGGTCTCCTAACCCGTGACGGTCAGAAGTCCCATCGTCTTGGTCTTCTTCATCTAGACGGCGTCGGTGGTTGGTACCCCTTTACCTTGCCCCGTAGGTGCAGCTTAGCCTGGTCATCCGCTTTCGTCAACGTCGATGGCTAGCGAGGTTGATGGCACGCTGTCGACACGATCTCGTCTTTTGCTTCTTATTACCCCAGCCGCCCTCAAATCGTGTCAGTATCGACTCGGATATCCACCCCAAGACGCTACTGTTCCGAGACTCCACATGGTTTTGAGCAAGCGCCGGACCAAGATGGCCGTCGACAAAGCCATTGGCTGTGTCCCCCGAAGCCTCGGGAACAATAGCGGCCGCCCAAGCAGCCCGTCATTTTCTCTCCTGGACTTGTCTCGGGACGGCTGGCTTCAGGCGCGGTCTCTAGCGTACGTTCCAAGACTGTTCCCTCCTGGGCTGAACAACCTTGTGGAGCCGGACGGGATACCAATCCGTGGCTACGATATACCCCTTACCCATCCCCTCTTCCTGCATGCTTTTGTTTTGGTTGCGTTTCGTTTCGCTCGTTGGTCAACTTGGTGTCCCCCGTGGGCAGGAAGGGCTTGGAATAAGAACAGATCCCGTTCAGCCAGCCTCGGTCATATCGCTTCGACGGATCAGGCAGTGGTCGGTTGCTTAGTGGTTGTTATCACTGCCGCCGGCGGTGGAAGTATCCACTGCTTTGGCTCGAAAGCCGGCCATACGTGATGGGGATATTGATCGGCGATGGCAATTCCTCTCCACACACTTGTTTGGATGCGGCGTGACGTGATGGGCGTCGTTTTATGGGCTGGGTGGGATATGGGTTAGGTGTTGACGGCCTGTCGCGTGGTTATTTGTTCTGGTCGCGCGTGGATAAGATTACCTGCTTGGTACGGGTGTGCCTTGGGACATTGTGAGGTCGGCATTGCATCTATGGGCGAGTGAGTGGGTGGACTCGAGCGCTTCTTCTTTCGTCGTGATGGCTATCAGGTCACTTCTGATTCCCTTCCCTTTGGTCTACAGGCTTCCATTGCTGCTGATCCTACTACCCCCTTTCCCTGTCGGGCCCGGTGCCCACAGCCTTGGTATCCTCGCTCTGTGGGTGCCAATTTGAACCGCCAGATTGCCCTCATCGCGTTGACTCGACCTGGGAGCGAGACGGGAGGGCTCTTGATTCCACGCCATCCAACATTGACCACACAGGAGATCCAAAGACGCCAGCTGGGGTTCAAGTATATCCTTGCTGGACATGACGTCCTTGCTCCCTCATCATGCTTGGGGCCATATCTGCAGTATTAGGTATTAGTGTGAGCGGTATATATAAGGCATCTAATAGGGGTGCACCCCCCTTTTGCTACGAGTGCATCCCCTTAAAGATAAACTTTCCGCATAAATCCTCAGATACAAGGCGTTTCGGCGTATTAGCAATGCCAAAAGAGTTATTAATAAGGGCTTTACGATCTATCAATTACGTTCTTAAATCTCTATTTACCGAAAACAAGATACAAAAGGTCTCGACCTAATACATACCCAGCGGTCTAGTGAATACACGTAACTACCTTATACTTTCAGCTCTATTAGCCCTACAGGTTTAGAACCCCTTATATATAGTAAATATGCCTTTCATAAATATATATACAGCTTTTAGGAAAAATATCAACAGTAAATTAGAGGGCAGATGCGTAAAACGCCATGGCGGGGGATGCACCCGTAGCAAAAGGGGGGTGCACCCCTATCAGATGCCATATATAATTACCATAAACACATGGATCCAAATCTAGTTCTAGCTTTGACAGGTCGAACAAACACGATTTGAACAGCAGAGATCCAAGACCGAAGCAAACACGGTCTCGAATGCATGTCTGACGCACTTGCACGGTAATTACCAGACAGATTCACTTGGCTTTCCCGGAGAAGCTGCTGGTGCAGTAACAATTACTAGCTTCACAAGGACGTGGTAGCGAGTCAAGTCTCCCTGGAGAGAGACACACATTCACCAACAAAGCCAGCCGAAGCATTTGTATTGTGCATTATCATCGGTCACGCTTGGTGGCTATTGTCCACCCGTAGAGTTGATCAGATTACCATGTCCACCTTTGTATTTTCTCTTCGTCCCTGGCTCTCTCATGTTTATATTCAGTCATGTAATTTTCGTACTAGACGAAAGTAGGCAGATTAAGAAGGTAGTTGAGCCAACGACGGCCTCATCATCATTGTATATGGGACGGAAGTAGATCTCAAGAACAGAGAGAAGGATGAGGGCTTGTTTTTCTTTCGGTAGATGGACTCACGGGCACGAATTAGCTTCCTCCACACAGGCGTCACAAAGACGCTTGTTACCTTGTACAGACAAGACTCATGAAGGTCCGAATTGGGAGATGATTAATGAGTGAATAAACCCGTCTCCTACTTACCTTCCTCTCGCTAGTATCTATCAAAGACATGGACGAGAACAACAATCCAGCAGAAAATGAACAGCTTCTTCATCATCATCCAACAGGCCTGCATGTATCGCGATGCACCATGTATTTCTTATTTCTGTACGTGACTAAAGGAGGTCTCTAAGTAGGTATGCTAAGCAGACTGACCCCCTTTTGTTTGAATCTTAGCATGACACTTTAGAGAGACAGAGACAGAGACAGAGACATCTTCACAAGCTCAAAGTATCGTCCCTAGTTACTAGGCATTAAGAACCATCCCCAAAACAAAAGGTAGAGATCTCAGTTCACATACCTACCTACGGGTTACCCTTCCCGTTATGTACCCCCAAGACAGTTTCCCCCTAGATAACGACCTCATCTCACAACCCACACACCCCCTTCTTTATCCCCATGAAAGCCGCCATGCTGTTTCCCAACAAGTGTGAGTCTACAGGGAAGAATAACATCAGACAAAAAAGGAGGTCCAATCCAATACAGCTAGAAAGGCGAAAGGGCAAAAGGGCGAAAGGGTGAACTTCAAATACGCCAAGCAGACATATGCACTTCTATGCTTTACATGGTTACATATCCTACTACCTTCACTGGATCGAAAGTCCTCTCTCGCATCATGAAAGCGTGCGTTATACACAGATAGCCTCTTACTTTCCTCTCGGGGTGGGTGTCTATGTATCCATTAGAAGAAAAGCACGCAAAGGATCTACCTACCTTACCTAGATAAGCCCACAAGGTAGTTCTAGGTGCCAAAGGTGCTAAGGGTGTAGAAAGTGTCAGAGTTGTGATACCCCATGTCCATATCTACGTCCATATCTCCATTTACTGTTCGATCTCAATCTCAAACCTGGACAAAGACATCATCGCAGTCATCGCAGGTCAATTTCCCAGATTAATCTAGACGTCTAGTTCTAGACCTAGGCCCAAAATACATCTTGATATTGAGAACTCTCAAAACCCGGAGATCCCAAACCAAACCAAATTCCCCAAACGCCCCCGTGACGTGACGAAGAAACCCGAGAGTCAAATCCTCGATCTGGCCCCCAATCCTCCCAAGGTATCCATCCACATGGAACAAGAAAAGTATCAACCCTACCTATCTAGCATAGCAGAGAGAGAGAGAGAGAGAGACAAGACAGATGACATAGCCCCGTGATACCCTGCTGAGATAAAAGAACCAGCCAGACGAGGTCGGTGGTGGTGGTGGTGACCATGATCAGAGAGAGGGAAAGCAGGTCAAATTCATCACGATTACAATCACCAGACCCCTTCCATCCATCCATATCTCCATCCATCCTAACCCGAAGCCGCAAACCGCTTAGCCCTCGCCTCCATCTTCGCCTTCTCAGCCGGATCCATCGCCGCTCCCTTCTTCCCTCCGTTCGGAGCAGCACCTCCCCCGTCCCTAGTAGGCGGACCACCACCACCACCACCCGGTCCTCCCTGTCGATGCCGACGGTTACTGCGCCCACCACGTCCACCAGGGTCACCACCACCGACGGCGCCCTGCCCACCCCCCCGCCGCTGCTTACTCGCCCTCGCGGTATCCTCTCCCTTCTCCTCGCCGCCGCGCTGCTCGCGACCCCGCTTGCGAGGCCTATCCGGCAGCGCGCTATCCAGCGCAGACACAGTATCCTTGGCGAGTCCGAACCGCTCGGCGCGCGCCGCCTTCCTCGCCTCCTCTGAATCCTTATCCTTCTCCTTGTCGGCCGCGGTGATTCCAAAACGCGCCGCGCGGGCCGCCCGCTTCTCCGCTTCGGTCTTGGCGTCGGTGGGCGGGAGGTGTTGCGAAGGCGCTGTGCTCTCTGTCTTGTCTGTCTCCTTGATGTCGGTCGTGGTTGTAGTAGCTGGCGCGGGCGCGGGCGCGCTGCTGGCCTTGGTCTCTGCTGGTGCGGCCTCGGCCGTCTTGGTAGGCGCGCTCACAGCGGCAGGAGCAGCAGCAGCTGGGGCCGGGGCCGGGGCCGCCGCCGGCGCATCCTTCTTATTGTCGCCATTGTTGAAGCCGCCAAAGTCGTCATCCTCGTAGTCGATTTCGTCCTCGACGTCGGCTTTCTTGGTTGTGGTGGTGGTGGATTTGTCTGAGAGCGCGGGGAAGCCGTAATTGTCAGCGGGGAGTCGCAGGTCGAAATCCAGATCAAAGTCGATCTCGATCGCCGAAGCGGTAGTAACAAGACTAATGGCCATTTTTGACCGCGGAAAAGAAAAGAGGAGGGCGCAAAAAATGAAAACAATCGAAAAGAGTTTGCGCTGGAAAAAGGGCAAAGTAACGTACCAGCTTCCGGGGCCGCATCTTTGGCCTTTTGCTTGTCATTGTCGACTAGCCGCGCGATAAGGTCCGCCTTGTTGCCGGTCTGCGTGAGGCCGCGCTCGTTCAGTAGCTTCTTTAGCTCGGGCACCTTCATGCTATTGTAGTCGGCCATTGTGAACAGGATCCGCGGCGCGGTCAATTGTGCAAATAAAAGAAATTAACACAAGACGATCTATCGAGCCCAGATTGGCGACCGCGTTTCCACGAGTGATCTGGGATAGCGCGTGATGGTGCGAACGAGGGCGAAGTTTGCGCGGTTGTGGACTTGCAAAACGATGTTGATGGAAAACTTGGTCTCTTTTGTTGGAGCTTCGCGCCAACGTCAACGCGACTCCCCCCCTGTCAAGTCGCGGAAACCGCGCTAGTGCCTCAGCTTGGCGGCACATGGATGCAACTACACAGTACGAAGACCGGGGACTCGCTTACTTGCATAAAGTACGGATAGTTACACGCTGTCATCTGATATCTCATCACAATGAATTTCCTCTCATTCCTGCAATGCCACAGGGGCCTGCAATTAAACCTCTCCAGAAGGGTATATAGGGTATATAGCTGACAAAACATGGAAAAGACGCTGGATGGGAAATCAGGCGCCGTCATCCCAGTACCGTGTACTCCTCCTCTTTTCTATGATCCACCTCAGCATCATCTCAGTCTTCCTGACTCCTCCTCCCAGCAACCTCTCCTTCGTCACCTTCCTCTCCTGTCCATGAGCAACAATTACGCTCTGGTCCAATCCCTCCTAGGGGTAGTTGCTGACCAAGCCCGCCACCTCGGACGTGACGATGTTCATGATCCAGCTTGCCTGTTGCGCGCTCTTGCACTGGAAACACCACTTGGTCACCTTCCCTGCCAATGCGCCCTGCGCTGGCGCCACACCTACGTTCCCTTCCTCATCCCGAAGGTTCTCCCACACGCTGCACATGATGCCTCGCGCCCCCAGCATGCTAAAACACTTGGATCCGAGCACAGCGTCGAGCAGAATCAACGGCTGATCGCCTGTCTTTTTGGTGGCATGCGTCACGATAACCCGCTTCTCCATGCCGTGGTTGAGTCGCAGCTCCTGTCTCACCCCCGGCGGTGGACGGCTGATGCTCAGTACGCAGTCGCCTTTGTCGGCCCACCTGTTGTTTTGGACGTTGAGGTGGCACCGGATTGACAGCGCATGCTCTGGCGAGAATGGCTTCGCCAGACCGTTGCTCCACCGGCTCTGACTCCCTCCCGAGCCCGAGAGTGAAATAGACAAGCTGCGCGGCGGCGTCGACGTACTTCCGCCGCCTGTTGATGACCCGCTCGACGATTCTAGGCTCCCGCCCACCCTACCACTGGCCCTGTCGCCAGGACGTGAATGTTTGTCGACTGATGATTCATCAATATTGAATGACAGATTCCCGCCCGTCAAGCGTCGCAGAAAACTGGTTGCCGAGATGCTTGTCGAGCTGCTGTGCTGTGAGATGCTAGGGGCGCGCGTCGATGCTCTGTAGCTATTCTTGCGACCGAAGAAGCTGCGGCGGCGACTCGAGCTATCGCCGTCGGCGCTCCCCTCTGTTGGCCCCGCTTGTTGCTGCCCAAACGACCGCACACGAGCTTCTTCGCTGAGCTGAATGTACCTAGCATTGTTCAGCCGGCTGCGATGGACCGCTTCATAAAGAGCCTGGGACTCGGCTTGTGACGCTGCCCGGAAGCGAAACATGGCACTGTCCGTCTTGAGACGCGATTCGGGTGCCGCTGGGCTGCGAACCTCCAGATCCAATGCCGTACTGCGGCGTATCATGACAACCGGAGTGAGAATCAATCCGAGAAGCGGAGCTTGGCCTTCAGTGTCTCGGTGTTGACGGTGAACTTCCATGCTGCCGGGGTAGACGACAACAGTGGAGCTGTCGGCGTTGATATCCTTCCATGTTCCTTTCTTTGCCGACCAATACGAAACAGAAGCGGCAAATTTCTGGCACGGCCGTTCGGGCGCGCTATCATCTGGCGCCTTCGCGCCGACCTGTGAGGCCGAGGCTGACGGTGTGATACTACTTTCTGAAATAACAGATTCTGCCGAGGCAGGCTTCGGCTGCTTGATGCTGTAGCCAGGAATGGTATCGGGCACCTCGTCCTCATCAAGCTCGTCACTCGATGACTCGGACGACTCGGAATCATCGCTCACCGAGCTAGCGCTGTCCGACGACACGTCGGATGGGTGATACTCGTGCTTGAGAGGAGACGACCCGCGCCGCTTTACCCGGGCTGGCGTGAGCTCCACAGGAGGGGCAATGTTGGTGGGAGCTTTGGACAGTGTCCGATGGATAGGAGGGGGCGGCGCCCCGTCTTCGCGGTAGGGGGTCGAGTTGGGCGGCGATCGGGCCGTCTTGGCGGAATCTTGGTATGATAAGTCCCGGCTCGGCGTCCTAGGCTCAACGAAAGCAGGCAGCCCGACATGGGGTGGAACTATAGGCTTGGCAAAGTTCTCTTGAGTCGGGGTCTTGTGTGGTGACGGGCTGGTCAAGTATGAAGCCGGAGAGCCTGGCGTCACCGGTGGACTTGGCTTGTGATAACGGCTGGGTGTTTTCTTCTCCGTGACTGGGGAAGTCGCAATTGGATTTTTGCGCTCTCCAACCGGAACTTCAACCGCCTCTGGTCGAGGCGGCGTTGAGGGTGTCGTGTCGACCGCCGGGGTCGGCCGCGTCAAGGGGGGCAACGGATGGCTGCCCAAAATGTCCAACCAGTCTAGGATCTGCTCATCATTGTCGGTAAAAAGCTTGATAAGCTCGAACCATTCTTTTCTGTTATGTGTCCCGCGAACCATGACAAGCAGAAGTCGCGCATCTTCACCCCGCCGAGCTGATATCCGCTCTTTGGGAATCGGAGGGAAGAGCAACCACGATCGAGCGCCATTCCCAAGTTCTCGAATGAGAATGTCCCCTTTGTCTGAAGGTGAGCTCGGCTTGTCCCTATAGATCAGCTCGACTTGACATTCGAGACGCTGTCCGCCAGAATGGTCCAGGTCGAGTTCGAACGAGTCCTTCGCGGCAACTTGCCGGCTAGGGTCGATCAGCACCCCGTCAAGCGGGGCAAAATTCCGAAGGTCTCGGGCGCGCGTGGTATCTGTGTTGCTGGCATCCTCGTCGGTAATACGGGCAACCTCCTCTCGATGCCGCTTTCGGGCTTTCTCTTGAAGAGCCTCGAAGCGAGAGAGGAGGCTGTCGGCTTCGCCGTTATCCAAAACCACAACGGCAGCCTGTAGTAAGTCTGTTAGCTACATCAGAGAATAAATATCAGAAACAACCTACCTTCAAAAACTTGGTCATCCACTTGATCCGTATTAACGGCCGCTTCAGCAGGTAGGCAACATCGACGCGCTCTCCGTGTTCCCCTAGGACATCGCCGTCCTCATTTCGAGGCAGGGCATTGACAAGAGAGTCTTCCTCATCGAAACGTCCCTGTACAGGGGCTAGGTTGACAATCAAGTCTTGAAACCCAAGCCGCCAGACATCCAGATACTCATCGTAGACCTCGGCCACCGTCTCAAGCCAAGTCAGTAGATGACGGATATCTGAGAGCGGTATACTTCGGTGAAGATTCCGTAGCCTCTCAAGGACCACACCCATGTTCACTACCGCTTTGCTGGTGGCGTCTTCTTGTTTCACCTCCAAGCCAGCGCGGGCAACGCCCCTGCTCCCGCGGGAGTCGGTCCGGATAACCTCCTTCAAGAGCACGGGCACCACGCCATCCACAAGGGTTTTCAGTTCCCTCCCGTAGAAGTGCTCATCATCAGCGAACTCGTCCAACAAATCATTGATCCTGCCCCGGTCGAGCTTGCTTGGCTTCCGGTGGATGCTGCGCGAAGACTTGATGCTCTTTGACCGACTTGGGGGGATTAGCTGGTCATCATTGCCAGGGAGTGACAGAACGGAGATAAGATCGGAGTGCTTGGTAAGGCGTCTTTTCAGCGAGGACTTGTGGCTCTTCTGCCTTGACAGTTCAGTAGACTTCGTCAGCGCCGTGGCCTGGGTGATGGTAGTGTGGGATACATCCGAGATTGTATCAGAAATAACCGTGCTGGATTCCTCCGAGACGATGGTTGATAGCTCATAATGGCCTTTTGTGGGCGGCCGCCTCCGCGGCGGATATGGGTCGGTATATTCGGATGAAAAAGCCGAATCCATAGTTGAGGACGGATCTGGCGAGCGGGATCTGCTGCTCGATCCCGTAGAGCGACGCCTATTTTCTCTAGGATCCATCGAGCTGTGCTCTGGGTCCGAAACAGACTCGTGGTCTGTTTCACAGCTTGGATACACCGTTGGTGGCAGCTTGTGGCCGCCTGATTCCCCGCGGAAGGCCTCTTTTAGGGCTTCGCGGAAAGGTTTCTTCCCATTTGATTTGATAGGGGACGAGGTACTTCTAGTTGCTCGTCGCCTCTTCAAGCCGGTCGAGGGAGTTGTAGGCGTCTTAGCCTTCTTCGGCGTGACATCACTGTCATCCATCCGTGGGTCCGCATTCTCCTGGTTCTCGGCCCCAGTGGGAGTGGTCACCAGTTTCGCCAGACTGGTGCGACGGGTCTGAGAAGCAGACCGCTTTTCAGGCTCCGGTGTCGTTGTATCTTTCGGTCGAGACTGGGAGGTTGACCGCTTCTGCGTATCGTTCGCCACCTCTCTTGGTCGAGCAGACGAAGATCGCCTTTGGGGTTCCTCCTGTGCAGAAGCTTTGTGACGTGGCTGGGATACCGAGCGCCTGGGGGCCTCTTCATGCTTTTCCGCCTCGGCGGGGCGTGGTTCGCGTGGAGTTTCAACGAATGGGTCGACGGTGTTGCTTAGCCATGTCTCGATACTTGGCGGCTGTTTTACCACGGGTTTGGGCGGGTCGACTTTCTCATGGATGATCTCCCTCGCTCCGCTCATGACCTTTTTCAAGACATTGGGTACACCTTTGAAACTCGGGTTCCTCTGGGCCTTTGGTTTCTTCGAGCTAGTCCGTAGAGGCAGATCTAGCTCGCTGAATGCTGAATATCCAAACGGAATTTCGGCGAGTGATTTGTTGCCCGCCACGGTCGGGGGTATCATTTCAGATACGTCATCTGGATCTTCCATTTGGAACGTGTCCAATGTGCCAGGATCCGAGTACTTGTCCGCCGGAACCTTCTTTTCCCGGGTTATGGGTGGCATGGGGCTGCGACTCTTCGCCGGCCTTCGCCGAGATGATACTCGCCTCCTTGTGGGAGTCGCAACCTCGGATTCAGCATCTTCGACAACCTCGATTACTTCGGATGGCGAGCGATCCCTTTTTGGACTGGGAGTTCTAGAACTCCTCACTGAAGATGTCCCCTGTGATGAGGCTGGACGGACCGTTATTTCATCGAGGGATCCCCGTCGGCTGGGGCGAGCCCGTATTTCATCCTCCGGGGTGTTATCAACTATTGGTCGAACTCGAATCCCATCGTCGGGCAAAGCACTTTTGACGGGGCGGACCCGGATCCCATCGTCTGGAGGCTCCTTCTTTTTACGTATCGGTTTTATTCGGATTCCATCGTCCTCTACCACTTTCGGCTTGCTTGGATTGATTGGCCGTACACGGATGCCATCATCGAACGGGATGTCCGGTTTGGGTTTGGGCTCGGGTTCGGCAACAGTCGAGTTCTCTTCCTCCACCGTGACGGCGTCCCCAGTTTTTGTATGATACTCCTTCACCCGGGGGTTCTCCCGCGGGGGCTTGTGAGAGCTGCTCTTTGGCGTCTCGGGTGTCTCTGGGATTTCAACCCGTTTCGCCCAGTCTTTGATCTTGCTTTGCACCGACGGGTTCGGTGCGGTCCGGAGCAGGAAGTCTTTTGGAATAGGTGTCGGGCTCCCCTCGTCCTTCGTCTTGGTTGCCGTTGCCTTCGCCGGGCCCTTCCCTCGGTTTCGCTTCATCCAGTTGTCGTCACTAACGATTCGCTTCTTCGGTCTCACCTTGGGCTGGGCGGCGTTGCGCGGCTCGACGGTCACAATATCCGGCTCTTCGTTCCCTGGCTGCCCGCTCTGTTCGCCATCAGTTTTCCCTCCTTCCGGCGCCCCCGCGGGTTCGCCTTTCTCAACCTGTGGCTTCTTCTTCTTCGTTCCCTTGTGCCGTAGCTTTATTCGTACGCGATCCTCCTCCGTGACGCTTTGAGCATCAATGTGGGCTGCAAACTCGGTCGGTTCGCTCGCAACGTCCTCGGCATTCGGTACCCCGCCGCCTTCGGTCTTCATGGCCGCCTTGTTCGCCTTCTGCCATGCCTTGACGCGGTCATGGACACCTCCAGGTTGTTGAAGTCTCCTGACTGCGGCGGCCCGCATCTCCTGCCGTAGCTCCTCCCGGACCCCGGCGGCATCGAGGGCCACGCTTTTTCGTCGTTGCTTGGAGGCTGATCGTTGTCCCGCGCGTGCCGGAGACGGTCGGCCGAGAAGAAAGTCGGCGAGGAGGCTCGGCTCCGGCGCCTTTTTCTTTGTTCCATGCCCGGCCGCCGCAGGGGCACTCTTCGGAGTCACGCCTGGCTGTGCCGATGCTCGCCGGTTCGGTGTCGTCGGCGCGCCGGCGGGTTTCGTAGGACCCCCGGGCGGGCCCGGGGATTCGTCTGGCTTCTGCGTCATGGTCTGCGCGGAAAGGAAGAACGTTAGCTACGTTAGCTCGCTACATTCCTCGGCACCATCGATCCGATGTAGGCGTGGTATGACGTGAAACCAAGGTGTTCAGACCCTGAGGCCCCAGAAATCCCCAAATTAAGACTTCCTGCAGAGGGCCGTCCGGGTCCTACAGCACCCAGTCATGTGCTACACTTTGCACGGGATTGGGTTGGCTCTCAGGCGCCGGCAACAGTCAACAAACAAGTGTTTGAGACGGCAACACTCACCTAGGTGAGTGCATCTCCAGGAAAGTCCCCGACTGGTCGCGGCGTGCGCTACCTGACGGCCCGCACTCTAAAAGTCGGAAATAGCGTAGATGCAGTCATGAGAACCGGATCCGGCGCCTCTGTATCGGTCGGGTGAGAGCGCGCAATGTGGTTTACTCTTGAAGATGCGGGACTGCGCAGCTTGTTTTGCGGTTGCTCGCAGCCGGGAGTGCGAGGAAGCTAGGCCTGCAGCGGAGGAATCCGGCCGTTGGCAGTTTTGGATGTCGCAAGAAAAAAAAAAAGAGGCGTCACTGTCTTGATCCGCTTTTCGAAAGCCTCATGCAGTGCTTGTTCCACCGCTTGATTCTGGTCCGACGGTGAAAAGCTGTGGCAGGAAAAGAGGCATGCTCCATCGCAATTGACGGAGCTGAGGCCAATGACGGTAAACAATGGGTCTCAGACATAAACAATGGCAGCCAGTCTGGAAGGGCCCCGCCGTGCCAGCCCACCCACACCCCCCTGCTCACATGCGCGTCCTTCGCCGGCTCGCACAGACCCAATCGAGGCTACTGGCCCGGCCAGGTGTGGCAGCCGGTCTGCGGGAGGGTAAGAAGGGTGGGGTGGGGATGCTCCGGCACCGCCAACAGCCCACGGGGGCCGTCAGCTGCCGCGAATTCTACCGCAGTTGTACACCAGCCTAGTGATGGCTGGCATAATAATAGCGGCTGTTAACTGTCCTCTTCTTATCAATCGCTGCATCGAGATGCGCAGACTTGCATGTCGACGCATTATCACGTCTTCCGATAGCAGTTCCCATACATCGGATCTCAGGCCGAAGCTTGCATCTTCAAGATTTTCTTAGCGTGCAAATTCCAGGTGGAACCGACGGGATCAAGAGGCCAGCTGGACAAGGCTTCCTGGCCTTGGTCTGACATCATCTCCCGGCATGTCCCCAGTGCTTCCAGGGCTGGGCCGACCGCCGACGCAACCGCGGGGTGATTTTTCTCTTTCATGAATATTTTACGGGCAGACCCTGATGAAGCCGCATCATCGAAGGGCAATAATTATCTAGCGAGCCAGGCCTTTTGGGGGGGCCATCCACGAGCTGGTCGGCCAGTTGATTGCGAAGAAACCTGAAGCCGAAAAGGTTGGGTTGCACTGTTCACGCATTTGCGCAGAGATGGATGCGCAAATCAGGGTTTGGCAACCAACCACCGGATCGGATCCACACAAGGATGCGCCGGCAGTAACTATGTAGCACGCCGCCATCCGACGATGATGGAAGACGCATGAGCCGATTGGTAGCAAGTTAGCACGATCTGGTCTCTATGGAGCGACGCACAAGGTGCATCGAACCGGCGTTAGGATGACATCTCCACAAGTTTGCGTTTCCAGAAGTTGTTAATCGACTTTCTCAGTAAAAAATGATTAGGATGAATTATGCAAAGCCTTCTCCAGGAGGCAATCTACAGAGAATAAGTACCAGATATCCGCCTAACCAAGCCCGATGATATGCGATGCCCACACTGAACCTCCCATAAATATTACAACCCCCGGGCCCAAGATACTAAACGCCTCGTATGTCCACTAATGCAGCCTACAGGTATGCAATGAAAATGCTCGAATGCAATGCCGAACGCCTTAAAATGCCCCGAGCTCCTCGGTGCTGCCTGGGAGCACAAACCGAACCCTCTTCTTTGGCTTTGCAGCCGGGATATCTATTCCTTTACTGTTCAACTCCGGGTCGTATCCTTCCATCGTGCTATCTCCCATCTCACTGTTTAGTTCGCCCTCTGTCTCTTCCTCGATAGACCAGACGTCCGGGCTCGGCTCCCTCCACGCGTGTGGAGATCGGCGGAGCGAGACGCTTCTCGTGCGTCCTCGCCGGACGATGGCGCCTTGAGACGTTCTCGGCACTCGCTGGCCCGGTCGGCCGCCCGACGTGTTCTGGATGGACGGCGGCGGAAAGAGGAACTCTTGGCCATGGTCTTCTTGCGTCCCTTTAGGCTTCAGTTTGGAAGCCGCGAAGTCGCGAAGACTAAACGGAAGGCCAAAAGGCTGAGAGCGGCCACGCCCGGCCAGGTAGATGTAATCCTCGTGGTCCTCCGGCGTAGGTGGCATATCTCGGTCCACGTCTGGACTGACAGATCGCCGCGGCGGTGTTGGTACCCTCGGCGGCGGGAGACTCAGTCCCTCCAGGCTGGATGGGCTAACACTCCGCACGATGAGAGGAGGATGCTTTGCGTCCTCGATACCGGCATCGAACTCCATTTCGAAATCCATGTCGGCCATGATTTCGTCAGAAGCGGGTGGTGTGGGCGTCAGAAAGTACGTGATGGGATCGTCGTCGATCCTCGAAATGTCTAGGTCCGCGATTTCGGCGTCGTCACGGTTGACGATAGGGCGCAGTCTAACCTGGGTAGGTACTGTGGCATCACTGTCAGGCCAAGGACGGACTGATCTCGTTGGAGCCATTTCGAACGGGCTGTGAAGGGCTTAAAGAAAGAAACTGAGCACCCTTAGGCTGCTACAGCTATTTGATTCAATATGGGAGGGTGATGAAGAAACCCAAACCGCCGGCCACGCCGGCTCAAACAAAGTCCTTCCGGAGCGAGCGTCCAATGTCGTGTCCTGCAGAATGCCGTGGAACAATACGGGAAAGCTCCACGCGCAGGGTGGAAGGGCAGGCATCCGATATATAGCATACTAGCCCTTCGAGGCTGCCACATGGGCGCCCGGGAGTTTGCGGCCTCTCGCCCATCTCAGCCAGCCGCTTTCACCGGCGAGGACGAAACCGGGCAAACAGGTTACCTCGAAAAAGCCGAAGATGGTGGTCACCCACTGCAGGATGCTCAGTTTGGCACCTTGGGATGTGGTTGTGGGGGGCGCATGCAAGGCTTCGTTCCCCAAGATCCATGCAAACCGAGGGCATTTGACCAATCACCACCACACCGGCGCCGCCTTTTCTCCGACCGAGGTGAGTGTGGATGAGACGCCCTACGACCCTCGGCTGTCACGCGTGCGGTGGTGGTGAGTAAGACAACCTGAAATAGGCGGGCAACGGCAGAAATCCATCAGAAACTGGGATTAGACACCGAGAAACTAGAATGTGATGACAAACGGGCGGGGGGATTTTGTGACGGAAAGTCGACTCCGACTTCGACACATGACAAGTCGACCGCTTTGCTGCTCTGAGACAAGGCAGCCAACTTTTATGTGGAAATCCGCCGTGGATGACTGCGCTTCACACCAACTCGCGCCAACTCGGAGCCGGAAAAGCCGGCATTTTCATCGGTTCGAAGGCCAACCTCGTAACAACGGGTGCGTATCCAGCTCGGGGCCGAAGAAACAAGGTCAGCTTGCCTCGTCTCATGTTACCTCGAAAGCTGTCAGGACGAGCGTCTCTCGTGCCATCTCCACCGGCAACGTACCTGCATGATGCGTCGCTGTGGCGCCGTGTGGCCATCTGACAGCCTCATCAACAGCTGCGAGAATTGAACGACTCAGAACGCGCATCGAGTCGAGAATGCACGATCGAGAGTTGCACCGTCGCCCGCGCGTCTCAGCCTGGAAGCAGGAACCAAATCTTGAGCAGCCGATCAGGCCAACGGGAGTTCAAGGTTGCGAGGCTTGGAATCCTGCCACTGTCGGGGCCTTGCGCAGCCCTTTTGCACTGCCAGATGACTCACGCGCAAAATAATCAGTAACTTGGTTGCTTCGCAAGCTCCAAGCTTATTACTGCGTAGATATTAATCGTGAGGCTAGGATGGGCAAATTGAGAGACTAGAGTAGAAACTCAAAAGTCCGAGCACCGACTACACGTGAAGATGGTGAAGAGTGGGTAGATAAGAAGATAGACTGCGAATTGTTCGCAGGGTGGCCCGATAACCGTTTCAAAATTAAAAACCACTGGGCGCAGGGCTTTTATTTGCATGTGCAAGAACTAGCGGAAGCTAGACACAAATACCTAGTTCCTACTGCTTCTTTCCGCAAACCACGAGTTTTTGTGTCCGAAACAACGGGCGTCAGTCCGGCCAATTCAAGCAGCGAGTCAGGATCGTATCGTTCAATAGCTCAACATCTAGTTCGAGACCGCCCTTCTACCTATGGGATGGCGACGGCACTTCTACGAGCTAACTGATTGGATGCCGCACCTTCACCTGCAGAAGAGGCGCCTCAACGCCGGTTCAGTTTCGACCCAACATGGAGTCCGTCGTCTCAAGAACGCCGCTTAGGGCTACTAGTAATGATTCCTTAGCTTATCAGAAGGCAACATGCAAACCTCTCGCGCCTTTTCTTGCTTTTAAAAGCCCCCTTCCCAGCTCCCACACTTTTCCCAGGCCGAGAGCACGTCCATCTCCTCAGAACACGACCTGAAATATTGACCTGAGAGGGATCGTTTCGCGGCAACCCCTAAGCATAGCTGTGCTCGCCATTCAACATGGACCAAGCTACATCGGTCCCGATCCGCCTCGTCAGTCTCAACATCCGGGTCGACACGCCCCGGTTGTTCCCGGGAGAAAAGCCCTGGTCTGTTCGATGCCCTAAGCTGTGCGCCCAGCTAGACTTCATCACGCGCGGCATCGACAACGTCTTCCTGTGCCTTCAGGAGGCGACGCAACGGCAGATCGATGAGATCAACGCCAACCTGAGCACGAACTGGACCTATATCGGCCGCGGCCGTGACGACGGCAAGAAGGGCGGCGAGTTCTGCCCCATCTTCTACCGCCACAACTATTGGACCTGCAAATGGAGCGAGACGCTCTGGCTCAGCGAGACACCCAAGCAGCCGTCCCGCAGCTGGGATTCGTCTCTCAACAGGATCGTCACCGTTGGAAAGTTTGAACACAAGCAGTCTGGAACACACGCCATCTTTATGAACACGCATCTCGACCACCACGGGCCCATCGCTCGCCTGAAGAGTGCGCAGTTTCTCGTCGACCTCGCCAACAAGGGCTGCGCAGATGACTACGTTCGCAACATCAAGCTGGTTCCTGTATTCCTGGCCGGGGATTTTAACAGCACCCCCGACAGCGATGTATACAAGACGCTCACTGCCCCGGACTCGGGACTCTACGACCTTTCGCACAGGCTCGGAGCGGAGCGGCGATACGGTCACCGTGACATCACTTACACGAGCTTCGGGCAGGAACAGTGTCGTCGGATCGACTACCTCTTCACCACACGCGAGCCCAAGAATGTGATCGTTATGGGATTTGGCGTTTTGCCAAATGTTTTCGACGACAAGGTTTACCTGACAGACCATAGACCCGTCGTCGCAGATATCGAAATCCTCCCTCTGCTCGACAAGCCCGTTCAGTAGAGACGGCCCTTTCAGCTCTTCGCACAGTCCAGTCCCATCTCTTTTTGTGCTATTGCTTGTCATTGCACCCCCCACGCCCTCTCCCGCTCTGTTATGCGTTGATCGACTGCCACCAAGCCTCTAGCAACGAGGCAGGAATCTGCGGTGTCAGTTGCGTGGTTTTCGATCTTGGGATAGACGTCGGATGTTCTCCCAAGTGGAGCCCCAGTCTGCAAATGAAGGAAGCCCGGGGGTTTTGCTGGGCGGACGCCCCCTTTCAGGGTGGTTCAGCGTGTGAGACGCTGACACGAAGCCGAGAGCCCTGTGTCTTGTTCTTGCTCCACGTTGACATGCGCCCGGCGAGGCATGCAGGGTTTGTCGTTTGGTTGGAGGAAGCTTGTTATTTGGTCTCACGGAACCGTGTGCTTGTTGGAGATGCTTTTCCGGAGTCAAGTAAGGTCACGGTTGGGAATCTCATGAAGCACACCGGGGCTGACCTCAGGTCGCCCTAGCTGTGTGAGGACCACACTGGCTGATGATGTTTTAGTACAGGGATCGGTGAAAGGCTAGGGAGAGGCAAAAACGGCGCAAATGGCGGTGTAGGCCACGAAGGCAGGTAATATGTCATCAGCTTCGGTATTTAACCATAGAAATGGACGGGTTGTTCAAGGCTCTGTGTTGTTCCCAGCTGCCGCGTGGCATGTTCGATGTCCAGTGAAGCAGGTAGACTGTCTGTCCAGGGCCAGGTCAGGGGTGGATCAGACGGCGAGCGGAGGCGGGGCGGGTCCCAGGGGTAACACTCCGGGGTGGCCCCGTTGGATGCTCGGGCCCGCGCGGCTCTCTCCGGCGTCCACGGTCCCGTTGGCCAACAAGTGCCGACCGACCGACCGACCACCGACGACTCATGGCCGAGACCGACAAGGGGTTGTTGACTGATGAATCCAGCGGACGATAAAACACGTCACGGGCTGCAGGACAAGTCACGGGACTTTTAGGCCCCCCGGGGAAAACCATCGCAGCCTGTTGCGTCAGCGAGCCTTTTTTCCAGCGGCAGCCTTGACCCGGAAAGAAAATCAAAGTCGTCGGCATGCATGCCCTCTGCGCGAACCCTCTCCGTCCAACCGCACAATCCCTGTCGCTGCGTCCCGCGCCTTTTCAATGCGTTGAATGCGGAGACGACGACTCTTCTCCAATCTAGGCCACCTCTCTCGATAAAACCATCCAAGAGGAGGACGGCTCCGATTTGGGCTTGACTCATTCCCGCACTGCATTCTGGGGGCAGCAGCAGCAGCAGCAGCAGCTGATGGTTGCTCAGACGCAACCCCATCTGGGCTTGGTTCCGCAGCCATTGGGATTTGTGCCGCTGATATGGCGAATATGGCATGACATGCAGCCTCTCGCGCAGTTGCGACACTGTGGAGAGATGTGAAGCCATCTCGGCCAATCAAGCTGCATGCACTCAATCGACTCGAGACTCGGAACGTTCTGTTTCGTCTAAGGAAGGGACCAGCGGCTTCTGTGGGAGAATCCCGCCCAGCGCTCCCTCTCGTCCCGGCTGGACTGCCTTTAATAGAGGATCGGCCGGGAGGGTATAGATTCAGCTCCATTGGCCGTGGCTGCTTGGAGGATAGCGCGCGAGGCCAATGGGGTGAAGACGAAAATGAAGTCGAAACGCAACTGATTTATGTCCAGAAAGGTGTTTTGGAGTCGTCCCACGCGGAACGGAAAAGACCACGACACCCGCGACTCTTCTTGGGACCTGAGCGTCAATCAGTCTGTCGAGGAGGACACGATGCACATTGTTGAAAATATCCCGCATCGATCTTTCCCGTCTGCCGAGCAACTGGAAAAGGGGGTAAAGCGGCCAGACCTCACTCAGCTCACTGACACCAAGCAACACGGACACGGGTCAGTATCCAGGAATGCAGAACTGCTGCGTGATGTTGTAATCCCGAAACGGGCTGCCATCGAGGTTCGCGGGGATCGTGGCCGATGACTCCCACGCTGGGTGCAACCAGGAAACGAGGGGAAGAATGCTCCAGAGAACCTGGCTTTGACTCTTTTCTAACTGACCGCCCTATGAAAAGCGACGGCCGGGTTCTGGGGCTGCATCCGGGCTCCAATGAACGTCGCCAGCCGCGAATGCGGGACCGAACAGGTGCGCTGGCGGCCTGCCTGCCTGCCGTTGCCTGGGAGTGGACTATCTGCCTCCAGGCGAGCCATCATTCGATGGCCGTCGATGCTTCCGCCGTCTTTTTCGGCGGAGCGTTTCGCAACACCAGTTCCGCGTCAGGTTGTGATGCCATCGACGATATCGCTCGATAATCGTGCAAAAACAAAAAAAATATCCGGCTTCGCTCGCCCGTCCGTGGTAACACGGCCCCGGCATTCTCGGGTGCGTGCGAAAGGGAGGGCGCTCACACTTGGTCTTTGCCTCTGGATTGATACCCAAAGGGAAGAGTCGGGCATGAAAACAGCGAGACCAAGGAGAGAACCGGAAAGTCAAGTGGTCGGCCGTCGTGCTTGGGTTTCCCCAATCCCGGCTCAGCTTCGCAGCGGAGTGGCTCGGCTGTGCCATGCTGGATCGTCTCTCCTTCTGCCCTCGTCTCGGAGGCTGTCGACCTTAGTAGGTAGTGGCCGTCGACCAGTCAGCTCTGCCTCTCTCGGCCGCCGGCTCCACAGACACGCAAGAGTACCACCCCAATTGAGGCCTTATCACCCAAACCTCAACCATACGTGTGCTCCCAAGTCGACGTACTTGCAAGCGACTTGCAGGCTTACTCGACTCGCCACAGGGCGACAGCGACCCAGTCGTCGAGAAAGCACCGTCATCAAGCGCCTCCAGCCCCGCGGCCAGCTTTGGTCAAGCTCGCTCGCTCGACGCCGCTCACTGCCACTTCTAGCTGCCAGGTGCGAACACCGCGGGCATCTGGCAGATCTCAAGAGGCTTGAGATCCGGTGAGGCTCTCGGTGTTCAAGGGAGATCCCATCTCCAGAGCTTTTCTACTTTTGTCCCGGCGATCGCCAACGCAGAGCAGTTGGCCCCCACCAGGGTTAAGAAGAAGACTCCCAGTCAGGCCAACAACCGACTTACCCACCCAAACCACCATCGTCGCAAAGATTCAGGTCGCGGAGGCACACAACGGCAGGACGGCAGAATCTCGATGCAACTGGAAGAAAGAGGTGGTGTCAGCCCGTCACCCGGCCGCTGTTTGCTTTTGTCTTGCCGTTATCGATAGAATCATCCCGAGCACTCACCCCTCCTGGCGATACCCACCCCCCTGTCCCTGTCGGGCCCGCGACTGGCTGCCAGCGCCCGAACGGCAGCGACTTGCCCCAGGCGAGCCAGACTTGCCAGACAACCAGACACGGACAACCCAGCCAGGCTTCCCTGCCGCCTGCCTAGCTGTTCCTCCACTCGCAGCACATCCCCCGCAGTGAATAAAACTCATCTCTGCCTGTCGCTCCTCCACTTCGTCCTATTTTATTACCAAGCCAGTCCATCTCGCTCTCAGCGACCTCCACAGCCGCCACCATCGCAGGTCGACACAGCCGTTCGAGATCGAGCCTCCCACTCTCGCCTGCTATTATTGGCATGCACTCTCCTCCATCGAAATACGCCATTGCCGGACCATCCCCACCCGCTTCTCGCTGTCGACCTTTTTGCCTGACGAAACCCGAAGCCCGGTTGCCATCTACCAAAACCCGCGACTGCGCTTCTCCTATAGTGGCCGCCTCAACACTGAGGCTCGATTGCCTCATTCGCATCACGGTGTCTGTTCACCGTTGAGTCGAATAGTCTCATTCCTGTCGCCTACTGCGCACGCCGGCAATGTCAGGAAGGATCCGTCGACCGACTCCTGCGTTCTGCGAGGACGCTGACGAGGCGGACAACATTATCGAGGGAACATTTCGGTGCGCAGCGTCATCAGTCGCCAGCCCGACGAAGGAAAAGCCCAATACCGGCAAGACAAGGAATAAGAGGAGGGACTCGACATCACCTCTGACGGATTCGGACTCGACCGAACTTGCGCGGGGAGATCATTTCAAAAAGTCAAGAGATAGGGAACATTCATCCAAGAACAAGGCCATCGTCCCCACTCCCGCCATGCGGCCTCCAGTCAAGCACGCGAGGACGACCTCGGGCATCCCCAAGAAAGAGATGGAGGCGTCATATTATGGTGTTAGCCCGACACACACAACGACACCATCCTCCAGACCACGACCGCCACCACCAGCGAGCAACAATCGGCCAGCGAGCTATTATGGAGGTAACCCAAACCGACCGCCGCTGGCCAATGCCCGTTTTTATGCCCAGCAACCAGCTGTACAGACTCCCACATCATTTCCGCCGCCTTCATGGGCCGGTCAAGTTGCGTCACCATTTCCACCGCCGCCGTCGCCGGGACCTGTGATATCACAGCAGCCGCAAGATTACTTCTCACGGCCCCTGGAAGACCGATTTTCCTCATCCCGACCACGGTCGTCGATGGGCATCCGAAATAACCAGAACCCAGTGCAGCCCGACTACGATGACGATCAATTGTATGATACGACATTGACCCGACGGCCCTCGACAACCAGAAGAGACTCCAAGGCCAAGGAGGACCGCAGGGCAATGCCACCCCCGATGCGGAGGCCAGCGACGACTCGGCCAACCACTCTGGCCTTCCGCCCGCCACCGTCCACTCCTGTTCCGGTCAGGCGCTCGTCGGTTTTTGACGAGGAGGATTTCAGGGGTGATCACCTTCTCTTCCAAGACATCTCTCCTCACCAGCCGTACGAGTATGGCGCGCCGCTTCAGCGTGCTCGGTCAAGAGGGCCAACCGTAGGTGCAACGTCCATCTACGATGCCGGAGATTTCCGGACCGAAGTAGCGACAAGCCGCAACCGCCGGCATTCGTACTACGGCAACAAGTCAGCGTCCTCGGGCAGCGGCTATGAGGATCAGCTCCGCCAAGCCACCATTTATCAGGAAGAGACGGGTGGGCCGGGGATACAACTGACGGCCGAGACACTTCGAAAAGCCGGCAGAAACGGCAGCAGCAGCCGATCGACTAGGAGCTCGGGCAGCCACGACGAGAGCGATTATCGGCGGTCGGCGACGACAAGGACCACGAGGTCGAGCAACGACGAAGATGTTACGATCCGTGTGAAGGGCAACGCTACATTGAAAGTCGGCGGTGCCGAGATGAAATGCAGGGACGGAACGGAAATCAACATTGCTTCGCGGGTCATGCCGAACATCCGCACGGTTAGTGACTGGTCAAGGGAAGACTACGAAGAGCGCGAGCGCCGACCCCGGATCGAACGTCCACCCACTCGAACCCGTACGAACTCGCAGGCCGGCTCCTATGCACGCTCCATCCCCAAGTACGACCCACCAATAAGCTATTCGCCGTACTACTCGGGCATCCCATACCCGACATTTCCACAGACTGAGGAAGGGTACTTTTGAAGCGACCACTTGACGACCAAACACCACTCTTTTTACGACGATACGAAATAACAACGGATTCTGATGAGAAAGTCCGATGGCGATGATGTTGGAATTGGAATCTACGGCGTGCATACATCTTGTTTCCATCTCCTCAACGAGCGAGCGTTTGCTTTTTTTCTTTGTTTCTGTGAGACGATACCTTTCTGTGAGCCAGTTTGCAATACCCCAATTTGCATCGGCAGTTGATTTCCACTTATACCATTTCGCTTCTTGGCTCTTTTCTATCCTGTGCTACTAGCATGGCGGACTCGATGCTGCTTCATAGCCTGGTGGCGGAAAAGTTCATACCCAAAACTGGCAAGGGGAAAACTCAGTGTCGACTGGTTTTAATATTTACACTTTTTTTTTCCTCCAGCGTTTCTTCTCTCGTCTGAATGGCTTCTGGGGAGGCGGCACTTTGTATAGGTTGGCATCAAGAATTGGATTTCTTTGATATGGGCTCTTTTGGCCTGCTGTCCCACTATGTTACCATTTTGTCCCGGGGCCAGATTGAAGCCCACCCCGCTGGGATCTACGCAACATGTCTTGTTTTTCTCGTTTGTGTTGTCGTCACCTATTGGCTGTGCCAAGCTGTTGCGGATATCTGTTTTTCCTTTGCACGGAAGTACCAGGACGCATTTGCAGTGGTGTAAAAGCAAAGCTAGAGAGAGAGAGAGTATGGAGTGGAAGACCAGGGGGGTGATGCTACCTTCTTCGCACGAGACTGCAGAGAGAGAAAAGTCAAGACTACCTACTGGAGGAAACGAGCAAAGGATTGGTTGGGGGGTTTGTATGGTGGTGGTGTCTAAAGATGGCCTTGGGGCTATTTGCTGTCTTGGTAGATAGACATCTTCTGCAAAATGGGTACCTTGTGTATATTCCGGCAAGTGATCGAGATCCGTCGTCGTCGTTGGGGAGATGGGAGATGTGTGATCTGTCCGGGTAATAATCCCATGTTTATGCCATGTTGATCGTCCTGGTGGTTTTGGGGTTTTGCTCCAACAACCGAGGATTTAAAACGATATGGTGGGCGGAATCACATCAATCACATACGTGTGACGGTATCATACACGGAGATGGAGGTAATATTCGGATGGGGATGGGGTATAGTTAGTATATATCAAGCTTGGAGTGCGAGGGATGGATGGGATATGGATGGGGGTTGTGATACTGATACTGGGATGAAACGCGAGGTCAAGCTTGAATGGGTCTCGATCTCCGGGTTGAGTTTTTAACGGTCTCTATAGGACTTCTACGGAATATTGATCTGTGAGGGTTCACTGGTGGTGGTATGTTCACTACATGGGTGATGTTGGGTCTGGTAAGTAGGTAGTTTAGGTAGGTAGGGTGTGATGGATGCCTTGGGGTGGGTGGGTTTGATGGATGGGTGGGTGTTACATAGCAACCAAGGTACGGAGTACTGTAGTTATCGTACCTAACCCAGCCGAGGACACTTTTTCTTTCGTGTGTTGCCTATGTAACAGAAAACACTTCGCCGCTGGCATGCTTGGGTCAAAAAACTATTCTGGAAAATTTACGCCGCTCGGCTACTTTGGCAAACTACCTTAGTTAGAAACCAGGTTCGCTTGATATTTTAGACGTGGGGGCGGATCACAGCACTGTTTGTGTCGTCGGGTCTTGGGTTGCAGAAACTGGGGGCGGCCGAGGATGGCAATCTACTCTCTTGAGTTACTCCTGGAGACGGACCCTGAACTTGATGGGAGGCAGGTTGTTCCAATACCAGTGCCGGTGGTGGTGCTGGTGCCAACTGTCGTGATCAACACACCCAACACACCCAACACACAGCACGAGATCCTTTCCACGACATCCGATGAGCAGGAGGGGAGAGGGGGGCAAGGGGTTTCATGACCCCGACGAAAAACCCGGTTGGTCGGCCCGCCGCTCGCCATGAACACATCAGCGGAGGTGGCAAATTGACCATTTTTGTTTCGGCGGACGAATGTAAAACCACAGGCGGGAAATCGTACGTGGCGATCTTGCTTGCTAGTGCGCTGTTTGTACATGTAGGTGTTGGCGACTACTGAATTTTTTTTGGTCGTTCACGCCTCACACACCTGCGGGATCGATAAGCGAGCCAATCTCTCTCTGCCTCCGGTATATCACGGTGTAGTAGTGGTGGTGGTGGCAGTAAGCGGGATCTGCCAGATGCGAAGGATTTGTGTGTAGCAAATTTTGATCAAGACCGTGGACTCGGCGGAGTTGACACTTGACAGTGAACAGCGAACTCCGGTGGAAGCCGACGACGTGATGCGATGCCCGGGGCTCTCTGCTTGGCCTCTCTGACTGCTTGCTCCCTGCACCCGAGTGGTGGGATTGAGACAGGACCAATCTCCTGCGTCTCGTTGATTACTCGGGCTAATTCACTGAGATGTCGTGTTACGTATTCCCTAGAGACAGGAGGTAGTTATTCCCTACTGTGTAGAGTGGACTGATGACCCGTACCGAACGGAGTGCTGCTCGGAACCGGGGTCCCTTACACGGGAGAGTTGATGAAGCGGGGCAACCGTGGCGGGGCTGTGTTGCCTGGCGGTTGCTATGGAGCCGCCATTTGTTTACCGACGTCATTCGCTCCTGCCTTGTCACCTCTTTCCGTTCCGATGGAACACAACAGAGGAAAAGAGCGATGAAAAGATTGGAGGTTGGGAAAGTAAATTGGCGCATAGAAGGCATGATATATCATATACTTGAATGACCAATCAGAAATTTAATTCGATTTCGCTGGGGCAACAGCTTTCCAGAGCTTCCCAACCCCCTGGACAACACACGAGCCACTATCCAGCCCCGCGGTTTCTGGGTTAACCACATCCAACAAAACATACATCCCGTTGCACTTTCTCTTCTCTGCTCAGCAATTGTGAGACGTCACGCAACATCCGAATCCGACCAATTCCCACAACACCGGGCTGATTGACTGTTGTTCGCAAAACATCACCGACAGCTTTGGCAAGCCCAATTTTCGGCTGGGCTGGTTAACCAGCTTTGCACCAGCCACGTCATTCCTCGACACATTCCACACCAAATCCGCAAACCATCATGGCACCGGCCATCATCACCACCATCCTCAACTCGGCCTTGCGCGCCCGCGACACGCCTGCGACAGATCTCGGTGCCCTCGGACCCCTCACAGCGCACGCGGTGCTCGTGGCACGCGACGACGCGAAACCCCCAGCCGATCCCAGCGCCGGCCTCATCCGGCCGCAGGATATCAACAATAATGCCGTGTTCGCCATCTTTGGCATTCTCGGGGCCGCCTTCGTCATCGTCGGCATCTGGTTCTTCTTCTGGGCTAAGAACGGCGGTTTCTACTTTAAAGAAAACGACTGGGAGGACTACAAGTCGACGGTACTAAGACGCAAGGGACCCAATGGCACCACGCTATCCGGCGCTACCGAGAGCACCGTCCTCGGCGGTGGCAGCGTCTACAAGGATGTCGACGACCACACGAACGAGGATGCGACTACCGTCATTAGCGCTACTACGGGCATTACCGGTATTACCGGAGGCGTCTCGGATTTTTCGGGGAGGGAGAAGCGTCGCAAGAAGAGAGAGCAGAAGGAGCGCGAGAAGGAACGTCGTCGCGAGGAGAAGGCACGCGAGAAGGAGGAGCGCAAGCACGGGAAGTCGCGCCGCAAGGTTGGTGCCGACGGTGTTTTGATCGACGAGGAGGCCGAGCATGATGCCAAGGAGCAGCTGCGCAACTATCGTCACGAGAAGCCAGCTCGCGTGGGTGGTATCAATAAGGAGAGTGATGCGAGCGAGTGGGACGGATCAACCAACCCCAGCTGGTCCCACACCAGCGGGAGCGGTGTTGGCCAGCAGACGGAGACGGGCAGTACTGTGACTTCGGAACTCATCAACAATCGTGAGCGGACACCCACTAGTACGCCTACCAAGCCGAAGAAAGCGGCCAGCGAAGATCGACCCAGCGAGCGAAGCGGCGGTATCCGAAAGGTTTACTCGACAGCCGACAAAAACGCATCCCGCGAAAACGAGCGCATCCGAGCTGAGGCGCGAAGACTGCAAGAGAAGGCGCGCGCATCTCAGCGTCGGGACTTTAGTTGGTCAAGGGCTGACGAGCACATGGCTCTGCGACGCATTGATGAGCAGACGGAGAGCGTGGTGAGCAGTTCGTACATGACCGAGTCGCGCGTTACGGAATCAGTTGCGCCAGAGTCGCGCATCCCCGGGAGCTGGGCTGAAAGTGATCTTGGGACGGGCAGCGACGCCGGCGGCACCAAGGTGTATAAGCATCCCGTGCATATTCCGGTGAGCAACGGCAGCGCGGTATCTTCGGAGGTTTCGTATGCCGAGGAGAAGCGGAAGAAGAGAGGCGGGGCGGGTGCTAGACGGCACCGTGCTGGCGATGGAGATAGCGCTGTTTGAGATGGCTGGCTATTGCATGCGGGATTTTAGATTGGAGGCATAAGCGTCACTTGGCTGGGAGATATGAATGTTGGCTTTTGTACGTGATGATTGGCATGGATGGCGAGAAGTGTCGGGCGTTGTTTGGTGGATCGGTCTTGGTTGCACGGCTGTCATGTAGTATACCTATCGGGCCTAGATGGGTCGAGTTGGTGGTAGCTCAGTAAATGGATGTTATGATACCTCTTTAATAGGATTCAGGTGCCCAGGGTAAGGTGTGAGATGGAGGTCTAGTTAATTAACGGTGTTTCGACAGTAGATTGAGACTTTTCAAATTTCTGCAATGACATAGTGTTGTTATTCTTGTTGTTCTTGTTGTTTTCAGCCTCTCATGCTGCAGCTAGTATCTCTTAAGCCTTGGTAAAAATGGTAAGGCGGTCTCCGGGTATATATCTGCAGCAGCACCCATCATTCGCTGTGAGTTTGTAATTTGTGGTGGGGACAAACTTCGGAGCTACTTCACCTCGTGTCTCCAACCTTTTGAACGTCATTTCAACTATCCCAAGGGTATCATCCACTAACTACCTACAATGTCAAAAGAAAGCCACATCGAAAGAACGGCAAACGAGCCCAGGGATGCCGTACGTTTTGATCTCTCTCCTTTTTTCCCTTTCAAAACCAATCTCTCTCTCTCTCTCTCTATTTCTCTATTCATTACCTACCTTACCTACCCGCCGTTCTTCCACGACTACATGACTAACCCAACCCCAAGTCCCTCCACGAAACAAAAATAACAACCATCAACACCTCCACAAATCCCACCATCCGCATCATCCGCCTCTCCTCTCACAATCCAATCCCCTTCCACCCAGGCCAATGGCTAGACGTCTATCTCCCCCTAATCCCAAAACCAGGCGGCTTCACCATCACCTCCTCCCCTTTTTCCTCACCCCATCATCTCGAACTAGCCATCCAGAAATCACCCTCCAACCCCGCCGCGGCGTATTTCTTCCGTCCTGTTGAGGAGGTGCTAGGAAATAAAGTGCACGTCAGGGTGGGGGGGAGTTTTGTTTTTCCTCCTGGGGATTTGGAAGGGAGGTATAAAAAGGTGGTCTTTGTGGCGGGCGGGGTGGGGGTTAACCCACTGGTGAGCATGTTATCTTTTATTTCTGAGTCGAGGAGTAGTAGTTCGGGTGAGATGGTGGTGCATTTTTTGTATTCTGTGAGGGCTGAGGGGATTGATGGGAGGATATTATTTCTGGATCGGATTGTTGGGATTTATGGAGGTGGATTAGTGAAGGGGCGGGTGGGGTTGTTTCTTACGGGGATGGGGACGGGGACGGGATCTGGAGGGGCGGAGGGGACGGGGATGGGGAGGGAAGAGGAGGGGGGTGAGGAGGTGGTGAGGTATCGGGATGTTGATATTCCCGTGCGGAGAAGGAGGATTACATTGGGAGATATCAAGGCCGTTTTGGGGGATGATATCGACGACGCGGTGGTTTACATCTGTGGCGTACCGACCATGACGGATGACTTTGTGGGTGGGCTGGTGGGTGAGCTTGGGATGGATCCGGGGAGGGTGTTGTTTGAGAAGTGGTGGTAACTACCTACTTGAATATCATGATGACGAGTTCTCAGAGGGAAGTTTGGAGAGCACCGTGGACATCAAATTACGAAATCTCATCTAGAATACATGAACAAAATAAACATGACGAGAACCCCCTTGAAATGACTGAAAGTTTGTTTCTGCCAGCCTGCTCAGGGAAAGACGCATGTGATTAGGCCCTTGTAGTAAAAAGGACTGCGTCTGAGCTGATCCATTCTGCCCTCCTCAACCTGTATACAGGCCCTCTTGCACCGAAAACCAGAGGTAATTAGGATCGATGTATACCCTCTGGAAAGATTAACAGGCGTATCATCGATAAACCGAGGGAGAGGCAGGGATTTGAAAAGGCTTGGATCTCAACGGAATAAGATCCTACGTACTAGGCAAGACCTCGCTTGAGATCTCTCCACCCTAATCAAGAAAGAAAACCCAGAGAGAAACGCCGCCCATGCCTTCGTTGGCATTAAATTATGCCTCGCATATGACCTGGTATGCGTATTGGGGTATCTCATAGACGACGAAAGAGAAAGCCGTGACGTATAGGAGAGGAAGAAAGAGACACTTATGACCTATAACCATGCCTTAAGCGAGAGAAAATACGCCTTGCGCCTTATCTCTTATGCCTTGGGAGAAGGTTATCACGCGATAACCTGGCCGGAGAAAGGCGCAAACAGAAAGAAAGGCATATCGAATCTACTCCAACGCCTTCTTTTCAGCAGCAAAAGGCCTCACCGGACGCAAAGGATGCCTAGGCGGAATCGGAGGAGGCATACGCAAAGGCGACCGAGCGGGTATAAGCGGCGGCAAAGACGTACGCGTACGCAAAGAAGACCTCGGAGGGATTGGCGGAGGTATCTCGTCTTCCACTTGACCGCTTTTCTCGGGCAACGACGAGCTCTTCTTCTGCCTGCGGCGCAAGAGGAATCGCGGGATAAGCGACCGGCGTCGCCCACGAGAGCTGTCCACGCGACGTACGTCGTTGTCAATAGGTGACGAAGGGGGACTTGTGGTCGTCGGCGGGAACCGATCAAAGAGGCCTACGCCCACGCCCGTGCCCGTCGTCGTCATCGTCGTCGGCGGCGGGAAGAGACCAAACGCCTCGGGGCTCGTCGGCGCGGTCTCAATGACCCGAAGCCGCGACATGTCGGCTTCCGAGGGCCTGACTCTCAGGCCGCGGCGCTTGTTCGCCTTGTTGGGGGTTCCCGCGTCAGCAGGCGGCTCGGGGATCTTGGAGCCGGAGGGAAGGGGTCCTGTCGAGGAGGAAGGCGGCGGTCTGGTCCCGCGCTTGACCGGTCGGGGAATTCTTGAGGGCGGCGGCGCGTGTGTCTTTGCTTTCAGCGGGGGGGTGGCTGAATACAGATCTTCTTCTTCTTCTTGCTCGGTCGGGGCAGTAGGAGAAGGAGGAGGAGGAGGAAAAGGAGGAGGAGGAGGAGGGAGGCGAGAAGGAGAAGCGACGAACGAAACGAGGCGCCGAGGGGGGGCCGAATAGGCTTCTTCCTCTTTCTCTGCTGGTACGCTGCCCGACGCTGCAGCAAGCTCGGCTGGGAACCGAAAGGGTGGACTGGCCGAGTAGACGTCCTCCTGCTCTGGTTTCGTCGGGATGGGAGGAGGAGGGCGAGAAGGAGGAGGGTGAGCCACGAACGAAACCAGGCGGCGCAGAGGAGTGGAATAGGCTTCTTCTTCTTCCTCTTCCTCTGGTATGCTGGCCGACGCGGCAGCAAGCTCGGCCGGAAAGCGAAAGGGTCGACTGCCCGGCGCGTCCCAAGAAGGAGCCGAAGTGTCGACTGCCTTTCCCTTGCCCTTGTCCTTGCCGGTTGGGGCGCCGTCGTCGTGCCTTGGTGCCACCACGCGAACAGTAGCGGCGACGCCAATTTCGATCTGGTCGTCATCCCCAAATCCCTCCTCTTCGAGTTGTTGCATCAGCGACGGCGTCAGCGACAGAGGACGATCGCGATGCGCGCCATCGCGCGAGGGCTTGGTCGGAGGAGCCATCTTGCTGTTGCTTGGGATGGTGTTTGGGAAAGGAAAGATCGCAGGCGCTCTCAGAAGTGAAAACCTGGATCTACCCTCGCCGGAGGCTTCCGCCGGGCGAGGCGCCGGACCGGTGATGTCGATCCCGGCGGCGGCGCCGGAGACTTCCGTGTGATGAGTCGCCAGCCTATTCGCAAGCCCAGCGGCGCCGGAAGCTTCCGTGAAATCCATTGACCCATCCTCGCTGGGGTCCTCCTCGGGCTGGAACGGCTTGCTTCCCACAAACACTGCAGCGTGACCGACGCTGGGAGCAGGATGTGAATCCACGCCCACTGAACCCGACACAAGGAGGATGGCCTGCTGCTGCTGCTGCTGTGTACGACAAACAGGCGACCTTGGCGCGACGCTCCCAAACAAAGCGTTTGGTCTGAGATTCACACCGTGAAATGTCGAGCTGAGCCGGGCCCCGACACTAGATGGACTTCCCAAGCTGACCTGATCATCCGCAGCGAACTGAACCGCTTGTGCGGCAATATGAGCACCGCAGGGTCTGATCTGAACATCCCCAAGCTGAACGTCTCGCGGGCGATTATTCGGGCCGCTAAAGGTCGAGGTGCTGGAACAAGCGCGGGCCCAAAAGCTTGAGCTGGCATGGCTGGCATCCGGTGGATTCTAAACACCGCGGAAGTCGACCTCACCAAAGGTGGTGCTGATCCCCGAGCTGGCCGGAATCGGTTCTCGTTCGCTCTGGACGCCCGAGGGAATGAGATGGAGATCCCTGAGGTTCTGCATCGCCCGATAATGAAATCGGAATGTTGCGTACGGAGCATCCCTGGGGTCGATGAGGATATGCTCGTAGTACTTGTGCTCTGTGACCTCTAATAAACCCATCCTGGGAGCACTTTGTGACTATTAAAAACTGTACAATCAGTTGAGAGAGAAGGAGAATAACATACAAAACGCCGTAGTTGTTCCGATACTGGAACTCTGACAGTTCTGGTGACCGCGGCCGTCTCTCCGAAGCGCGAAAGACCTTAACCTCGATGAGACCACCATCCTCCGCAACACTTGTATCCCGGCTCGGAAGGAAGACAAAGGTTCTCTCGTCGAGTCCAATTTCGCCCTCGTGCTGACCACTGGGCATCCAAAACGACCTGGCGGCCCGTCCCTCGAGCTGGACAGACGTGTCGATGCTCCAGGCTGCCATATCCCGAGAGTTCATGGACAGATTGAAGAGCATATATCGCGCCGGCTCAGGCGGAACCTGGCAGACGCGGTACTTAACCGCGAACGGTGTCTCTGGTGGTTCGAACTGTGTCAGATATCTCATCAAATGTAGTGTCTAGGAGCGGCCAGACTTACCAGGAATGGAGGCCACATAAACTGATGCCATTGGATACCCCTCGTGCTGGTGGGCACTGGAGCTGACCTCGGTCCCCCGGTTTGGAGAAGGGCCGCGCAAGACTTGGCCCAAGGACCCCTCCGGATGAGGGTACTCTTCGAGAGGCCGTTTCTCCAGCTGGTTGACCAGCGTGATCTCGATGCCCCGGAGAACAGGCATTTTGGGTAGTGGCGGGCTGGATACCGACAACGAAGGGCTGAGTTGGGCCGCGGACTTGGCACTTCGGTCAGAACGGAATACACGTAGCAGACGGCAAGCAAAATAGTGATGAGCGGGCATGAACTTACTCGATGAAATAGATCTCCTTAGTGCTTGAAGAAAAACGGGTCGACTGGTCTTGTGCTCCCAAATATTGATGTTATTCGAAGGAACGACAGAAGCTTGATTCCACGACGTGAAAAGAAAGCTCCCACAAGAATGGAAAAATCTTTTCCAGTAAAGACTCGCCTGAGAAACTCTATTCGCCGGGCTTCATGACCGTGCCTGCTGCGGAGCAAGCAAACGCGGCTGATGGTCGGCGACGTAAGTCGTGAAAGACAAGCATTGCGCAGTGCCGGTCCCGGGTCCGCACAAATCATTGGAGAAAAGGGGCTTCGCGCCTTGCGGTATCATTATGTAGAAGGCGTTCATGAGATGAGCATACGACAGCGGGCTGCTTCCGGGCCCCAAAGTAATCACTGAAAGAGGCAATGCACCCTGAGAGACATCCTGGAAGACACCCTGAGAGCAGCCGTTACTGTGAATAGTCAAAATAAGTGAAAGGGGCACGGCACCTTGATACTTCAACCTCTAAGCCACATTAGCTCAATTCCCACAGCGGGGGCTGAAGAAGAACAAACCAGTCAAGGTAGCTATAAACAGCAGCAACTAGAACATCTCTCGAAAGACATGCCTCTCATTTCAGCAGAGAGCTTTGGAGCGGATTATATTAAAGGCTTCGTCAGTAGGCCTTTCGTAGGAATGTTGGTGCCATTCTGCCCCGATCCAGGTCAACTGCAAATATCGACTACACCGTTTTTATGTCGGGAAACTGCCACGGGAACGAGATCGAAATGTGCGACCTCTGATCGGCTGCAACTGTGAAACGAGAAAATTGATGGTACTGTTCATTCGATTCCATTCTTTCGCCCACAGCTTATGCAATTGATATACAGCGCAGGGAGCCATCCCGCAACCTCGCAACCTACTTCGAATCCTCCGGCTTCACCAGCCCTAGACTCCTTATTTGACCGGCTGTTGGAGCGTCTTCCTTGGATCCGAGAGCTTCGGCCTTCCGATAAGCAGCTTGCAATGCCATGACTCTCGCAGCCTGTGATGCGGCACCAGGTTAGCGTGTTCAATTGAACGGGTCGTGGTTCCTTCCCAACCTCTTTCTTGTGGTGCAGGCACTCATAGTAGTCCTCCAGCGCCGGGGCGCACTTCTTCTTCCCCGAGTCATCCTCGGCCGACGTGTTGACGACGTAGCAGGCGAGCAGCTCCTGCCAGAAGGGGAGGCATCGGGAGGGACCTTGGAATGTCGTCAGCGAATCGCGTCCAATTGATGTCAACAGAGCCATTGAGTGCTCCAGCTCGGCTCACCTCCGTGGAGGCCGTATCCAGACGCCATGGTTACTGCGCAGATACCTAATCGGGATTGCGCGGATGGGTGGTCGTCGGGCGTCGCGAAAGTCGTCGTCTCGAAGAAGTGCTGAGTCTCGAATTGGAGCTTCCGACGTTGGACCGCACCAGCCACTGAACATGCCACAGCACCACGGCACCACAGCACCAGCCACAGCATCCCCACTCGACCAGGGGCGGGCCAATCCGTGCATTTCTTGGGGAAGCTGGCTTGGCTGGCTTCGAAGTTCGAAGTTCGCGAATCGGTTACGTAGCTCCACCACAGCTTTGGAACATGACAAGTCTACAAGTCCCTGCTCCCCTTGCTTGACAGTTCGCCATTAGTCAGGCCCGACAATGGCCCTCCTGCTCTCCCCCGCGAAACTGGTACTCCTTGCCGTCCATTTCGCCGTCCAAGCCGACATTCCCAGTCTCAGTGCTCTCGCTGCCCGCCATGGCGCTGTTCTGCGAAAAGACGTGCTGCTGCGCATCGCCCTGACCTACCTCCCCGAGACGCTGCATTCGACCGAGTATGTCAACCTCATCCAGGCCATCGAGAGCGGCGAGTTCCCCGAGTCCGAGTCCGTCGAGATCGACTGTTCGCCTGTCGCCGCCCTGACCGATGACGATGCAACAAAGAAAGTGCGAAAGCTGCGCCTTACCCCCCTGAGCTTCCCCGAGGCGCCCCCCGGGACTGCCGACGACCCGACGACCCTCTTCTTACTGCGGCGATCTTACCAGGTGGACGAGGAGGCTGGTCTCCTGGATGAGCTCCCGGCCTTGTTGTTGCCTTTCTTGGACCACTCGCCATGTATTCGGACATTGATGGTGTCTTCGATACTGCCTCTCCTACGGCGGAACTGTGAATACTACCCCCAAGACCCAATACCATACACCCTCTCGGGCTTCCAGCAGCTCCCTGATCGAGTTGCTGTGAACCTACTTCTGTCGCAGACCGGCGTGCGGGACACGGACCTTCCTCTCGTTGGCCGTGATTTGAAAAACATAATTGGCCCCTGGCTATTCAACGAGGCTAGATGGAAGAGCGACAATAGAAGATTAAGCGGTTCAGGCGAATCTCCGCCAAAGTCGGATGCTGGTCCTGACGGGACCATCTGTCCCGGGTGGGAACAGGTCCTACAATGGCTCAACACCAACGCTGCCAAGAACTGGAAGGTCGCTGTGAGTGCGATTGAGCAGTGGGACGGCCCAGGCGATGTCGATCTCGGTGGGTGGAGTGCCATGTGGCTCAGCGATGAGGAGCAAGATCATCTTGAGCAGAGGTATGCGAGGGCTGCTCTGGCTTCTGCCTACCTCATCCCGGAGGCTTCCCCTGAGGCTCTTGAAGGCGCGTACAGGATTGTTGCCAAGATTGCCGGGCTGCTCGACCAGGACCCCATGTCCCCGTTGCAGTCGGCGCTGGCAATATTACCGCCCTTAGCAGAGCAGGTTGCAAGTGTCGCCACGGCGGCTAGAAACGCGTCGTATATGCGCAATGATCTACTGGACAACTCCAACGTGCTCACATCGCCAACCGCTGCGTCGACGGCGTTTTTGCAAGCTCTGATTCTGAGCGCCATTCTCCTAACAAGGGCGGGCTCCCCTTGCACCGTTCGTCGGGCTGGCGAGCTTGCACTCCTCCAGGACGAACGGGAACAAAAGGCCGAGGCTTCCAAGCTTATCCACGCCCTCAACAACAACGGGCCGAAGACCGACGACAAGTTCTGGATCAAGGTCAGAAACGAAATATTATGGCTGAAGGATTGGGGGGCCGAAGATGCCTCGGAAGCTTCAAAGCCATTGGCAAAGGGTGTTTTTGGTCAAGTTAAAAAGGAGTTTCTCGAAGTAGAAATACTCAAGGCGCTTCTGGCAAATACCCGTAGGTTTACTGTTCTGGTTCCGGACCCTGGCTCACCACAGCAGGATATATGCTTGCCCGTTCGATTTACGAAGACTCCCCGGATCGGCCACTTGACAGCAAGGTATTACAAGATACGATCTATGCGACCGCCATGACGGCGTATGACAATGCCTCGAATCCGAATCGCACTCGTGGCGGGCTGAAGAAGTGTGATGAAATGTTTGTTTTACGTCCTCCCATGCTGGCCGTACACTGACGATGCGCAGTCTCAAGGCATTCCCGCAAACTATTGACAAATCTGCGCCCGCTACCAAGAAAATTGAAGCGCTGCTTCAAGCAACACATGCGCTCAGCGAATATCGCCTTGTTCTCAAACAGGGCGAACCTTTTACTCCTGTGGTGTTGCGGGTTCATAGTGATCCCATCTCGATTATTGGCAAAATACTAGAGCAAAACCCCAAGAGCTACACGAGAATCCACGACCTTATTGACCTTGGTAAGAGGATGGTCCAAGCTGGGCTGATCAAAGACGACAACGGGTCTCGTGGCCCCGTTTCCCAGGAGGACCAGCTGTCGGTAGCAGCTAGACGAATCACGGCTATGTGCATAGATGCTGCTCTGACGGAAGACGATTTTGAAACGGCCTACTCGTACGTCGTCAACCGAATCTCCTCCTTCGAAGCAACGTCAAAAGATGAGTACCTGTGGAAGGCAGCGTTACAGGCGGGCAAGTACCGGCGCACCTCACGCACCGTCCGACCTACCCATCTGGGTACAGCCAGCGGCAACCCCGAAATCCGCCACCTCGAGCAGCGCATCGAATGCCTCTCGACCGCCCTGCGTATTGCTCCGGCGCCCACCCTACAAGAGATACTCAATGCCTTTCGTCGTGCCGAGGAGGAACTCGACGCCGCCATCAAGGCCGAGGAAGAGCAAGAAGACGCGTGGGACGCGGCCGGCGACGCGATGCACGGCCACATGCCAGGCGGGTTTAACGTGGCCCCGACGTCTCCCAAGTCGGCATCCAGGCCGTCGGCGCCATCGACGCGTCGTCGCCCGACCGAGGAGACGCCCATGTCGCTGTTTGACCTGTCCAAGGCGAGCGTCATGTCGGCCCAGCGCAACCTGACGGCGCTGTCGAGCCTGCAGCGGTCGACGGGGCTGGGGCGGAGTAATACGGTGACGAGCGGCGGGAGTGTCGAGCAGGTGGGCAGCGATGGCGAGGACGGGGGGCAGAAGAGGGTGCGCAAGAGGGATCAGCTGCGTGAGGCGGCTATGGGCACGTTGGTTAGTGGGGTTGGTTGGCTTGTTGGCGCGCCGTCGCCGGCGCCGGCTGCTGAGAGGGAGTGATGTTTGTATGTTATGAGGTATGGCCTAATGAGAGTCGTCATGATTATGCATGTCTTGGGATGGTGAATTAAGTCGGAGGATGGATACGTGAGCAGCGGTATGTGTTGGAAGTAGAATTATATCTCCAGATATCCCCCTATCTTCCTCACACGTCCATGTTTTATCTACTATCCGGAAGGACTACCGTTAACATAGCGTATGCTCGAAGCTAGGTCAGAACCATGATGCCTCATCATGTAAGTCCAGTCTTGGACGTGCAATGCAGTCTTGGGTATTCCTCGCCCCAGCATACGCTGCGAGCAACGTTTCCACTTGGGTATCTAGGTGGGTATTCCGAAGGTAGTAAGGTGTAAGGTAGCAAGTATCAATAGAACTTTCCACTGAGTGGAATTCCCAGGTCCTTTGGAAAGGACTTCCCGCTACGTTCTTACCAGGTATACTCAAGTCTTTCTTCGTACGGTACGGTATAAAATTAATAACCAAAAGCTAGGTATATATACATACCTGACCAGAGATTCATCTGCATATATGACGAGGGGACTGTGGGATTCATGTGTAACCTACCTACCTAGTACCTGGGTTGTGTTTTATTTTAGTACGTACGTACGTACGCTGCCAAAGTCTCAACGAACGATGAAAGGATGAACACTCAGTAACAGTCTCCGATATTATTTCCTTGCCTTGTTCTCTTGTTCTCTCTACCGCATGGATATGGATATGGATATGGACATGGACATGGAGATGGACGTTACAAACGGCTCAACGCCTAACACACTCAACAGGTATCAGTATGTTGCTAACCTGCGCATCTATCCTCATCCCTCTCTCTTCTCTCTTCCCACTCTATCTTCATACTCCATACTCATACAAAAGTTACAAACTTTCTACACCGTAAACCCGCCCCCATTTGGCTCATATTCTGGTATCCCCCTCCTCCTCCAACGCCCCATCAAGGAGTCCCACAAAGGTCTTCCTTCGAATAAGCGGCAGTAACAAAAACAAAACAAGACAGACCACTCATCTTGGAATGTCATGCGAAAAAAAGCAGCAAAAGAAACACACAAACTCCTTTTGTATAACCCCATGCCCTATCGCCCATACCCGCTCCCTGTTTAACCAGGGACTAATCCATTCAAACAATCGCCTCTAAAGCAGTCATACGCTCCGCTTCAACTTCCCTCCCCACCCCCAAAAGATTTACTCGGAATCAGAATCCCCATCCATACCAAGAAGCGTCTTATCCACCTCGTCCAAATCGTCCTCCCCCTCATCCCCATCCCCATCCCCATCCCCATCCCCGTCTCCATCATCACCCCCATCGTCCCCGGCATCCCCCTCCCCCTCCCCATCACCCAGCCCAAGCAACTCCTTATCGACATCATCCAAGTCATCCCCATCATCCATATGATGCCCATTAGTCATCAAACCACGACGGGGCACCTGAATCACACCAGGCGTCGACTTGTACGGATGTCCCCGCATCATGACCTCGGCCTCATCCTCCGTCTCGGCCGGGTCAATCATCTCCTTGTCACCATCCATATCCTCATCATCATGACCGGCGCCATTAGCCTTTGGCCGCTTGACGGGCGCGATGACACCCAAATCATCGCCTTCATGGTCATTCCACCGCTGCAGACGACGGTGCGCACGACGCAGCGCGGCGCTGTATGAGGCAAACTCCTCCCCAAAGTCATCACTCTCGCCCTTGAGCTGGCACAGGCCGACGTAGCCCTTCTCACGGAAGGGGAACGTCTTTGGTTCCGGGTTCGGGTTGTGCATGAGCACCGCATTCTTGTTGTGGGCGATGATATCCTCGTCTTCGCTGTCGTCGAACGGATCCCCGAGGTCGTTCTCTAGTCGCTTCAGAATACGGATAAAAGGTCCCTCGCTCCTACGGAATTTCCGCATCTGGTGGTGGCTCTTACGCAGCCCGCGGTCGAGGATATACTCTATGCGCTGGGATCGGTTCCGCTCAACGGCCAGCTGGTGTGCGGTCGGGGGCCGCGGTTTTCGCGCGACAATTCCCTCAACCATCTGGCCGCCGCCAGGCGATGAGCCCTCGAAAATCTGGTACTTAAGTGGATTCCCGCCCCTTCTGCCTGTGCTCCCAAAGGCGGCACTCTGGCGCCCACCGAGCGCACGCGGAGGTGGAGTCGACCTGACACTATCAAGGTCGCTCTCATGCTTAGATGGCCGGATCCGAGGCAGAATACCAGTGGTCGGGCCAACCTCGTCGCCCGCCGGAAAAGCTCGTCGACCGCCTCTCTTATTCTGACTATCGGCCAAAAACTGCTGGTCGGCTTCGATAATCTTGGCGCGCATCTTTTGCTTCGCAAACCCGAAATCGATCTCCTCCTGCGGATCGACGTTCTCTCGTGCCTCTTCCTCGGGAGTCATGGGCTCCAGCCGGGGAACGCCTTGGTTTGCGACATCAACCCCGTAGTCAACACCGGGTCCAAACGGGTTTTCGTCGCAGCCCTCCTCTGTGTAGTCGGACTCTAGGTAGAACCACATGATCCACAGGAAGGCGCGCGCCCGGCTCTCGCTGGTGAAGTTGGTCTTCATGATCAGGTCGTGGAACTCTTGGGTTGGCGGGAAGTGAAGCTCGGCGACCTTGCTCGCGGAATGGCAGATGAGGAACAAAAGGTTGACGGGATTGGTACGTGGGACACCGAGAGACTTGATCTCTTCGAGCGTAGACGGCTCGGACCTGTCCTCGGCGCCGCCCTTGAGGATGGATTTGAGCCGCGGAGCATCCTGGAGCTGTTTGTAGGCGTGGGGATCTTGGCGGGCTTGGAGCGAGGGGATGGCGTGGTAGGTTCGAAGCTGCGCTCGCATTTCGGGGAAGACTGTCGCGAATACGTCAGCACGGTGTTATAGCATGGAATCAAGAACTCACAGTTGAGCGTGGTGTTCATTCGCCCAATGTTGACCAGGAGACAGACCATGGCCATTCCTTTGGCGGCATCGCGGTCGCTCAGCAGCTTGTCCCTCAGGACCTTGCTGGTCTTGCTGCTCCTCGACATGGTGTCGATGTAGAGATCGGCAAAACACTGCTTGCCAATCTTGTCGGGCTCGTAGCTGTTGGTAAAGACCGGTTGATCGTTGTCGAAGACGGCCCTCAGGAAGTCGTACTGGATGTCCTTGCGCCAGAGCGGCTCGCCGTCCTCTTTCTTGAGATGGCGAATCTTGCCGATGACGCTGCCGCCGGCCGCGTTTGCATCGTCACCGCGACCGCGCTTCTTACCGCGGGCATGGCGCTCCGAGGGTTCGGGGGTGACGGTTTGCATCTTGGTGTCGTCGTCCTCGGTGACGGCCGTCATGAAGGATTTTTCGAAGCGGGCGGGCGAGCTGGGGTCGATGTCGGACAGGAGAGCCTGCGAGCTGGGCGATGCAGCGGCCATTGCGAAAACCGGGGTCGGGACGTGGCGATGGTCCGACGACGAGCAAACCACTCAGCTTGGGGGTATGGTAAGACGGTCAGACGGCAGCAACAAAGCCGCATCCGCTGCGGCGACCCTCTGCGACGTCCTGCACCACGGGCGCGCCGCAAATGGGATAACTAGATTGGGAGCTTCGCAGTGGCGGCGGGCTGACGACAGGAAAGTGGAAGCGAAATAAAAGCAACGGCGATTGCATCTACATGAGGGAGCGAGAGTTCGAATCCCCGAATTGTTGGTGTGTTGTCGCGCCCGATGGTTCTGTCTAGCGGCTGCAGTGCGCAGAGATGGCGAGATACGGAGCGAGGGAGCGCGGAGACCTGCCGCCGCCGCTTGCTTGGCCTTGCTCGGGATCGCGTCCAGACGTCTCGATTTCACGCTGTGACGTTGAGCTACTCCCAGTGCTGGGATTGGCTAAGCGGGTATCATGTTAGCGGGGTAGTGCTGAATCGGGGTATCCAGTGCTGGGAATGCCAATACGGTTGTATTTAGCAACGAATGCGGGGTTTGTCTGAAAGCTATTGTTTGTGAGTATGCTTCAACCCGTTTTGGCTCAGGGAATCTTCGCAGCTCGTTGGTGTAGCACAACCACAAGCGGATTCATGGACGGGTTTGCTCGTTTGTTTGTCTCGAGGTCTTGATCAGCCCACTATGTAGATAGCCGGGTGGGGTTTATCGTCCGTCAACCACTAACACGCCTTTACCAACCCGACTCTCCGAGCTCAACGAACAGAAAGTTATGGCGCAAGCTGCAAAGATTCCGATTATTGACTTGTCGGGGGACGAGGCTCAAGTGGCTCATGATCTAGTCGAGGCCGCGATTGAACACGGCTTTATCTACATCCGCAACACGGGCAAAGACATTCCCGTCGAGGCCATTGATGATGCCTTCAACTTGGTATTTGATATCTTTTTCCTGTTTATTTAATATAGTGGGGAAATGAAATAACGAGCGGGAAATATAGTCGAGAGCAAAAATAGATAGATAATCCATACTAACTGCAATGACAGGCAAGAAAGCTCTTCGCCCTCCCAGTAGAGGAGAAGCAAACATGCCTCATCCAAAAGAACAACCGAGGCGTAAGAACACCTTGATATATCTCCGAGAGACCATTCAAATTTCTGAGGATACCACAGTGGTCTAGCATGCAATACGAAACCCTAGATCCCAAGAATCAGCGTGTAAGCCTCTCTCCCTCCCTACCCATCAGCCACCCAGACAGACCCCTAACTATACTCCCAGGTCGGCGACTTCAAAGAGTATGTATACCAACTACCAACCACCACATTCCACCTTTCCCTCCCTCCCCAAAACACTAACACCAGCACCTAACCTATTCCCATAAAAAAAATCCACAGAGCCTTCAACCTAGGCGAATTCCAAAACGCAAAAGCCCAACAACCCCTCCCCCCCTCGCTCCCCCCAACCGCCGAACCCCTCCTCTCCGCCCTCCACGACAAATGCCACGCCCTCTGCCTCAAGCTCTGCCACCTCCTCGGCCTAGGCCTCGCCGCGCAACCCCCCTCCTTCTTCGCCGGCGCCCACGACCGGTCCGCCGGTCCGTCAGGCACCATCCTCCGCCTCCTGCACTACCCGCCCCTCTCTTCCGTCCCCTCCGCCACGCCACATCTCGACGTCCGCGCCGGCGCCCACTCCGACTACGGCTCCATGACTTTGTTATTTCGAATCGCAGGCCAGGCGGGGCTCGAGATCCAGACCACCTCCCAGGACGGTGGTAGTAAATGGGCGCCCGTCCCGGTCGTCCCGCCGGGGACAGAGGGAGATCCCGCGCCGCCTATCTTGCTGAATATAGGTGATTTGCTGTCGTATTGGACCGGCGGTCTGCTTAGGAGTACGGTGCATCATGTTGTTTTTCCAGGAGGAAGAGGAACGGAAGCGACGGTAGTGGAGGGCGAGACGGATAGCGGGCCGCGCTATTCGATTGCGTATTTTTGTCATCCCGTTGGGAGTATGCCGTTGACGCCGGTGCCGAGTGAGCGGGTCAGGAGATTTATTGCGGAGCATCCGGCCGAGGGGGATGACAATGGTGGGAAAGACGGAAAGGTGGTGACGGCGGATGAGCATTTGCACATGAGGTACGGATATGTTCTTTTTTTTTCTACCTCTAATGAGAAGAATCGGTGTGGCTGACATCAGCACAGACTGAGGGCGAGTTACTTGCAGATGTATCCGGAAAAGGAATAGTAACAAACGGTCTCATATATTCACAGAGCCGGCAACTATGTTCAAATAAGAGACGTATATCTTTACAAAGGGGGGGTATCATGCCAGTCCAACCCAGTGCTGCCTCCAAATGCTGTGACTACTACTACTCATCTCCAGCCGCGAGCTCGGCTTCTCCCCGCTCCGCTTGTACTTGGCCTCCTCATCCCTCAAAGTCTCCAACACCCTCCAGTCAAACACGCACACCCAGTCCCGGTCGCCGTTGCGCTTCTTCAGACCCGTCTCTCTAATCCGGTTGAGAAATGCGGTGGTCGCCTCTTTCCTCCGCGTGTCCACCAGCGCAACCTTCTTTCTACGCCGCGGCTTCATGGACGCAGTAGTCGAGCCCGGGGTGGTTGATGGCAATGCGGTGCTGGTCGGTGTTTCCGTGCTGTTTAGCCACTCGGTCGGGTCTTTGGCGAATTCCGCAACGCCGTGGGAACCAAGCAGGTCCTCTGTCACCCAGAGGAAGCCCGAGATGCAGGGCGAAAGCAAGAATGAGAGGTTGGACAGCGGGCAGAAGCCGCCGAGTTGAGGGCAGTTCCCTCCACTGCTTGGGTGGTTCATGACATGTGTAAATGCCCGGCTTCGGACAGAGCTTTTTTCGGGTTGTGTGGCGGCAATGGTCCGTTGGGGCTTAAGGCCAACTCCGTGAAAAGACATCGAGGTCGGCATGGAAGAAGACAGTGTGGCTAGCGCATCTGCCGCTTCGCGTTCGGCGTCCGGTTGGTGCATCGACTGTATACCAGGAAGTCTCGGGATAAAGACCCTCTCATGATTCCGTCGTAGTGAGCCCTCGTTGACATCCACCAACGGTTCTCTCACCCGAGTCAACTGGGAGCCGGGGCTGGCGTTGGTTTTATCATCAGAGCAGCGTCTCGCTTTTTCCCGGCCCGGATGTTGTGGCGGGCCGTCAAGTGATCTCTTCCTGCCTTTCGATGGACTGTTGGCCATGTGATTGCTGCTACTCCTCCGAGCATCTACCACTTTTGGCGACACCGATGATCCCCGGACTGTTGGGGGCGAGGAAGCCGTCGACTCTGTCGGCGCGGTGGCTGTAGGGCTACTCGGAAGAGGTGCGGGGACAACGCCGTGCTGCTCCGGAATCGATGATGCAACAGACCCGGTAACTTGCGATGTCGACGCCTCGGTCGTCGCGACTGTCGATTGACTAGCGTCTTGAAGTGCTTTCTTCGGGTCAGCATTCTCCAGCGCGGCAATCCACCCCAGAAGCTCCTGGCTATCTTCCGGCTGAGGCGCTTCTTTCTCCTTTGCTGCCATATCCTGTAACTCCCGAAAAGAGATGGTATCGCGATATGTTCTGTCCCAGTGGATCTTGTTGACCATGGGAAACCTGGGGCTCCAAAAGCCAGTATTACCTTCTCTGTCGAATGAGAAACATCGAATGTCGAATACCGGCGGTTCAAGAAATACGACAGCCGGCCGCTTTCCGTTGTCGATACCAGGCTCAATCCTGAGGCTGATGGTCTGGTTGTAGTTGAAATTTACCGAGTCATGGTTGACATGCGTGATGAACATTTGAAGTTGGGTCGCGTTGAGCTCAACAACGTTGGTAACGACGAACCTCGGCTTGGCCTGGAAGCGTTGGACCTCGTCCTTGTTTTCGAGACAGCCGATGTAGAAGTGCGTCCACTTGAGGCCTCGTAGATTATAGGTCTGTGCCTTGGCCGCATCAAATCGGGCGCCGACGACAGCAAAATCGCCGATGTCGCCAAAGCCTCCTATGTACTCCTTCTTGAGCTTGATCGCACAACAGCTGTATGGCCTGCGCGACGACTCAAATTCAAAGTAGGGGTCGTCAGGCTTCAGTACCAGCCCCTCTCCGCGGGCGACGATGCACTTTGCAAAGGCACGACGCAGATCTGAGACCGCTGTCCGCCTATCGCAGTCAATAATCTCGCGCCTTACAAGGTCCGAACGTCCCGGGACTATTTTGATAAGCTCTTTCAGCCGCTTGAACCGTTCGGATTGTCGAACAGCAAGAAGAGACTCATCATCAACCATAAAAAGATCGTAATACACAATCATGAGATGCTCCCAAGGATGACGCCTACATGTCTGTTGGTCCACAGCCCATAAGATAACAATTTGTTAGGGACGTACTGTGAGTCTTGGTCGGTGCCAAGAAACGCGCCGGATCTGGACACATGCTTCCTGATTTTGTGAAAATCTAGAATCTTGGAGTCCTGTGAAAGTTAGGCCTCAGATCTTGATCCTTGAGCGGCGGCTGTACCTTATCACTGTAGACCACTAGTTCTCCCTCAAGGATGCATCCTTTCTTGATTGGGCACATAGGAGTTCCAAGTTGTAGCGATTGCCGGATCGAACTGAAAGACAGTCAGCATTGTCATGTCGCGCCAGCACTCAAATCACCTACTCGTGCAGTCGAACGCGGTCCTGCGTGCTGTCTTTACCGCTCTTGGAGAAGATCTGAATGCAATCCTTGCCTTTTCTCAGATCGATATGTATCTGGCAATACTCCCCGTCGAGCTTTTCTTCGCAGCTCATCCGGCCATGGCTCATATCCAAACAATGTTGAATACTTCTGCCCTTGAACCAGGGTTGCCGCCCAATCTTGACGCCCAGTGTCGGTTTCAGGTAGTCGGCGAGCGTGGTCTTTCCTGTAACGGTCCTATCCCGTCGAATATTGGCCAAGATACGCCCGGCAACGGCCAGGTCATCCTGTACCTTGATGATTGCGGGGAGGTATGGATGATACGCGCGATAGATGATCTGGGGGTCAACGACTACCGGCTCAAAGTTCTTGAGAATCAGCCTCGTGAGCCATTTTGCGTCTCGAGCGGGAAGCCGTTTGTAGAGCTCCCCAAGCTCAATCTCCCTTTCTTTTGGGGGTGCTGCGGTATGTGAGCTGCGGACCGAAGGTGCACTGAAGCGACACCCGGCAGCAATTCGCTGGAGAAGATTGTCGATCTCCTCAACGGTTACTGGGCCTTGAAAAGGACAAACAGGATTGGGCTACGAAACCTCAGTCCATTACCCAATGAAACAATCGTACATCCAGAACTTACGGTTTCTTTTAGTATTCCCTCGATGCAGCTTGCGATATCAACATCTGAGCCCGCTACACTCCACCGTGCCAGCTGCGAGAGTCTCGTTCGCCCCAAGCTAAGCGCGCGGCCAAAGATTGTCTGGATCCTGTTCTCGCGTATAAAATATACCCGATCTGTGCGCTTCTCCGGCAGGAGGGTCGACAGGAGTGCGGCAATGTCATGGTCGTCGCGAATTAGTAGCCCCTGGTGTTGCTTGAACCAGTCTTGGATGATGTCGGCATTGGTTTTGAGGCCGACCTTGGCGTGTTGGTTGTCTTCTAAGCGCTGAAGCAGGTCGCAGACATAGGAAAAGAGGAACGGCATGGTATGCGCGCCGAGGCATGCGACAGAAGCGACGTGTAATTGCCTCGTTTGAACTGCATGATTCAGGTTGCGCACAGTCGAGGTGCTGTCGGGTCGAAGTCGAGGATACAAATAGTTGCAGCTCCCGTAGGCAGCGAGGGCAATTGGGCAGGCTCCATCTGGGAATGAAATGCCTCTGCTTGCGCCTGGCGATGGTCCGGGTGACCTTCCTCGCAGCCTCAGACAAAGGATGGAAGGGCAGCTTCCGTCGCGCCAATGTGTGTGTGTGTGTGAATCAATCCAAAAATGGTCTTGGCACGGCGCGTGAGCACGTGCCTTCGCGGTTCCCCATTTTAGAACAAAGCCGCTCCAAGAATCAGTCAACAGCTCCACCATTGTCGTATAGGATCCAGGCTCCAGCTTGCCGTTGGCTCTTTGAATATCCGAAGTCGAGGCCTGCTACGCGATGCGCCTCACTAGATCAAGCTGGAAGGCAGCCACGTTGTCTTCCCTTCTCCATACCTGATGGCCTCCACAGCCTACCATGCTCTGATTAGGACTCACCACATTACCTCTCGCAAGAAGGTTGCCCATCTCCGAAAGGCCGCCGACAAATATGCCTGCTATGCGTTGCTCCGCAGCGGTGGCAGCCCAGGCATCATGTACTGTAGAGGGAGTGACGAGGGAGTCAAGGAGTGGGTCGCCACTGTCCAGGTCTGTTGTCAAGACCGCACAGAGTTGGCTTGGCTGATAGTCAGAACAGAAACTGAGATACAAGGATTTCCAGCTGGTTGCGAAACCAGCGCGGGTCGAACCAGACACTCCCGTCTCGGAAGAGCAACCGGGGCTTGTCGAGCTTGAAACGGTCCGCGAGTTTGCTGACGCCATGGAGAAGAGAGGCATCTTGTCTTGGTGGTCACGGGCAATGGGCTACTCCTAGGTGTTTCTCCGTGTGCATACGTTTACCATTGCAAATGTTCACATTGTCTATTTTATTGCCTCACCAGAGACGGTCTAGCGACAGGCGCAGAAGCGCCCAGTCTTTAAGCCTTCTCGTAGATCCAGTCGAACTGGGCAGACTTCCAGCTGATAACCTCCTCAGGCTTGAACCAGAGGGCAATCTCCTTCTTGGCGTTCTCGACGCTGTCGGAGCCGTGGCAGACGTTGCGGCCGACATCGATGGCTAGTCCCGTTAGCGACATTCATACTCGACCAGTCAAACCACGTACCATAGTCGCCACGGATGGTGCCAGGGGCCGAGGCAAGGGGGTTGGTGGCACCGAGGATGGCTTGAATATTTGTTAGTTCCGCTTCTTGCTTCACCGGTGGCAGTGAACTTACTGCGGCCAGTCTTGACGGCGTCACGGCCCTCCCAGACCATGGCGGCAATGGGACCGCTGTTCATGTCTATCGACAAGTTAACGGACTTAAACCGACAACCGAGTGTCCTCACGTACAGTTGACAAGGCCAGCGAAGAAGGGCTTGTCCTTGAGGTCCTCATCTGTCAGACGTTAGCTCTCCGGCCCTATCTATGTTGGAGGAGACATGCAGTGCTTCTCGAGGTGCTCCTTGCCAGGGGTAACGAGCTTGATGGCAACAAGCTTGAAGCTAACTCGATGTTAGCTATATAAGTCCTCCGAGATATCATTCGGTCAGGCTGGTGCCATACCCTCGGCTCTCGAAGCGGGAGATGATGGGGCCGATGAGTCCGCGCTACGGAGATGTTAGTCGTATGAATTGACTAGGTATCTTTCAAGAAAGCATACCTGGACACCATCGGGCTTGATGGCAATGAAGCTACACAAAAAAGATAATTAGAACAATCATTCCCCCTGAATTGCTGCGAGGGGAGCTGGAATTGAGTATGGCGGGGTAATGGAGGGGCAAAGATTCGATGGCGGGGCTAAGGGCGCTCACGTCTGCTCGGTGGACGACATTGTGCTGGATTTTCCCGTCTGGATAGAAGGAGGAGGTTGTTGAAGGGGCGATCGCTGGCTAGGAGTCTGAACAGGAGGATGGACTTCGCAAGAACAAGAAGGTTGAGGGGAAGAAGTCAGGAGAAAAAGGGAGAGGGCCGCAACGAGAACCCCGCCCAGGAGAAATCTCCAGTCCCATTTTCGTGCGCCCGCCTCCTGTTGGCTGGAGCTCTCCCATTGCGGGCCCTCAGGCATCTTTGCTGAAAACAAACTTTGGGCAGCTCGACTCTTGCGAAACAATTGAAGCTTGTCGCCAAGTGCAGCAGCTAGACGCTAAAAGTCAATCATCAAACAGGTTTTCTCTCAGAAGCCGAGCTCCTACCGTTGAGACCACAGGGCCTCTAGCTGCTCGGGAGGAAGCTTCAGTCCAGCTGTCTGCACCCAGCCCGACCCGGAGAATGTTCGATATGGAGACTCAAGAGGTATCTCGACGCCGGTTCATTGATTTCCCTTTAACAAAAGATGCAAAGCCACACGCAAATCCTCAAGGCCCTGAGGTTACCGTTGACGAGATCTGATGGGGCAGCACTTTGTGCAATGTCTTATGCAATTATCGAGTTGTCGGCTGAATTGGGAGCGATTGGCTAACAGGGCGCGCAAAGGCCACCGTGCCCCTGACTGTCTCAGGCAGAGCGAACGGGGTGGCTGAACAAGGATGCGGGCGAGCTACGGGACAGCTTACCTTTTGTTCCTGCCCCTCGAGATCCATTGCCGGTCTCTCGACTGTCGTTCTCCATTGTACAGCTGCATACAGGACATCTCCAAGACCCTGGAGGTTTCTTGATTGATGCAAAGGACGGATCTTTAAAAACGTCCTTTTTCTTTGTGTTTGTGCCGTACCTCGTCGTTCCAGCTCCTGCGGCGCGTTTCGCGAGGGGCATTCGAGATGCCGGCCGCTGGCCCAATGTCCGGAAAATGGACAGCCTACTTGTGTCTTTTCTCTACTCTTAGCGCGGTCTTTACTCCAGCACGTACGTGACTCCAGTTGACAGACTGCAGGCGGAGGACAAGCTAACGGTCCTAGTCGCGGTCAAGGAACATGACTTCAAGAAGTGCGTCCAGTCCGGCTTTTGCAAGCGCAACCGAGCATTCGCAGACCACGCTCTAGGGACGAGCTCATGGGAATCGCCATACAACGTTTTGCCCGAGTCTGGGACATTCAAGGACGGTCAATTCCAGGCGACGATTCTGAAGACGATCAACGACAAGGGTGAGACGGTTCGGCTGCCCCTCACCGTTTCCTTCCTCGAATCTGGCACCGCTCGGGTCACCGTCGACGAGGAGAAGAGGCAGAAGGGGGAGATCGAATTGCGACACGGCAGCAAGGCGAGGAAGGAACGCTATAACGAGGCGGAACAATGGGTTATCGTGGGTGGGCTGGGCCTGGACAAGGAAGCCAAGGTCGCCTCCCAGGACAAGACGCAGATCACGGTGCAATACGGCCCGTCGTCCAAGTTTGAGGCTGTCATCAGGTTTTCGCCGTTTACCGTCGACTTCAAGCGCGACGGGAGCAGCCAGATCAAGCTCAACGACCGAGGCTTGCTGAACGTCGAGCACTGGAGGCCCAAGATCGAGCCGCCGCCGCCGCCGGAGAAGAAGGAGGGCGAGGAGGAGAAGGAGGAAACGCCGGAAGAAAAGAAGGAAGACCCGTCCAAGGAGGATGAGAGCACTTGGTGGGATGAGTCTTTTGGGACCAACACGGATACGAAACCCCGGGGTCCCGAGGCCGTTGCGCTTGACATCTCCTTTGTTGGGTACGACCATGTTTACGGTATCCCGTCCCATGCCGGACCCCTGGCGCTCAAGCAGACTCGGGGCGGCGAGGGCAACTATGAGGACCCGTACAGGCTGTACAACGCGGATGTTTTCGAGTACATTCTCGACAGCCCCATGACGCTCTACGGTGCCATCCCGTTCATGCAGGCCCATCGCAAGGATTCCAGCGTCGGTGTCTTCTGGCTCAACGCTGCCGAAACATGGATCGACATCACCAAGGCCAAGGACTCGAAGAATCCGCTCTCGCTCGGTATCGGCTCCAAGACAAACACGCACACGCACTGGATCTCCGAGAGCGGCCTGCTCGATGTTTTTGTTCTCCTTGGTCCTACGCCCCATGACCTCACCGAGAAGTACGCCGAGCTGACGGGAACCACGGCCATGCCTCAGGAGTTCGCCATCGGCTACCACCAGTGCCGCTGGAATTATAACTCTGAGGAGGACGTGAAGGATGTCGATGCCAAGATGGACAAGTTCAAGATGCCATATGATGTGATCTGGCTCGACATCGAATACACCGACGAGAAGAAGTACTTCACCTGGGACTCACATAGCTTCCCCGACCCCATCAGCATGGGCAAGCAACTAGAAAGCCACGGTCGGAAGTTGGTTACCATCATTGACCCCCACATCAAGAATGTCGACAACTACCCCGTCGTCGCGGAAATGAAGGCCAAGGAGCTCGCCGTGAAGAACAAAGACGGCAACATCTTCGAGGGTTGGTGCTGGCCTGGTTCGTCGCACTGGATCGATGCCTTCAGCCCTGCTGCACGGGAATGGTGGGCTTCTCTCTTCAAGTATGACTCGTTCAAGGGCACCATGGAAAACACGTGGATCTGGAACGACATGAATGAGCCGTCTGTGTTCAACGGGCCCGAGACTACGATGCCCAAGGACAACCTGCACTACGGCAACTGGGAGCATCGTGATGTCCACAACTTGAACGGCATGACGTTCCACAACGCCACGCACCACGCCGTCAAGTCCCGTAAAGCTGGTGAGCTCAAGCGGCCGTTTGTGTTGACTCGGGCTTTCTTCGCTGGTTCTCAGCGTGTTGGCGCCATGTGGACCGGAGACAACCAGGCGGCCTGGGATCATCTCAAGGCATCTATCCCCATGGTTCTGAGCCAGGGTATTGCCGGCTTCCCCTTCTCGGGCGCTGATGTCGGCGGTTTCTTTGGTAATCCCGGCAAGGAGCTCCTGACGCGTTGGTATCAAGCTGGTGCCTTTTACCCCTTCTTCCGTGGCCACGCTCATATTGACGCCCGTCGCCGCGAGCCGTACTTGGCTGGCGGGCCATATACTACCATCATTGCGTCCGCTCTCCGTCTTCGGTACAGTCTTTTGCCGTCGTGGTACACGGCTTTCCACCAGGCTTACGTTGATGGCACGCCCATCATCCGGCCGATGTTCTATACTCATCCTTCTGAGGAGGCTGGACTGGATATCGATGACCAGTTCTTTGTTGGAAATACTGGTCTGCTTGTCAAGCCGGTTACCGACGAGAACAGGGTCATGGTTGACTTTTGGATTCCGGATGACGAAGTCTACTATGACTATTTCACATATGAGATCATCCCGACGTCCAAGGGCAAGAGGGTGAACCTCGATGCCCCGCTTGAGAAGATCCCGGTCTTGATGCAGGGCGGCCACATCTTTGCCCGCCGCGACCGGCCTCGGCGGTCCAGCGCCCTCATGAAGTGGGATGATTATACTCTTGTTGTGACCATTGGCAAGGATGGCAAGTCGGCTCAGGGCGACTTGTATGTGGATGATGGCGAGTCGTATGATTTCGAGAAAGGCCAGTACATCCACCGCAAGTTTGTGCTGGATGGAAAGACCATCTCGTCGAGCGATGCCGAGGGTCGCGATGTAAAGAGCATCAAGAAGGGCGACTGGCTGAAGAGGGCGCAGGGCATCTTGGTGGACAAGATTGTCGTGGTTGGCGCCCCGTCGTCGTGGGCGGACAAGGAGGTGACGGTTGAGTCGGAGGGCAAGACGTGGACTGCCAAGGTGGACTACACGGCGGCGGCTAACGGACGGGCTGCGTTTGCGATTATTAAGGTGAAAGCCAGCATCGCGGCTGATTGGAAGGTGGTTGTGGCGTAAATATGTATATGACATATAGGTACGGAAGAATAGGATCGATTTTGTGCAATTTGGTGTTACAACACGATGGTCTTCTGCATCGTTGTACCGGGATCCGGTTGTGTAGTTTTTTGGGGTAGTAGTGGTGTTTAGCCGTCTTGGATCACCGGCTGGGCTGTATGCCGACCGGGCTGGACGTGTCGTTCGGGAGATGGGAGGAGTTAAATCAAGTGCCGACGACACGCTCGAGGTTTTTTGCAGCCGTGCTGGCACCATTCTGTGGAGTGCCACCGACCCCGAATCCGAAAGTCTAACAGCTTGACAGACGCAGGTACGGCGGTAACGAGATAGGATATACGAGCCCGGTGAGGGACCAGACTTCTAGAAGGGCTGGGCGGTTCGCAGTGCGATCAGGGAAATAGTCAAGTAATATCCCGTGGTCGAACGGAGGGAGGTATACCCATGACGGCCGAGACGGTTGATACCGATGACATTATCCAAGCTGAATACCGAGGCGGACTCCCTTCTAGACCCCTTACCCCATCCGGGTTTGGGGAATGCTTCTGACGTGTATAAATCGGTGTATCCTTACAACGATCCTGTTGAGAGTGTCGATCTTGGGGTAGGTCTAAGGAACAGATTTGTTTACTCTCTCACTCAGCTCTCAGAATTCGAAAAGGAAAGGGGGTTGGTTACATTACCAAAAACAAAATGAAACCCCTATCCCTCCCGGCCGTCCTCACGGCGGTCGTAACCACCGTCGTCCTCTTTCTAGAAACCACCACAGCTTTCGTCGTCCCATCCCATCGGCAACAACGACAACAACAACAACCCTCCCCGTCGTCCCTCTCCATCCAAGCCGGCGCAATCTTCTCGGCGCCCGCCAACGACTCCATAACCTCCATAACCGGCACCTTCCGCGTCCCCACCCTCTCGATCCCCATCCAAGGCCCCTTGTCGCATCGCGCCCCGGGCATCTACGCTTTCTCGCTGTCGGTAGGAATAGGCGGCTACCCGGGCCCGGGGTCGTCGTCTCTCTGTCCGCCGACCTCGTCCGCGCTCCGCGCCGGCATCGATGTTTTTTATAACGGCTTCGCCGACGCGCCTATGGCGCCGTACGCGTGGTATCAGTACGGCCCTGCGTCGGCGCAGGGCGCGTTCGCGTACGCGGGGTTTGTCGTTGAGGATGGCGATCTCGTAAGGGTCACGGTGGATGTGACGGGAGAAAAGGGGGTGGATGTTGTTATGGAGAATTTTGGGAAAGATGACGGGAAGGCGGAGGGGAGGACGGCTGGGCAGAAAGTTCCACCTACTTTTGGGCTCGGGGATGTGGAGGCGTTGGTGGGGGGGTTGTGTAGGAGTGAGGCGGCGTGGGTTTTGGAGGATCATTTGGACGAGACCGGGGGGACTGTGCCGGTTGCGGTGGGGAATTTTACGGAGGTTGTGTTTGGGGAGATGAAGGTTACGACGGCCGCGGGGGGAATGATTATAGGAGGCGATGGGAAGGGGGTGAAGGTGGTGGATTTGGAGATTGGGGAGCAGGGTGGGAAGCTGACGGAGTGTACGGCCGGAATGGGGGAGGTTCGGTGTAAGAGGGTTCCTGGGGGACAGTGATGACGAGGTCTGTGGAAAGCCAGGGCAGAGGATGAGGCGTGTGAGGAGTGAAGGTTTTGTGTATGTTTGATATCTCGTTGTGTATGATATGGGGAGTGACTTGAGATAAACATTGTGCCGGGCGGTCAGGTATAAGACAGATGGGTCCAGACATGACTACCTGGACTTTCGGATGACGATTATGACTCAACTCTGCGAGATATCAAGAAGACTTCCCACGAAGAAATAAATTCTGGTGAATATTCAAGATGTTCGTTTATCTGCCCCTTTCCCACCTTGGTTTATATCCACCCAGCTTCGAAACTCCAGCTCCGAAAAGAGAACTAATTCAAGCGGAAGAGAAGCGACCAGGAGGAGCGGAACCCTCACCAGCAGAATACTCTTGACCTGTTAACAAAAAGAAAACCCCGGGTTCCTCACACTAACCCTGCGTCGGTGAGGAGGAAAATAAACCGGGGTAGGGTATTAAGTTGGCGTGCTTAATTGCCAACCGGGGATCAACTCCCAGAAGTGTGTAAAGCGAGGCCATACCCAGCTCTCCTCTCTGCCATGTCCTTGCACCGTGCACCCGCTATTGACTGCGCACAGTTTACCTCGTCGACGTCTATCCGATACCAACCCTAACCCTCCCTTGTCTTTATCGATAAGCCATTCAACGGCTGCGACATCGCGACTCTCTCTTCTCTCGCAACACCATTTGATTCTCTGCACTCTGCAAATAACACACGACCGACCGTCATTATCGCTCCGCCTGCTCTACTTACCAACGAATATTTAAAACCAACCCGGGAAATCGCATTTCAGACTCGCTACCATGTCGGAGCGAAAGGTCCTCACGAAATACTACCCGCCCGATTTCGATCCGTCGCTGGTCGGGCGGAGTCGCGGTCCCAAGCAGGCCGGCCCCAAGGTCCAGACAGTCCGGCTGATGGCGCCCTTCTCATTCCGGTGCACGGCTTGCGGAGAGTACATGTACAAGGGGCGCAAGTTCAACGCGCGCAAGGAGACGCCACCCGACGAGAAGTACCTCTCGATCCAGGTCTTCCGGTTCTACGTATGTGTGTCCATTCTATCTACTACCCCTTACCTCTTTGAATCAGCTGCGCTGACGATTTTTTCCCCCCATAGATTCGATGTACGCGCTGCTCCAACGAGATCGTCTTCCGCACCGATCCGAAGAACCAGGACTACGTGATGGAGCGCGGGGCGAAGCGCAACACGGAGCCGTGGCGGCGGGGGCTGGAGGGCACCATCGAAGAGAGCGACGAAGCAAGGCTCGACCGGCTCGAGCGCGAGATGGCCGAGGCCGACGGCGAGACGGTCGAGGAGCGCAACGCCATGGCCGAGCTCGAGGCCAAGACGGCTGACGCGAAGCGCGAGATGGCCGTCGCCGATGCGCTCGACGAGATCCGCAGTCGGAATGCGCGTATCGAAAAGGCCCACCGCGAGGGTGTTGATGTCGTCGATGTCGTCGTCGTGCCCAAGGTCAATGACGAGGAGGAGGAGGATGCCGAGGCTGCGAGGAGGGCGTTTGCTTTTGCGAAGCAGCAGGAGGCCTGGGAGGAGCCTGTTGTGGAGGACGAAGGTCCACCAGTGGAAGCGGCCGGGCCAAGCCCGGCTTTCAAACGGCAGGTCAAGAAGAAGAAGGACCACTCGGCGTTGTTGGGCATCAAGAAGAAGCAGCCGCTAGTTTGAGGATATTATTATGTGTATGATGAATTATGAATGTACGAATTAATACCCCGCATATCTGGCGTTATTTTATAATCCACGCTAGGCTACGTTAAGGCGTATTAACTGAGTTTAAGACCGCTAACTGCCGGCAGAATCTGGCATCTCAGCGAGCAGCGAGCACCTCAGTTCCGTGACGCTCGTGATTGGAGTCAGGTCAACTCGCCAGCAGAGCTGCGATCTATTTTTACAGTTCAGACGAACAAGCTTTGTAATGGAACATCACGCCCTAACCTTGTTAGATGGCCACAAAATTTCCACCTCAACGGCTTCTCTCACACCAAAGTATTCCCACCATGGTGCACCACTACTACCTCTTCCTAAATCAACGACTCAAAGACGCCCACCTCGTGCACCTCTGCAACGAGGCGCAGAAGGCCAGCCAGACAACAGCCATCTTCACCCGATCCGTTTCCGAGACACAGCGGGTCTCTCGTCTGCTCAATACTCTCAAGATAGGCGTCGTTTCGCTCCAAAGTGATCTCTCTCCATCAGCACGAGCAGCTTCTTTGGACAAGCTGCGCCGCAAGGAGTGTTATGCCATTGTGACAACGGACGTCACCGCCGCCGGCCTTGATCCCATCCCTCAGGTCGACCGCATTATCAACTTCAGTCTCACATGGAAAATGAACCCTGAGATATACACCCAACGCATCAGCAACATAAGTCATGTCGGTAATTTGGGGCTTGCTATTACTTTTGTTACACAGTAGTGAGTTGAGGGCTCTCCTTACCTTTACTAATTTACCCTAGCTAGCTATGCTAACGTGTGTTTACAGCGATGTGGAGGTCTACATCCGTCTAGAGAAGGTTCTTGATGTGCCCTTGGCGAAATATGCTGTTGACATGGACATGGTCATGTTCTGCAGGGGGCAAGTTGAAGAGGCTGCGCTTGAGAATCCCTTGCTAAGAGATACGGACTAGGAGTCAGTGGGAACAAGCGGGTCTGGGGTTGGGCTTACTACACCTGAAATTCCATCAGGACAGCCAGGAGGGGTATGGTAAACGTGAATAGATTTTAAAGGGCCAACATTACAGCGTCGCCAGACATTACATATCTGAGCATCTCCACATTGCATTATATGTATCTATCGAACGGGCGGTTGTAGCCAGATTACCAACCCTTCCTTCCCCACAAACCCTAACCCTCTCTCTACAACCCCACCACCTCCTGACACAGATGGGTCTGGACCAAGCAACTCATCAACAATGCCTCCGCTGCCGCCGCACCAGCACATCCCCCGGATCATCACGTACTATCAAACCCACCATGACCCGGCGGGCAAGCACATCTCGGTTCTGCCGCTGTTGACCCAGCCGGGCATCGGGCTGACACACCTGGTCCTGGCGGCCATCCACATCAACGAGGACCCCGCCGGCTTGACCCTGAATGACCACGGTACGATGTCCCGTGCTCCAAACATGAGAAAACCAAGACAAAAAAAAGGCTAACAAAAAAAAAGCACCGTCACATCCCCGGTTTGACACATTATGGGGTAAATTTTATTTGTTACCGTCACTGCCATGATATCTCAGACTGACCTGGTGAAAAAGCCGAACTACGGGTCCTCCAAGCATCCGGCATCCAGGTCCTCGGCATGCTAGGCGGCGCGGCCAAGGGTTCCTACACGCGGCTGGACCAGGACGAGGCGACGTTCGAGCGGTACTACGCGCCGCTCGCGGCGCTGGTGCGCGACCGCGGCCTGGACGGGCTCGACCTCGACGTCGAGGAGCCCATGACGCTGGCGGGCATCGTGCGGCTCGTCGACCGGCTGCGGGCCGATTTTGGGCAGTCGTTCGTCATCACCTTCGCGCCCGTGGCCGCGGCGCTGCTCAGCGCCGAGCACAACCTGAGCGGTTTTGATTACGAGGCGCTCGAGGTGATGCGCGGGAAGCAGATCAGCTGGTATAACGCCCAGTTCTACTGCGGGTGGGGCGACTGCAGCAACCCGCTCATGTACGAGATGGTGCTGCGCAGGGGATGGGACCCGGAGCGCGTCGTCGTCGGCGTCGTGACCAACCCCGAGAACGGGTCGGGCTTCGTGCCGTGGAACGCGCTGGCTACGGTGCTGCCCGTGCTGGTGGGGAGGCATCCGCGGTTCGGCGGCGTCATGGGCTGGGAGTACTTCAATAGTCTGCCGGGCGGGCGGGAGAACCCGTGGCAGTGGGCGCAGTGGATGACATCGTTGTTAAGAGGAAGAACGACGACGACGGCGGCAGCGGCCACGAATGCTGTTGTTCCCGCCGCTAGCGTTGTTGGTGCTTCCGCCGCGGGTGCTGGTGCTGGTGTTACGGCGACGCAGCAGTCTGCTACTCAAAGCGGCATGGTCGAGGTTGATCCGGATGAGGGAGAGGAGGGGGATGAGACAAGCGTGCCGGTGCCTCGACCGTTTGAGTATCTCACCGACGATGAATAATGCCTGCAGCAGGTTTTGGGGGGGCGGCGAGCAGGGGGGAGGAGTGGAAGGGTATGCAACCGCTTTCAAAAATGTTGGTTTGTTGAGCGTTCGTGACGAGACAAGACCCTGATTTTTGGCCCGGCACTCACTCCCTGCATGACGAGACCCTGATCTTGGAACGGCCACTCGGGCGGCACCCAACCGACATTTTCACATACATACGATTCGCTTGATGGCCTACCCTGCCGTGTTGTCTGCGTGTGTTGTCTCGGGGCAAAGCAGTTACGAAGATGCCTGCCGGGAGACGACGGGTGGACGGCCGGAAACGACGACATTCACACGCACGCAACACACAAGAGAGTCGGGGGATTGACGTTGACGTATGCTTACTGTCAATTGTCCGACTGCCGTGCGTTCATGGCATGACATAATCGGTGGCACAGCGATTGCATTTTTGCGGACTTGTGTCTGACGTGGCGAGGCTACGGTTTGTGTTTCTCTCTGCACGGTTCTACGAGTACGCAGAAACAAACTACGCAGATCTGACGTCTGTTTTTCCAAATTGCTGAATGCATCATCTTTTGGGGGGCTGGTCTGGGGTCTGGGATTACGGGATGACGGATCCTCCCAGGCGTCCGAGTGAAAGTGTGTTGTAATGAGCACTCTTACGTAGTTACTTTTGCCATCTGGTGGGAATACAACCTTCAAGAAAAGGGGGGATGGGGGGGGGGGGGAGGCGTGGGAGGGAGGAGAGTAAGTAAAAGCGGCGAGTGACGACAGCGGACCGTTTTGGTGGATAGTCTGCTCGGGCCGGAGGCGATCTAGCTTTTTGCCCTTTCTTTATTGAGACTTCAAAAAAAGGGGAGCCATATCGTCAGTGACTAGGGGAGTTTGAAGCCAGGGCCATCGGATGAGTCGAATCTCGGGAAGCTGGTCTCTGTTCTAGACTTAGCAAAGAGAGATATTATCTCACTGGGCATGCAAGATGGCTGATCGCGAGGCGTTGATCCTAGGCTTGTTCCGAATTGTCTGAGAAAGACGTCGTGGTGGATGGATGATGAGGGGTGTTGTTGTCCTTTTGGGGAGGGATCGGTCGTGGGGCTGCTGGACAGGGTCCGGTGACGTCATACCCCGGTTTGTGTCAAACGCTTTTTCGCTGACGACGTTTTCCTTCTCGCTACAACCGTACACTCTCTGCTGGGCCACTTTTGAGGCGTATTCTGATATTGAAAAACAAAGGAAAGTTTTCAGGAGAGCTATCGTGATGGGGTTTTATCGGAGAGTGCGGGAAAAAAACACTAGGTCGGGCACGCTAAACTCGACATGTCGAGAATGGGAAAGTGGGCATTTCCTCGATTCTGGCGGGACGGTAAACATGGCAAATGCACGCACAATTCCATGTTTTTTGCGGCCTGGTGGTGGAGAGTAGTGTAGAGTAGTGTAGCACCAGGACCCTTTTTTTGGTGCGAGAGAAAGAGTACCGGTACTAGACCGACATGCGGTGGCCTTGGAAGAAGCCATGCAGGATGCAGGCTGGAGACATCCACTAGGCTAGGAACCGGTTGACATCATTGGTCTCTGACGAGGCCGCGCCGTTCGAGACTTCTATGGACCGCCGATCATCGAACGACTGTTGCCGCGCTAGCTCTGGTGTGTCGGGCGCGGAGCCGACCATGACGTGCGTCGAATAAGCTTCGGCCGCTGTCCTGTGGTTGCGTCACAGGTTGTCACGGTACTTGCGAGAGAAGAGATCAGCAGGGTCTTGCCCTTCTGGGTTCTCGGTGCTGTGTGTGTGTCTGTTTCCCCGCTTTCCTTGTGTTCTTTTTTTTCTCTTGTTTCGTTTCAGACAACGGCGGAGGACGAGACGGGGAATTTGTCACTACACTATCTGAGGGGTGTTTTGAGAGAAAGAGAGCAAGCAGCAAGCAAACGGCTGACGGAGAGAACAATGATGAAAGATGTTGCCCGTGGCAAAACGACGAAGACGAGATGATTGGTTTTCTCGGTCCCAGAACTACGCCATATGCCACGGCCGTGTCCGATCCCTGCCACCGTCGCTCACCACTGCCGATCAGCTTTCGGTCAGTGGCTCAGGACAGACGTTTTGGAGGGGGGCCGGGGCGACGGGGGCACCTCCATCATCTCGGACGGGACAGAGAAACTAGGGTCCATTGAAGATCGTTTGACAGAAAGTGACGGAGCTCAGGTCCCTACGTCCCTTGTCCCCTCTTTCTTCTCGGATAGCTACACACGTGTAGTTGACTCTGCTAGGGCTGCAACTAAGACCCCACCAACATCCGCCACGACACTTTCTCGAGGGATGAGATGGAGTTGTGTGTGTGTGTGGGTGTGTTGAGCCAAGCTCGGAGCTTATAAAGCAACCCATCCCTCCCTTTTTCTTGCTTTCCTTCCCCCCTTTCCATGTTCTTATACAAGCAGGATCCTGGCGACCAACTTTGAGAATCCCTTTTGTCTACATATCTACCTATCCACGCCAACCTCTCCAACACCATTCTTGAACCCAGTTCCGTCAAGATCTCCTTTTATTTCCACATTCAAAATGTCGTCCCGGGAATCATACTCTTTCAGCCCCTCGCCGCCGTCCGACATTGGGACGTACTCGCGCTCTATGCTGCAGCACACCAAGCGCCAGATGGAGGCAGTCAACAGCAGCAACTCGTCGATGCACTCGACGTCCCCCGGCAGCAGTAGTAATAACCCGACATCGGCCGGGACGTCGGCCATGCCCAACGGGGTTGCCTCGAGGGGACGGAACCCGAGCGATTATAGCTATCAGACATGATTTCGGGCACGGATGTGATTCACACTGAACTTCGAGGGGCAATAGCTCGGCTCCTCGATTGAAAACGACACGGGAGGGCTGGACGTTGTCGAACGTCTTGGTCTCTCACACATACGACACGACGACGTATGTCCATGAATGATGACGTTTCGTTCGTTTGGCCGTCACAACGCGTACACGTACACTGTCCACGGACACAAGACAGGGACTGGACACACGACCGGTACAGGCATTCATCGGTTCTGGAAGGGAACGACTACGACGAGCAAGCAGTTTTTTCTCATCGCATTTCATACCGCTCCTAGGCGGCTGGCGACGGGGGACAGTACATATGGCTGGGGCTTCGAGGGATTCATGACAAGGAAGGGATTGGCGTGCGGTGTGCATGGAAACATGATAGCAGCGGCGTACTTTGACATTACTTGGGGGCGTTTCTGGTGTTTTTTTGAGTTGGGCTGGACTGCACTGGGACACATCATGGTGTTTTGCTCTGCAACATTTCCGAAACGAGTTATGATAGATTCGACATAGGGGAGTGTGATGAATAACATTACATATGAACATCTACATCATCGCTGCAGCTGTTGTTGTTACGTATGCTTTAGGTTACGGGCGATCGACCCACCCTCAATCCTTGTGGGACCTCCTCCCCTTCCCCTGACTGGTTGTTGCCTCCGGAGACAACTGATGAGCTTGTATCCGGTTTCCATGGTGCAGGATTATGCAAGAGATATGGCTGTATGTCTTTCTATCCTTTATTGACATGCTCGTATGGATAGGGCTTCGACATTGAGTTTGTTTAGGGAAACGATGCTGAGGTTTCTTACACCACTCACGTCACTCGCCACCCATTCTGCCAGAAAACTGCTTTGCCAGTTGCTTCTTAGGACCATGTCAACCAATTTAAGGCCCTGCACAACCGAACCGAAGTCTACGGGGAGTTCCCCATTTCGACAATTGTTTAGCGGTAGAAGCGTAAATGTGTGTTCGGTCAGGCAGGAGCACCCAGCCAAGATGGAAGGCACGCATGGATCCAGGCCACTGTATTTAGCCAGTCCTTGGGGCTCATCCTCCTCTTCCTTAGCACCAGTCTCCCATGTGCCAACATGTTGGCGAGAGCTCGAGCCGCCAGGGTACCTAGGTAAACACGGACAGCATAGCCGTCATCATCGACTCACACATCCATACCACTCAGCAGCCAAAGAACCAACGTTTTCCCAAGGGTATACTAATACACAGACAGCTATATAAACGGAATCCAACCCCCATTCACAAGCCCCCAACACCAAAAAACACCACCTAAAACCCCCCTCCCTACAAAGGAAAAAGAGACAGAGAAAAAAAGACGTTAGCATACCCCCCGCATGGGCGTAGCAATCAAGAACCCCTCGGCGTCATACAACCCCAAACTCTCCTGGCTCCCCTTTTTCTGGCCATCAAAGTCATACCGCCTCCGCTTCCCCTCGGGCACAGCACGAATATTCCCTGTCCCCCTGCTCGACGGTCGGAGTATTTTATCCTCGCCGTCCACCGCGCCCCCGTCGTTCCGCCCTTGGTTCGTAGCAGTAGCAGTAACCGTATTGCCCGTCTGCTCGCCATCGCAGTGGTGCTCAACCTGAAAGGTAAACTCCCTCTCCCTTTCCCACCCCCTTTTCTTCCTCCCCCCTTCCCCTCCGGTTGGTGGTGAGCCATCCATAACGGAGTTTTCGACGACCGCCGCCGAGTTCTCCTTCTCCCACTCCCCCCGTTGATTCCGATTCCAATCCCCCTGCCTCGAACGAACCTGCAACGGCGCAACAGCAGCAGCAGCAGGAACAGCAAGATAAAACGACGATGACGAAGACAGCGCGGGCACAGAAACACACCCCCTCACCGGACTCACACTAACCTTCCGACTCGCCGTGCGCGTGTGTCCGACCTTGCGACGGGGCGAGCCCATACTGATCAGCGTGCTAGATGGCCGTGGCCGTGCGCTGCTGCTGCGTGGTCCGCGTGGTCTTGCTTCCCCTCCACCCAGAACACCTCGTAAAGATGCAGGCGCCGCCGCTGCTGGACCTAGGGACAAGATGCCGCCGCCTAGTGTTGAAGAGTCTAACTTTGTTTTTGTTGTCACCGGAACAGACGGAGACGGAGAGGGCGAGGGCGTGGATGTGAGGAGAGTGGGCGATGGGACGGTTAGGAGCATCGTAGAGGTAGATCTAGAGGAAGATGATAACTTGCTCGGCGCGCTGGAACACATTCCCATCCCGAGGGCTAGATAGTTCCTACTGCTGCCACCGCCTCCGCCGCCGCCGCCGGTGCGTTTGTGTCCGTTGGTTCCGTTGGTCCCGGAATCGGAAGCGGAAGCGGAAGCGGCGGATGTATCGCTTAGACAGCTGTTCATGCGTCGAAGCTCGCCGACGGCCAGCAGGAGGGATTTGTGACTCATTTCTGTCCCTTTCGCTGCTGGGTGGTGGATGATGGTCCTGGGTGTGGGTGAGGGGGACGGGGACGGGGAGGGCGACCAGGATGAGCGGGTGGGTGATGCGCTTGTCATTCTTAGCGTTGGTATTATCCCCTTTCCACTCCCGGCTCCCTGGGGTTCTTCGCTGTTTGGGTTGGTAGGAGTTCCGGACGGCGTAGAAGGTTGGGGTGCGGGCGCGGGTACGGGTGATGTGCCCCGGAGGAATATGTCTTGCGAGTATATGGATGAGGATACGCTTGCGCTGTGGCGGAGCTGCTGCTGCTGCTGGGTCTCGTTAAGATTTCGAATAGAGTTATCATCCAGAGCTAGTCGGGATGGTGGTTTCAACAGCGAAGCCGGCTGTTCTCGTGGTCCCATGATGGTCGACGGAAGAGACAAACCCAACGGAGGCCGGAGTACGACGCTCGCATCCAGCCTGCCCGGTAGTATGCCCGACGTGTCCGTCTTGACAGGTATCTTGGAACCTCCCCCAAGCGACTTCGCATCATTCCTCTCGGCAACCTTCACCGACAGCACCATCCCCTGCGTCCGCGACACCGGACAAGGAGGCAGCTGAACCACTGGCGGCGGCGGCAACGACACCGGCTGTCCCAACGTCATCCGTCTCAGCCGCTGCGACCGCTCAACACTCTGCCGGAACAAATCTCGCTGCGGCTGTTGCTGCAGCTTCTGATTCAACGACAGACTCCGCCCCGGCCACCCCTGCCCCATCATCACCACCGGCCGACTTCCTCCTCCTCCTCCCCCTCCTCTGACCGAAACAGCAGGCGAGAACGGATCAACCATGCTCTCCGGACTGACCATGATGGACTGGATCCCGTCGGCACCGACAGTAGCGTGAATCTCGCTCCGCTCGTCCTCGCTGTACACAGTCGACAGCGCCGATGAAAGCGAGCTCCTCGCCGACTTCGACCGGGCCGGGACTGTCACCGGCGTTGTTGTTGTTGTTGTCGTCGTGGCAGTCTGCTTCCCAGCCGCCGCCCTGGCAAGTGCATGGCGACTAGGACTGGTCAGCCCCGACGGCGGCGCCTCGGGCATCTGGAAGAGCAGCTCATCCAGCAGACTATCCGACTCGGACACCGACGACGCGTCCGACAGCTGTCTTTTATGACCGCCGAGCGTCGCCGACCGGCTCGGCACCGCTTGTTTCCTCGGACTAGGCGTGCGCGGCTGCGTCAGAGAACGAGACAGCCGTCGGGAACCGTCGTTGCCGCCGTTCTGTGTGCCGTGCTGATGATGATGCTCCAGAAGCAACGACTCCCGGCTCGTCCCCGCCTTATCCGGCGATGATGATGCTGTCGTCGCGAGCACACCACCCCCTGCCACCACCGTCTTCCCCTCCTGCAACCTCTTCTCCGTCGACCTCAGAATCTCGGTAAGCGTCGAGTCCGTCGACAACTGCCGTTTCACTCTCGACGGCGTGTGCGGCAGTGACCGCACCGGACTAGTACTCTGCGCACTCGGCCCCTGATGCCCTTGATAACCACCCCCAGAAAAACTCCTCCCATGCTGCCCGACCAAAACAGCCGGCCTAGGCGGCTCCGGGAGCACCCTAGCATACATCCTCAACTGCCCATACGCCGTCCTGACATGATCAATCCCAACCAACGCATCCTCCTCTCCTTCTTCTTCCCCGGCCCTCCTCGGGCCCGTCCCATACATCCCCCCGGCCACACCATACCCCTGATGACCTTGAAACAACCTGGGCAGCGTCGGCGACCTCGTCAGGTTCCCACCACCACCACTTCTAACAAGCGGCCACGACTCCCTCGCCTTCCCACCCCAGAACAACCCCCCACCAGGCGGCGGCACCGTCCTCGTAGCCGGGTGCCGATGCATCTCCGGCCCATGCAACCTATCCTCATCAATCCACGAAGGATTCCTCAGCCTAGCACCCGTATGCACCCACCCCCCTCCACCCCCTCCCCCGTATTTTCCTCCCGTCGTCGTCCGAATAAAATGCCCCGTAAACACACGCGGCAAGAGCGGAAGCGACCTCCACTGTCTCAACCCTAGAAGTTGTTGTTCCCCTTCCTCCTCCCCATCCCCATCTCCCTCCTTATCCCCATCTCCCTCCTTATCCCCATCTCCCTCCCTATCCTCCCCCCTATCCCCCCTCTCCTCCTTCATCTTCCTCAACTTCTTCCTCCCCGCACCACCACCATTACCACCACCCCCCTCAAACGACGGCGACACAAAATCACCCTCAATACTAACCGTCTCCCCCCTTCTCGCCCTAACCTTCCGCTCCGCCCGCCGCCTAGACCACCAAAGCCCGACAAAGACAATCCCAATAGAGACAAACACCACGCCCGCGACCACGATGGCCACCAGCGCCGGCAGAGATACCGAGTTCTGCCTAGTCCGGAAGTCGGCGGCCGGTGACGCCTCGGTCGTGGTTGTTGTGGTTGTTGTCGTTGCCATCTCTCTTTCTCTCTCTGAAAACAAACCCCCTAATAAAAGATCTCCCGCCGCCAATGTCGACAATCGTTTTTTGTTACACTTGGTCGGATGAATGAAAAAAGACGGAAAAACAAAACGAAAAAAGAGAGACCAAGAAGCTACGTTTTCATTCTCCAGCTGAAGACCATTGTTAAGCAGCCCTCGGCTGGAATGTGTTGTGATGAGCAACCTCATTCCAGCCATCATCACCCACGATTCCATCGATTCCGCCCGCTAGCTCGCCCAAAAATGTTTACCTCGGTTTACCACGAACAAAAACACCGGTGCGTGTTTACCTACACATCAACAGTCAATCACACAGCGACCAGGGTTACATACCACATAGCTCGTACCCAGGTTCACATGTGAACAGCCAGCACACGCACAGTCACCACAAGTTGCACTGTCTGACCAAAACAAGGTATCATTTCTACCCGCGAAGCACAACACCAGAACGCCAGTCGTTACATGAGAAGCGACAACAGTCAATGCTGCCAAAATGCATCCCCATAAACCCCCCAGCTTCGTATCTCCAAGATCGCCCGGCCTCCAAGCCCCCAAGCCATCCAGACCTCTGGCAAACCAAAATCTGTCATGTCCCGAGAGATACACAGAAATCTGAAGGCTTCATTCTCCACTGCCTCAACGACGATGGCGGCGGGCATGGCGGTGCATATGCCCAGCATGGCGAGCATTGAGCGCCGGAACGGTGGTCGTCGACGTGTACGTCGTCGTCATGATCGTCACGTACTCAATCTTCTCCTTGACAATGATCATGTTGACCAGGTTGCCTTCCGTAACATAGTCAGTCCGGATGATCTCGTAACCGTCATCGACCGGGGCCGGAGGCTCGGGCGCAGGGGTGATTTCAGGCTGCGCAAGCGCGGCAACTCCCTCGCTGCTGGAGCTGCCGGAACTGCTGGACGGCGCTGCGGGCGCAACCGTAGAGCTGGAGAGCTCCTTGAAGATCTGGCCAGGCACGTAAACGGTATCGGTGGGCTGAGTACCAGCGGAGTAGCTGACGGTCGGGACAGCCACGGTCGCCGTCGGCGGCCCGGGGTTTACGACAGTCGCAGGGCCGGGTCCGTACTGAATCTGGACGTTTCCGGGCAGAGAGTTTCCGACAACTCCGGCAACCTTTTCGTTGCCAAGCATCGAGGGCAGCTTCATCTTGCACTGCCTCTGCTCATCCTCGCTCTGGAGAGTGAAGTGTGGGCAGTCCTCGACTCTTCCAGACGGATTGGTGCAGTCGTTGACAGCCGTTTGGAGGAAGCCGACGTCCCAGCCCATCATGAAGTCGGCGTGGTAACCAAATCCTACAACTGTTAGCGACTGCTCATTGTTATTCTCGTAGGAACATACCATTCAGATCACCGTTGGAGATGACGAACTCGCCGTCCTTGCCGACGAAGGCATTGGTGGCCCAGATGGTTTCGTAGAAAAGACCGGGCAGCTTGACGTTGAAGCCTTTCGGGCACCGGCCGTTCATCACAAGATCGGGATACGCGACGTGATCCTTGTGGTTATGCGAGTCGATGTTCTTGCCATCCCAGCACGACGGGAACATGATCTCGAATCGAACGCCATCGGCGCAATTGGCGTCAAGATAGCTCTTATCGGGGAGATAGTGGCGGTACAGCGATCCCTCGGGGTCTCTCTGGTAGTTCAGGCAATTGAAGCCGAGCGCTCGCTGTTGGAGATCGTCCTGTCCGGTCTGTCCGAGCATTGCCCAAATCGACTTCTCTGGGTCTGCCTGCTTGACGTCGAGGCCAGCGACTGAGTAGTTGCGCCGCAGGCTGTCACCCGCAATCATGCGAAAGCCGGCTGGGAACGCCTTGATGCCAGAGGAAGGATTGGCGTCGTCGTTGTAGAGAAAATAGTAGTTAAGCATGCCGCCCACTTGCTCGACGAGCTCATACGTGCCATCGGCATGACGGAAGTAGAGAGTCGGGGCCCAGTAAACGGACTTGTCCTGGATAACACCGCAAGAGGTGCATTCTGCAGACACGAGGTCCTCGTAGGTGGCATTGTCTCCGAATCCTGCAGGAGCTTGTCAGTGTCTGGATGCAAGAAGAAAGCTGTCATCATACCTGAAGAACCGTGAATGGAGTGGACGTGTTGAGAAACCTCGCCAGGGTTGACGAGAGGGTCCAGACGGGCGAGACCAACTGCTCCACGGCAGGGCATGCGCCAGAAGGCGGCCACAGCCTGGATGGCGATAATAATCAGGGCGAAGTTGACCTGCTTCATGTTGCCTGCTGTCGAAGAACTGAAATGAGGGTATGTTGAAGGTAAAATGCGAGGGAGTCACAGCGTGGCCGGACAACTGGAGAGAGCTCGAGTGGGTAGCCAAACAGCTGATGACCTGGAAAAGGAGTGTGGTGATCAAGGCTCTTGGCCAGCTAATAAGGGATGAGAAGGAGCGTGTGGTGGACAACGTCGCGAGCGGGGGGAAAGGCAAACTGCAGGTGCCACGCGTGCGAAGACGACGGTCGGTCGGTCGACGTGGTCAGGAACGGCGTTGAATTCCAGTCGGATTCCTGTCTGGTTCCCCAAAGTTGGGATCGGTCCGCAAGCTAAGGTAGGCCGGCGCTGTGTGATGCGAAGAAGACACTGAAAAAAACTCTAAATCTACCCCGGAGAAGCGAATGAATGCGATCAACACCAGAAAGGAGCGACAGGTGGCGAGCGAAAAGAAGGTTGCTGAAGCAGAAAAAGACGCCAGTACAAACGGAAAGAGCAGAAGCAGGTGAGGCAGCGAGGGAGGCAGCTGAAGATATCCTTCCCCTTTTGGAATGCCCACGGTGTGGGGTCAGGCACTGCTTGGCAACTGGGCTCCCACACAACTCCCACGGGCTCTTCCCTCCCACACAGCCTCTGGCCCCTGCCAATGATTCGCCTTCTTTAGATTAAGGGGCCTATCTAAAAACACGACTCCAACTTCAGGCCATTCGCACTCGCAATACCCGGCTGACCGGCTATGGCTGCACAGGGGTCGCCTGTCTGCCGTCTTCTAGTTGCTCCTTCATTATGCGATCCGAGAGCACATCCATCCACCTGTGTCGTCGCCGTTGTGGCACCCGTTTGGTGTTTTGCGCTCTCTGGCGGGCTACCGACTGGAGATGAATCTACGGTACAGACGTATAGATGCGGACTCCGGGCCAATGCCAGGCAACGCGAGCAGCAGCAGCATGTGCATGTCGAGGGTTGCACGCAGACGCAGCATTTTACCCGGCTCACCATGTAGTCCAAAAAAAAACGTTGCTCGTCTGCCGGTCAGATCAGGATTGCCTGCGCCTCGCCTTCCACGACCTTTCGCAATGCCCCTCTCCCAAATTCGGTGCGACCCGAATTAGCGAGAGCTCAGCTCTCAGGAAATCGATGCCGACCGACCGAATTCTGCCGACGAAGAGATTTCCACGAGCCGCGACCATCAGAGATCGACTCCCGCGCACATCTCGGCTTGGTTAAAGAGGGCGCACAACCGGGTCGGGCGGGTCGAACGGGTGTTGAAGGTCGGGCGGGGAAGGCGAAGGGGGTCCATTCTCAGGGATTGATCACGCCTGGCCCATGAAACCGTTTCAAGGCCGCCAGGGAGCGACGTCTGGCCAATCAGACGTCAATCGCAACGCCAGCCCGTCAACGCCCCACTAGCGCCACTGATCTGCCGAACGTGGCTGGCCCAGATCTGAACCCATGCGCGCCACGCTGCAACGCTGCGAGTGCTCGCGGGTACCTGGTTGGTGCGCCGCCAACGCCCCTTTAGCGCTCAGGGGAAAACTTTATCAGATGCAACCCGATGTTCGACAAAAAACGTAAGCCCACCACTCCCGTCTTTTGGTGGACCGCTTCTGCAGAGCATATCCGCACCGCAGAAGCTGGGGAACACGGTATTGCCGGTTTGGGCGATTGTAGCAACGATGACTCGCGACTCCGTCCGATCACGCTCCGACCTGGTGCTCACCGTGCTGCACGGAGCGGCGTGAGCAGCTTTCATCTCGGCATCATATTGGCGTGTCCGGCCTGGCGTGTCACCACTGCGCGCTAACACGAGTAGAAGAGATTTTTTGCGCAATCTTGCCGGGGTGGTATCACAACACCTTGGTTTAGCACAGAGCAAAATCCCAGCAAGAGCGAAGGTACAGTTCGGGACCGCGATATGCAGGATATCCCGGGAACCCTGAAAAGAGATTCGTCTAGCGGCGGCTTTGGAAGCAGCTATATTGCTGACTAGAAGTCGGAAATAAATAAAGAGACTGAATGGAACCTTGGTTTTGAAATACTCTTAACGTTATTTGCCCTAGGGTAGTGAGTGAGTGTCTGCTGTGACAGGACTGCCATCTGGGACCGGCTGTGGCGCAGTTCTCCCGCCACACGAGGCTTGACACAGCTGCCAAGCAATTGGGGAAGGCGAGGGGCAATCTCCAAACGCGCTGGACAACACGGTCCAACCTCCAAAGCAACACCTTCACGAGAATGATAATGAGCTGATGACCTTGTCCCAAAATGGATGATCTATCGGGCCTAAACTGGTCGGCCCCTAGTAATGCGCCCTCGAAACAGAACGCGACATCATCAGCACCAAATCCGAGTCTCTATGCTCCTCTGCGCCCAACCCCGTCTCCACTTGCGTCTGGCCGCAACACGCCAGCACCCGCAGCCGGGAATACCTTCAACCCCCCCGCCCCGAAGCCTGCCCAAGATAGCTTCAGCAACCTCGTCAGCTTTGGCGTCGCAAAACCCAGTGCGAACTTGACTTTGAAGGAGCGCCAGGAGCAGCTGGAAGCCGAGCGACGGAGGAAAGAGGAGGAGCGTCGCAAGCAGACGCACGCACAGTATGGAGATGGTCGCTTCTTGGAATCTCTAGGCAGCCATTCGGGAACACCCAGGACCTCGTCACCTGCCCTTCCTCCCCCGGGGGCAAGGGCAGGAGGGGCGCAGCACGGGAGACCTGCAGAGTCGGACGATGACCTCTTCGCGGCCTTCAATGCAAGCACCAAGGTCGATAACTCGAGCCATTTTCCGCCGCAGGCGTCGCATACTCCCTCACCTGCCCCAGCGCCAGCAATAGATCTCAGCAACCCGCAGGCATGGGGGAAGCCTATGGCGTCCGGGACCGGTGGCCTGATCGATGATGACGACGATCCGTTCGGCTTGAGCCAGCTCCAAACAAAACATGGCGCGCCCCCTGCACCGCCGGCGGACGAGAACGATGACTTTCTCGGTGATCTGGGGAAGCCCGTTGATCAAGTTCGGAAGCAGCCGTCCCCCCAACCCCACCCGCCCTCGTTTTCTCGTACGCCTGAACCAGGTAAAGCAATTGAAGACTCATCGTCAGACTCTGAACCGGAAACTACCGCCCCTTCAGATGATCCGTTTGACAAGGCGGTCGCTCAGCTTGTGGATTATGGCTTTACCCCTGAGAATGCAAGGAGGGGTCTAACTGAAAGTGGAGCTGGACTGAATATCCAGGCGGCGGTCAACTGGCTATTAGATGACGCCCACAGACAAGCCAAGGAGAAGGCCAAAGGTGGGAGGCAGACTGCGAGGGAGCAACCGAGCGAGGATAGAGCTGCCAGCCAGTCTCGGGCCGGCACGCCATCTTGGATGAGGGAGAGTGATGGGGTTAGGAGTCGAGACAACAGGTCTCCTGCATCTTCTGACGGCGACTTTACCAAGGCGGCGGCCGCTGTCGGCTCCAGTCTGCTAAAAACAGCCAATACTTTTTGGAAGCAAGGACAAAAAAAGGTGCAGAAAGCAGTGTCTGAGTTCCAGCAAGATGGTGACCCGAGCCAGCCTAAGTGGATGAGGTCCACGCAACAGGAATGGAATGACGGGGTCAACCCGAAGAAGAGACCCGATGTCACAGACGAAGCTATGCTTCTGGAGTCTGGCGGGCGGCCCGTGCGAAAGCCGGGCCATGCAGATAGTCGGTCATCCAGCGCCACCCCGTCCCGAGACCAATCTCCGGCTGTTGCAGAGCTAAAGCAAGGCCAGAACGCTACGGCACCGAAGTGGCAACATCCGCAGTCGGCGTTTCCGGATCCCCGGTCCCGACTGAGCAGGCAGGCGGCAGAGGAGCAGAGTTCACAAGCTTATATCAGTCCTGCGCGGCGGAAGAAGACCACTCCGCAGCCGCAGCCCGAAGCCAGGCCGCCCCCTGAATCGGAGCCAGATTTACTGTTCAACCCTGCACCGGCACCAAGAGCTCAGAATAGCCTTTCCTCCCGCCCAGCACAGCCATCGCCGGCTCCCAGAGCGACTCCGCGGCAGTCGCCTGCTCCGCGGCCGTCCCCAGCACCTCGTCCTCAACGTCAGATACCCCCGGTGTCAGCCATTGCGTTGCAGAGCTCTACCAAGCACCGTCTCGATGGCACCGCTCACTTCAAGCGGGGTGACTATGCTGCAGCTCACGCTTCTTACACTTCCTCCCTGACATCGATCCCGCCAAACCACCCACTCACCATCCTGTTGCTATGCAACAGGGCCTTGACGGCTCTCAAGACAGGCGAGCCACGGCAGGCTGTCGACGATGCTGATGCCGCCATCAAACTTATCGGGCCGGACAAGGGTGAGGGTGAATTTGTTGAACTACATGGTGGTGACAATGAGAAGCGTGACATGCGGGAGCTCTATGGAAAGGCGCTCACCCGCAAGGCCGAGGCCCTGGAGCAGATGGAGAAATGGTCAGACGCCGTTGCGGTCTGGCAGCTGTGTGTTGAGTCCGGCCACGGCGGGTCCGCCGCGATAGCCGGTCGACAACGGTGTCAAACAGCCCTCGCGCCGAAGCCGAAGCCCGCCTCTCGTCCGCCACCTCGCGCCGCACCGCCGTCGCGGCCGCGTCCCCAGACAGCCGCCCCGAGCCAGAAGAGCTCGGAAGCCGTCGAGAGGTTGCGCGCGGCCAACAAGGCGGCAGAGAATGAGGGCAAGGAGAAGATTGAGCTGATCGACAAGGTGGATGCCCGTATTGCCGCGTGGAGGGACGGCAAGCGGGATAACCTGCGGGCGCTGCTCAGCAGTATGGAGAATGTGCTGTGGGAGGGCAGCGGGTGGAAGAAGGTCGGGCTACACGAGCTGGTCATGGCCAACAAGGTCAAGATTATCTACATGAAGGCGATTGCCAAGACGCATCCCGACAAGGTATTTGTCCCCCCAGATGTTTGAAGAACAGTTGCTGACTGGTACAGATTGCGCAAGACGCCACGACCGAGATGCGCATGATTGCCGGGACCGTGTTTAGTACCCTCAACGAGGCGTGGGATAAGTTCAAGGCGGAGAATGGCCTCTGAGATGTTGTTCAGGGAATAGACGGTGAAGAAATAAAAACCAAAAAGCATTGGACCTGTGTTTAGATTTTGTTTTACTCATCAGGTCTCGTTCCTTGTGAAGAAATCATCCAAGACAAAAAAACACCATGCTATGCTCACACACAAATCAAAACCCAAGTTTGACTCCCTCCCCACCCTCAACGCTTTCGCTTTCCCTGCATCGCTATGTGTTCCGCTCTCTATCCACGAGACAGACAGACCCATCTTCCAGATCAGAAAAAAAGGGGTATATATTAGAGATATCAAAGACCCAACATCCTCCTCACGCCATCCCTGACTTTCTGCTCGTACTCGGCCCTCCGCTCCCGCCACATCTTGGCCGCCTCGACGTTGGCCGGGCTCTCGTCGTTGGGCTCGGCCAGCATGCTCATGACGGATATCAGAATCTTCTCGACAGACTGGATGGGCGACCAGCGCTCCGACGCGTGCTCGTAGTGGTTCGGGTCGTCGCCGGGCGGGTGGAGGATTGAGATGCAGACTAGGCCGGAGGGGTATACTTTTTTGTCGGAGTCAGTCTCGATGTCTCACTATCTCTCTGATGGGGGCGCGCGGGGGGGTTGGGTTAAGGGGGTCTGGGGAAGGGGGGCCTGGGGAAGGGGGTCTGGGGAAGGAGGCCTGGGGAAGGGGGTCTGGGGAAGGAGGTCTGGGGAAGGGAGGGTGGGGGGAAGAGGAGGAGGAGGAGGAGGAGGAGGAGGAGGAGGAGGAGGAGGAGGAGAGAGACAAACCGTTGGGATGGAATACCTCGCCTAGGAATTTCATGGTCGGAGGGGCGAGGGGGTAGTCGCGAGGAAATTTTAGCTCGGCTGGGAACACGCCCCCTTCGAACGGGGTGCCCTCGGGCCCTTGGATTAGGGCCTCCCAGTGCAGGAGGTCGTCTTCGGATACGGGGCCGGCGGTTATCCCCTCCGGGGGGTTGTTGGTCAGGGCGCGGTATTCTTGGAGCAGGCGGCGGTGGGCTGTTGATTGGGCCATTTTTATTATTATAGATCGGGACCCCGTTGAAAAAATGGGGGGTAGGAGGAGGAGGTTTCTTAGGGGTGAGAGTATGCTTCAGCGTTTGGGAGTTGAGATGTCGATTAGCTGGCTTGTTTGGATGTCGGTTGGAACAATGATGGTGGGGCTTTTTGGTGGAGGGGCGGCTGCACGGGTTGAGGTGTTCGGCCGGCAGGCTTGGCGCAGCGCAAGGTGAGTTGGGGTGACAGGGGTTTGGCGCTAAATACAGGCACTTTTCCGCTATCGTGCGGGATGGTGGAGATGTGTCGCTGCAGGCTAGGGACACACCGGAGTGTTGCACACAGCGTGCATGAAAATCAATGTATGGGTTGACTAGCCACAGAGAGCATTCTAGATGGAATGTCCTCAAGCTAGTTCAGCCGCTAGTTACCCGTGGTTTTCCGAGTGCCATGTCGAGGGAGGCACGGTCTTGTTGTTGACAAGAGTTGACGGGGACATCGCCCGCGAAATGCTAGTTCCGATTTGAAACTGGGATATAGTCCGTCACAGATCTACGTGAGAAAACCTCGAATTTAAGCTTTCTTTCACCAGCAATGGATATCTTCTCTGGATAATCAAAGCTGATGAGACCAATAATACCCAGAGTGACAGACTGAAGTTGGAATTCAAAACTGTGAAGTCTCCGATATACTTGGCATTAGCGTGTCCCCAAATCGCTCCAGGGGGTTGCGTGGCAATGCTTGTGATTATTTCACAGTTTACAAATGAGCCAGCTGTCTGTTAGGCTGGGAAGGAGCACCCCTCAGGATAGCAGGAGCGCAAGGACCACAAGCACCTGGATTTAGCCAGCCGTTAGTGCCCATCCTCCTCTTCAACAAAACAAGCATCCTTAGCACCAGTCTCCCATGTCCGTCAAACGCTGTGATACGTTATCCTGATGTCAGACACATTTCTTGCCGACAGAAGATTCAATACCAGAACCGTGTTGGCTCTAGAAATTTCGTCACTCAAAGTATTGTCCATATGTCTGGTTCGAATCGCCCTCCTCGAGATATTCTGACCCATATCCTGAATTGGGCACATCGATCACACAAAACTAGGAAGCGATGAAGATCCGAAGAGGTGGGAGAACTTGCACGTGGTCCAAATCCCATTACCAGATATCGGCGGAACTCCGACAAAAGTGCTCAGCTGAGATGGTAACAGGCTGAATCACATGAATAGGGCCTACACATGGAAGAACTCGTAGTTCATTCCAGTCAGCTCTTCAGTCAGCTCCTTCAGTCAGGCCGAGAGAGAAACGGGCTGCCAAGGTCGATCATCGAGGTCTGACACCATCTCGATGTTGTAATACGCACCGTACAAACTCCTCTTACCCTATAGGTCGCCAGGATCAACTTGAGAGCATATTCCGATGCATCCGAATCCCAGCAAACACGTGTCAAGATCGACACATGTATTGGTTATACACAGCCGTGACGTCTTGACGACTGGGAGATTATTGAAATGTAAGAATCAAAGTCAACACTTGGTGTTTTCATCCGACTCGTATTCCAAGGACTAAGAGCTGATTTCCTGGTGGAGAGACCGGATGACGGCCAAAAATAGAAAAGTCCCTATTGGTCCGCCATGACCCGACAGGAAGGCAACGGCAACGGTTTTGGCCCAATCGCACGCCTTACCCAGTCCAACAAAACCGATCACAGCACAGCCTCCTAGGGCTGCTGATGTCGTATTGAAATTTTCAAAGAGCCGCCTGGCTCAGCTCCGGCAGCTCGGCGTGGCACGGTTCCTGCTACGTTACGTGCCCAGCGAATTTTACGTCACGAATTACCCAGTCCGGCTCTCGTTCTGAGTCGTTCATGGCCGGGCCGAGGAACGGATGCCTCGGCCACCAACACCGCCTCCAGAATACGGTGACGGTGAATCTCGCTCTCTGCCGGTGAATGGACGACGAGTTCAACACAGCCCAGCCTCAGCCGGAAGTCCAATCGCACTGCGGCGGGCGGGCGACCTCCAGGATGGTCACCTCGTGATACTGGAGACAAGGCAACGGTATATTCCTGGAATAGTAGCCAGACGACATATAAGAAGATGGACTCATCCGGTGCATTTCTGTCTGTTCCAACTCATCGCATCATCACATCATCTCGTCACAACATCTCAACATCTCAACAACAACTCTCTGAATTCCAACAACTCATCCTCAGCCAAACAATCAAACAACACCAACATCCAAAATGAAGACCACCGCCTCCACCGTCCTCGGCCTCGCTGCCCTCTTCGCCTCGGCCACCACGGCGGCCCCATCCCCCGTCAGCTGCACCTTCGGCACATACCGGTGCACGACGCCCAACACGGGCATCGAGATCTGCAACATCTTGGGCCAGTGGGAGCTCGTCGGGCCCTGCCCGTCCGGCACGGCCTGCTCGGATCTGCCCCAAAACGGCTTCGAGCTGCCCTTCTGCACGGCCACGGCTGTTCACAAGGAGAAGCGCAACGGACGCCCCGGCAACGGCAGCCCCGGCGAGCACTGCGACGTGGCCGGGCAGTACCAGTGCTTTGGCGCGTATGCGATCCAAGTCTGCAACACTAGCAACGTGCTCGAGAAGGTCGGGGACTGCCCGGCCCGCTCGCACTGCGAGAACCTCAACGGCATTCCGTTCTGCGTTGCCAGCGTCTAAGCATATCCGACAAGGAGTTTGGGGGTGAGAGTATAATGGGAAAGTCTGTACTTTATAGCGGGGGGTTTGCATTGGGAGCGGTTTGCATTAGAAGGGTCTGGTTTGCATTGGGCTGGGTGTGGGCATAGCATATATTCTGAGGAGCTGGGCCAGTATAGCATCACACATACTTTCCTTTACTTCACTCTAAATTCAAATCGTACATATCTATACTTGTATCACAGCAGTTCTCCACAACGGTTCCCATGCAAGACGTACGCAGTGAGCAAATGTCGCGCGGAAGTGGGCCTGTCCGTCAAGCCTACAGCTGTTTAGCACATGACCTAAACGCACATGGCGGGGAAGCCAATTGCCGTCACACATCAGAGCTTTAGCTTCAACCTCGCTCGTCCCAGCCCACCCACCATGCCGCCCATATCCAGGCTGAGGCAGGCCGTCGGCCGCGGGCCTTTTGTCAGTCTAGCTCGGCGACCACCGGCCTGTCTGTTTTGCATCTTTTTACGACGACCACAGCCCCCTCCGCAGACTCGAAACTTTGTTGGCAGCCGCTTCGAGTCGACCACATCGAGAACGTCCGACACAGATGCGACACCACCACCGCCCCCCTCCGATCCCCGACGAGATTTAGAGGCGGCACTGTTCGATCTCCAGACCCATGCGCCCAACTACGTCAACCTCGCGCGCGTGCAGCTCGCACTGCGCAACCTCTCGCAGCCCGCCGGACACGAGTCGATTCGCGTGGCCTTTCTCGGGCTGAGAGGAACTTTGGGGGTGGCAGATTCAGGACATACCGCGGAGCAACTCCTACGGCTGGCATTGGCAGACCCACTGAGCCCGCCGCAGGAATGGGAGACGGAACTGGAGCGGCATGACCTCGCGCAACCACTGGTCGTTCGGGTTGCCAGGGCAGAAGATGATCAGGAGGAGCTGGTTAAGGTGGTCGGTGGAGAACACGTAGTGCCTGAGATCCGGGCCTCGTCGCCGGCGCTGAATGCCGCCGACCTCGAGGTTCTCGTCATGCGGGCCGACTCGCTCGCCGCGGCCGAGCACGTCGGCGATGCCATAGCCGTCGAGGAGGCCATTCTCGCGCCAACGGTCGAGATCGACACGCCCCCGCAGGGGCCCACGCCGTTGGCCACGCCCGTCCACATGGCGCTTCTCGTTGGTGACGGCATACCCGGCGCGGCGGCCATCCTGGCGACGCCGCTGCTCGAGGACACGGACACGATTGCGGCGGCGGTGAACTTCGGGGCTATCGGCGAGAATGACCTAGCCGGCTGTCCACTCATCAAGGTCAACGTCACGGCGGCCGAGCAGGGTCTGGCGCTGTTCCGGGAAGATGTCGGCAACGCGATGCGGTACCAGACGCTGTGGTCGGAGTCGAACGTGAGCCAGATCAGCGAGTGGCTCAAGAGCAACGTGCTCCCTGCGGAAGGGACGTCTATCAAGAGGCCCGTCCGGAATTTGGTTCTCTCGCTTCTACAGAACGCGAGCGTCGCCATCCAGAAGGAGGAGGCGCGGGATATGGCGCTCGCCGTGAGCGGGAGGATATCGCCGCACGCGCTCGCCCGACTGAACCAGGCGCTGTCGGAGTGGGCGCAAAAAGCGCACGAGGAGCTGCAGGGGCGACTAGATGACGCGTTCGCTAGCCGCTCATGGCGGAAGCTGGGCTGGTGGAAGCTATTCTGGCGCGCCGACGACGTGGGCATGGTATCGTCCGAGATGCTGGCGCTGCACTTCCTGCCCGACGCCGAACGGGGGATCATTTACCTGGCCGGCCGCGTGCAAGAGGCCGGTATCTCCGAGGCACATTCTCCGCTCTACGCCAACCCGTCGTCGACCGACACCACGGCCGTCGTCGCGCACTCGGAGCTCAAGTGGCCGACGCACATTACGTTTACGCGCAACTACCTACAGTCGAAGACGGTGCCGGCGCTGCAGGCGCTCGCCCAGAAGCTCGTGCTGCAGTCGGCCAGCCTGTCGGGCCTGGGGACCGCGCTCGCCGGGCTGATGTATTTCTCGTCGTTTGGGCTGTACGAGTCGGGCGCCGTCGCGGCGCTGGGTGTTGTGTGGAGCCTGGGGGCGCTACAGCGGCGGTGGGAGGCGGCGCGGGCGTTCTGGGAGGGCGAGGTGCGCGAGGAGGGACGCAAGGCGGTTAGGGCGACGGAGGCGAGTATTGCGTCTGTGTTGGATCTCGCGACGCAGGCGGATAAAGACCGGGGTGAGGAGCTGGAGGAGTTGAGGCGCGTGGAGGGGATTATCCAGCGGGCTAGGGATGCACTTGCTCGGATGGAGTAGTCTGTGTTGGAATTATGTATATCACTGTATGATCATTGGGTTGTGCTTGGCCGATTCGGGGTTTGGACCGCGGTCAGCACGTTAGACTTGTAGATACCAAATACACCTTGGCAGGGTTGTTTTATTGACTTGCCTCGCTCAGTGCGGTGGTGCGTAACCAAGCGGGATCCCATCATAACATGACAGTCCAGAATTTAGTGTCAGGATATCTGACATTCCTGACATGAACCCATACCCATACGGGTTCACTCCCGTACGAATTCCGCTACCTTTTGACCAATATCTCTTTTAGCAAACAGAAAACAGACATAAAACCCATCCCTCCAGTAACGCCGAATACACATAAAGGAGGAGGGCAATAGACCAACCCTTCTTCCTTCTGGTCTCTTCTCTTCTCTCTTCCCATCCTCTTCCTCCTTCCTCCCAACGAGAACCCTTGGTCTTCTTCCACCCGCACGCGGCGCGCCAGAGCATTCCGATCGGCCCCTCCCCAGTCACTCTGCGGGACGGGTACCTTGCCTCCTGCCCTCTCCTCTCCCGTCCCCTCCTCATTCTTTCTCTCGTCTTCTCTCAAGCCACCTCTCCCATCCCCCATCCCCCATCCCCTTCCTCCTCCCTTCTCCCTTCTCTCCCCCTCTCGCCCCTTCCTTCCGTGCCATCAAACCCGCCAAACCACGCAGCGGCAGCAGCTGCTGCTGCCTAAGCCCGTCTAGGCCCCGCCGCCCCGCCAGCCCTGGCGCGCGATACCGTAGCCCGACCGCGGGCAAGACCGACACCGCGGCCGCGGACGTTTCGGGATCTAAACATTGGCGCGTTTCTTTTTTTTTCCGTCTCTCATCAGCCTCTCTTCCTTTTTTTTCTCAGCGGTCAGTTTTATGGGGACAAACCGAAGCATATCAGGCACGATAAAGAACCGCACGTGGCTCCCACGGATGTAGACCTGTTCGAGGTGGGACACGCGCCCGTCGCGGGCCGTGACGGTTATATCCTTGAGCTGGACGTTCATGTTGTCTTCGGCTTCGATGAGCTTGCCGCGGAAGGTTTGGCCGGATGTTATTTCTAGGGTTACTATGTGGCCCTATTTTTTTGTTAGGGTTATTTTGGGGGAGCGGGGAGGGGAAGGGGGGAAGGAAATAAATATATATACCTGGGCTTCGTTTAGGAGTTTTATGGGGATGCCTATTGTTGATGTCATTTTCGTAGTCGTGCGGGTTTTGTTTTGGTGGTGGTGGTGGTGTTAGCTGGGGAGGTTTGGTTGAGGGTGGTGGGATGTATGTGGTGGTTGTGATGCGTCGCGATTCAAGGTGAAGCTTCTCTCCTTGGAAAGGCGTTTTGGTTGCGACAACCCCACTGCCGTGGTTTTTCCGGGGCTGGTACTTCACAGTAGCTCGTTAATTGGGAAGGCGGTGAGGAAAGGCGGTGAGGTGCAGGAGTGGGTCCCTTAGCTTAAGGTTTGCCGCCGGCAAGTTGCACAGCAAAGCTCAAAGCGTCCAATGTCGACCCAACCGCCGGAGCATGATGACGGATTATCAAGTTTCGGATGAGGAAAAATGGACAGATGTTTTGAATCGCGATTCGCGGCTACCCTTTCGAATCTTCGGCTCTTACTCTAGGATAACATCTCTTGACTCATATTGAGTCATTTGGCATCGGAAGGGTAGTGTAGTGGTCGTCGGTCCCCGATTTCATGTCAGTTTGCTTCCGGTGGTCATCCCCTCCTCCGGCGTGTCCACTCCGGAGCCGACATGGACCATCGGTAGACATGCTCGCATGAGGCGGAAGTGAATCAAACCCTCTGAGCCGTCTCTTCCGTGTGCCGTCATGTGCGGGTCTAGCCGAGTGGACGACTTGTCGTCTCCCCGTTGGGCAGCAAGGCGTCGTGATGAACCTCCAGACTGCTTCCCCGAGGCTTGTCACATATGATAGGGTCGACATGGGAGGCAATTTTTGGTCCTGTCGTCCCGTGCATCAGGCTCGAGATTGGGGAGCTGATTGGTGATAACGAGACAAATGACCTCTCCCTCAAGTTGCTTCTGTCTCTCGCAACATTTACATATACCTGGCTTGGTAGTCTGGAATTTACTGGCTTCCCTTTCTGGTATTGCACTTCTGAGACGGGAGGAATAATATACAGTAGGCAGATAGAAAACTTGTCGGAACCCGTCACGTCGAGGACACATCAAGCAGACAGACAGACACCTTACCATGCCCCCCAAGTCCCGTCACGTCTATACCAGCGAACAGGTCAGCCGCAACACTTCCCGGTTTATGCCCACAGCCTCGACCGGACACGCAGATTCCTCTGTAAAACACAAACCACCACCGTCCATCCGGTCCAGCGCCCGTCGAGCCACTCCCCGCCGTGCCAAGTCACGGTCCTCATCTGTACCACGCCAGTCCCTTTCCCGTCAAGTCCGCACATCCCCCTCCATCTTCAGCCTTCCCACAAACCGGCCGCATCAGACACGAGACAAGATGACATCCATCGTCGAGGAATCATCGATCGACCAGGCCTTGGCTCTCACAGCCCCCGCCATCGTGGTCGACCCGCCTCCGACAGACGAAACAAAAAAAACAGGTCCGTGGTCAGAATGGTACGAAACCCGCGATCAGAAGCGGTACTGGCGGGCTCGGAAGCTAGGCAACGGTATCTATCCGCTCCTTATCCCCCCTCCCATCAGAAACAAACCCCTAACACAAAAACACCTAGAAACATGGGACTACCAATACTCCAACACAAAACCCCAGCCCAACCGCTCCAGACAACAACCTCTCCAAAAACCACCATCAACAGCAGGCCGCAACCTAGCCTCCTTCTTCTTCGGCCCCATCCCCCAAACAATCCAACTCCAACAGTCCCGGCCGTCCCTCCCATCCTCCCCAAGCCCATCCCAGTCCTCGCGCAAGATATCCTCCTCCCTCTTCCCGCCTCCCCCACCCCTCTTCCAGCTCGAGAACTCCTCCTCGACATCCACCCACTCAGACGATAACCACCACCACCACCACCACCACCACCACCACCACGACCGACTAAACGTCCCAGCCAACGACGTAGCCCGAAGCTCAGGCACGACTTTCCCCTCGTCCGTGTCCACGGGCAAAGGAAGAACCGAAGGATCTTCGCTTCTTTCGATTCTTTCCGGTGGCGGCACGCAAGCACAAGCAGAAGAAGAAGGATCGTCCACCCTATCCAAGGTTGATACACCCTCCTCACGTAAATATAAACATCCGCCAGGGGAGAGGGCGAGTCTTAAACCTGCCCCTGCCCCTGAACGGGGCCCGGGGCCGGGGCCGACGAACAAGAAGATGAAGAAGGGTGGACAACAGACAAAGAAGGGTGGGAAGAGATCACCCGGCGGGCCGGGGGGGATATTTATTTCCCTACTTACTGCACCACCACCACCCCAAATTCCGGGACTAGTGCCAGGGAAAGGGGATGAGACAGAAAAAGGGGAAAGGGAAGGGGGGGCAGCGACGAATGCGAACGGGAAAAAGTTGCACTCCAAGGTGAAGAACGAAAAGGAGATGCGGTTCGATACCAAGCGCCGGATTAGGGCGTGGCTGAAGGGGATCGGGAGTGAGGCGCCCGAGCCGGTGGCGGTTTGGGATGCTGAGGGGTTGCCTGTTTATCGATAATTTTCTTTGCTTTTTTTTCTTACCTGTTTGTATATATATTTCTGGGTTTGTTTGTTATGAGCTAACGTGTATTATTACATATTCTATTTAATTGCTACGTTTTTTATATCTCTGTGGTGTCTTGTGGGGAGAGGGGGAGGGGCAGAACTTGCGTGTTCTTTCCGTGCAGGTCTATAACGAAGGGGATTTGTTTTTCAAGTGGTCACCAGGTAGGGTCCTTGGGGGGAGGTAGCAAGTTAATACAATCATGGAATAGAATTCTGTTGAGACATCCCTTCATGGAGATTATCTGCAGCTTTTCGCGCCCTGGTACGGGTCTGCTGGATCCCAAGAAGTTGGACTTGGTCTAAAATGTCTGTATGTACCCGCTTTTGTCACGACAGAGGCACTGTACCTCCGTCCCTAGAAAGTAAATAAACAGGACGACATCCTCAATATCCCAGAGCATCCCGTAGGTAAACACGAGACACAGACCATCTTTGTCTACGATTCTATGTATTCCCAGACCGCTGCCATGATCATGGTAGGTAATTGTACACGCCGCCTGTCTATCCGCTAAAAACGCCCGCTTATGCTGCTAAAACAACAAGATGCCTCCCTCCTCACCAGAAGAAAGAGCCATCAGGCACGCACGCCCGGCTTCATCCCAGTACCATCTTCCTCGGCCATTCCTGGCTCCATTTCTCCTTCCATATCACGCTCGCCCTCCTCGGCCGACTGCTCCTTATCTCTGCGCGTGCCCGCCAAAATTTCCAGCTCACCCGGCCCAGATTCCCCGCCCAGCCCAACAATATCAATCCACCGCCATGCCTCCACCGGCCCATTCTTTTCCTTGCGCTCGAAAATGGCCTTATCGTTTGAAATCCCCTCTGTCTCCTCGGTGTCACCCCCGGCGAGCTCGTTCTTATCGACACCCGGACCGTCCACAAGATCGCCGGTCCCCGTCGGCGCCACAACGTAGCCATTTGTCCTCAGCATCTGCAGCTGCGCACGCAGGTTCAGCCGCAAGCACCGCTCGGGTTGCTCGGCCCCAAACACGCGCTTCGTAAGCCACGGAAACAGAATCCCAAAGTCCGACTGATTCAGATGCGCGCTGTTTTCAACATAGAAAAAATTGGGCTCACTCAGGCGGACACCCGATTCAGGCCGTTCGAATGCCGCCGACGAAACAATCCGCTCCGTCGGATTCGCCGATAGGATGCGGGCTTTGGCGTGAAGATGATCCTTCCACTTGAAGAAAGCCGACGATTCAACAACCAAAATGGCACTGCCGCCCGGGGCCGAAGGGGTATCGTCGTAGCAGGGAAGAGGGAGGTTGTAGAGTGCAGAAGTGGCGGCCGACAGAAGAGGGAAACACCACATATCGAGGAGAATCAAAGGTGTCCTGTTCGTGATTTGCTTTCGGATCGGCGAGTCAAGTGAAGGCGTAAAGAGAGGTCGGGACATGTTGGCAACTTCGGGTCGTTCCGCGTAATATGTGCTCTTCAAAAGTTGAACCATGGTAGCGGCGCCGAACGAGTGGCCCGCAAAAATAACCCTCCCAGGTTCCTGTATATCCAGAAGGCCCTTTAACTGCATCAACGAAGCCTCGGGAGTGCTCGCGTTCATGTTGGCCTGCGCAATGTGTTGGTCCCCGTTGTCGATTCCCAGAACGGCGTCGAACATCAAACCGAGTTCCCAGAGACGTATACGAAGCTGTTCATTGCGCTTCTCCCATATCTCGCTGGTTTGCGAATGAGGTATCTTGATGTAGGGCACCACCTTGCGCGTGTTCTTAACGAAGAATCTGCCTTGGTTCTGCGGATCCCGGATTAGCGAGATCGCAGCACTGCCGTCGCGATGCTCGGGGCAGATAACAACCACGCCGTGGGAAGCGAGAGATCCGGCAACATGGCTATAGGTGTTGCGATTACCGCCCAGTCCGTGCGAGAAGACGACAGTGGGCCATCTCGACGTCGAGGTAGGCTGCAAGACCGTGGCGTTCTTATGGACGGGAATAGAAGTGTAGTGGAGGTGGCGAGGCAGGAAGCTGAGGACCGAGGCCAGCGTGGACCCTGCACCTAGGAACTCGACGTATGCCGACACATGGAGGCGCTGGGGAGCGGGCAACCAGGTGATGCGCTTGCCGCGCGAGTCTGGAGTCGCGGGGTAGAAAATGCGGAACTGGACCGTGTCGATGGCAGATGCTTCTTTTGGTGTCGGACTCTGGGAGGAGAGCTCAGAAACGGCGATTTCCACGTCGACGGTGCCGACCTTGTGCGGTCCCGTGTAGGCGGGAAACGCGGGAACCGGGTTGAGGCGCGATAGTAAGGGAGAAGCCATGATCAGCCCATCAGCTCTGAATCGAATTGGTCTCCGGAGTGATGGCAACTATGTCGAAACAATCTCTGGGACTTTTGTGAGCGCGGGCATGCCAATTGAGGGATGCAAGGTGAAAATACTTGGAGACCGGGATAGCTGGTGATCGAGTTTGAACCTGAGGCGAACTTTGAAGCTCGGCTCGGGACCTCCGACAAAAGGGAACCGGCCAATCAACGGCATGTCGGTCTCGTGCCCTCCTTCCAGGCGCAGACGTCATCATTTCAGGAACCGGGCCAAGACTGCGTCAGTCAAAGCTGGCGACGCACTCTAAATAGTTTTCTCTACCGGTTGCTGCCCAACAGTGCCAGCTGCTGATGATGGTTGTTTGGGGTTTGTTTTGTGTTCTCCTAATTCCCCAAGAGCAGGGGCCGCCATCCAAAAGCCTCTGTTGCGTCATCCCGCCACGAGCCTGTACCTGCGTCACCGAATTCGGACCGCGCTCTCGTTCTCCCGGATCGGCATCAACGGAGCGAGCTAGTTATCCGCGGATGCATCTTGATCTGTATCTCGATAACGGCTTGCAGTGTAGCGTAGAGTATGCATGTAACCACTGGAATTCAATCAATTGGTGATCGTGGGGTCCATCTGAAGCCAAGACCGATAAGAGATATCCCCAGGCACCGGCAGCCTTATCGCAGCTCGGTATCACTCATCCCTGTGACGATCGGCTGTGCAAGGTCCGGGATGCGGTCACCTGCCACCTTGGGCTTTGATTGCGCCTTCTCTCTGTGTTGTAAACTCTCTCCCCGTCTTCTTTTCCTCCAAAGCTCATCTGAATTGGTCTCTTGCATCTCAAGTTCCCGTCTGCAGCCATGACTCGCCACACACCCGAATTCATTAGAGCACGCAGCTCGCAGCTGTCGCTTCGGTCGTTAGCGCTGGAGCAGGCGATGGCGTCCCGCACCGTGTCGGTGACAGATGCGCCCGACAACACCCTCAATGCAAAGGACCTCAAGCCCGAGGACTTCACCAAGCCCTACTGCGAGTTCATGACGCAGAACCCCACTGTTTTCCATGCCGTCGGCTATTTCAAGGAGAAGCTGCTCAAGGCTGGATTCACAGAGGTACGGTTGCTACAGGAACAGCCATGGCATTTAGGAGGGTATTCGCAGCTGACACAATATAGCTCCCAAGCAGAGACAGCTGGACAGACAAACTCGAACCCGGCGGCAAGTACTTTGTCACGCGGAATGGCAGCTCCATCATTGGATTCTCGGTTGGAAAGGCCTACAGGCCAGGGAACGGCGTGGCCATGGTCGCTGGTCACATCGACGCCCTCACTGCCCGCCTCAAGCCCACGAGCACCAAGCCCAACAACAACGGTTACATCCAGCTCGGCGTCGCACAATACGCTGGCGCTCTGAACGAGACATGGTGGGACAGGGACTTGAGCGTCGGAGGTCGGGTTATTGTCCGGGATCCCGAGACGGGCAAGACCGCGGTCAAGCTGGTCAAACTCGACTGGCCCAGTACGTGCTTATCGCTTGATATAGCTCGGGATGGCTAACACGTCCATGCAGTTGCGCGTATTCCAACGTTAGCCCCCCACTTTGGCCTCTCGATGTTGGGGCATGGCAATCGAGAGGTGAGTCAGCGCTCTGCGAGTGTTATGTCAGATACTTACACGTTGCTCAGACGGAGATGGTGCCGATAATTGGGCTCGACAACAGCGATCTGTCTAGTACTGCGAGTACCGCGTCAACCGAGCAGCAGCCGCTAGGCGGCTATGGCTCGTTTGTGTCGACGCAGCCGCCCAAGCTGGTCAAGGTGATCGCCGGCGAGCTCGGCATCAAGGATTATAGCACCATCCTCAACTGGGAGCTAGAGCTGTACGATTCGCAACCGGCGGCGGTCGGCGGTCTTGACAAGGAGTTCATCTTTGCCGGCCGAATCGACGACAAGCTGTGCTCGTGGGCGGCCTTCATGGCGCTTCTGCACGCCAAGCAGGACGACAACGACGGTGTCATCAAGTTGGTCGCCCTCTTCGACGACGAGGAGATTGGCTCCCTACTCCGCCAGGGTGCCCGTGGTAACTTCTTGCCCCTGACAATTGAGCGCGCTGTAGAAGCCCTCAACGACGCAGACGGCGCCGACATTTTTGGTCCTGGCCTGATGGGCCGTACCTTTGCACGCTCCTTCCTTGTATCGTCGGACGTAACGCACGCCGCGCATCCCAATTTCCCCCAGACGAACCTGGCCGGCCACTCACCGCGCCTCAACGTCGGCGTCGCCCTCTGCGTTGACGCCTCGGCCCACATGACGACCGACAGCGTGTCGATGGCCATCCTCGACCGCGTCGCTCAGCTGTCTGGCTGCATCAACCAGCGCCACATGATCCGCAACGACAGCCGGTCGGGCGGCACCGTCGGGCCCATGCTCAGCAGCGCCATGGGCGTCAAGGCGGCCGACGTGGGCATTCCCCAGTTGAGCATGCACAGTATCCGTGCGACAACCGGCAGTCTGGATCCGGGCTTGGGTATGAAGTTCTACAAGGGCTTCCTGGACCATTGGGAGCAGGTCGATGGCGAGTGGCATTAGCCAATGCTGTGGTCTGGATATACATGTGGGAGGTTTGTATTGTACATACTAGAGTGCAGACCCGGTTATCGATATACAGTGCGGAAACAGATCATGAGGTACAGATTTGGAGCATGGTTCGACCCCTTGCCGGTTTCACGCCGAGGTGTAAAGGTACTGTGTGGGAAGAGTAGCTGTACAGCATACCGGACAAGCTTCATAGAGTAGACATGGAAATGCAACTAGGGAATACAGTATCCTCATCGCGAATCACCTGCTGTTAGAATCGTGTTTAATATGATATCTGGGTGTAAATGGAGTGTCTGAGGAGTTGATCTAGACATGGAATCGAAGAGATGGGGATACAATGACTTCGCCAATTACGCTGCCATCTGGTTGAAGATGATCTGTTGAGTTTACGATATCTCGCTGTTAACATTTGATGCTCTGTCCCATCTGTGAAGAAGAAAAAATCACCCCTTTAGTAATAATAATGCGCCTAAGCCCCGTCCACATCATCATTAACCCCTTGATCCAGCCCCTGATTTGTATGCGCCATCCCCTTCCCCGATCCCATTACCAGCAAGTATTAGCTCTATGCCTCGACCCCAAATTTTGTATGCGCCGTCTATCATGCACCCCAACCCAGCCATGTCCACGATTCATCGCCCAAGAGACCGCCGCACTCAACTGCTACCCTCCCCTTCCTCGCTAATATCCTTCATCAAACCCTCGGCCTCGCGGAGCTGCATCCTTTCCTCCTCGACACTTCCGGTATCGTCATCATCATCTTCCTCGCCGCTGCGCTCGTCATCTTCTTCATCGCCGAGCTCCGCCGCCCGCACCTCCTCGACCGGCTTCCTCTTCTCAAAGTCCTGCTTGTGCGCCTCGGCCATGGCCTGCAGGATCGAACGCTTGCCGATCGTATCGGAACGCGTCCGTCCGTAAGTGTTGCGTCCATCTTCCGGCTGGAGCAAGCCTGGCGGGCTGGGGCGTGCCTCTCCCGAGGTTGAGATGCGCACGGAGCCTTGGGTACGGGTTCTAGTCGTCCCCATGCTGATGGCAACTGAGTCGGGAGAGGCCTGTGTGTCGTCAAGCACGCTCGGGATCCGACTGATGTCCTGGCTTGACTCCTCATCATGCAGATGATACGGAAGTGGTGTATCCCGCGATGCCTTGTATTGGGCAACGTTGGCGCAGTGTTCGTTCTCCACACGGAGCAACGTCCACATGCCTCTCCTTGCAACCTCTGCAAAGGCGACGCAGAACGAGACAACGGTGCTGTGCTGCGTGTTATGGGTGAAGATGGCATAGAATATCCAGGAGAACCGCAGGATAGGGTCGATTCCACCAATCACGTAGTAAATCCACGTCTGCTTGAGAGCGGTGATGGGCCGGAGAAGCGGGTGCCGAGCGTGGGCTTGAAGAAGAGAAAAATCCATAAACAGATCCCAAACGGCTACCATCGTCAGTGAATTCCTCTAGAAACCCGAGTTGGCCACTCACAGCAGTACACGGCGTTAATAGCAGCAAACGTGATAAACAGGCTCATATTTGTCTCGGAATTGTGGATGCGGAAGCAGCTGAGGAAAACCGCCGTCAGGATGGACATGGTGTATTTTCCACAGTTGACCAGATGCGGAAAGACGTTCTTGGTGTCATAGTAACGGCGGATACACTGCAGCGCACGCCACAAGGGCGGAAGGGCTCCGAAGAAGCCCATCAGTCTAGAGTGATTAGAGTTGCACTGGGTCGGATCGTTCCAGTCATTGGCGTATAGACAGAAGAACAGTTCGACATTCTGTATCGGTCAGCTTCGTTCGCCGAGAGGATCATGGCGTGCTTACGCAAGTGGCATATGTCAGAGAGCACCAGATATCTCCAAGGAAGAAGTCTCGGAACTCGACAGGGTAAAACCCCGCAAAGAAGAGCCGATACTGCGTAGTACAGGTCAGCAAGCTCTGTGAGAATAAGGGGTATCGCTCACATGTGAGTAGAGAAGCCAGGTCCTCGATCTATGATGCAGGATTGGCGCAGGGAAAAAGAGGATAATCAGTGATAGCCCGATGAGGATAACTGGGTAGTACAGGTAGAGCTCCTCCCAGTCGCCCAACCTCGAAAAGTTGAGCCAGACAAAGACACCCAACAGGGCGAAGAAGAAACTTGGGAACTCGGCAAGCTGCTTCCAGTCGAGATTGTTCCTGGTGTCAAACTCAAAGATGAAGGGGTAGTTGATCCTGTTTTTGGTCCACATGCGGCAGTCTAGCGTGAAGAGGATAAAAAGCAAGAGGATGAGGAAATATCCCCCGTAGAGCTGCAGCAAGAAACTCGTCCTCTGAACCACTTCCAGGTCTTCGCTAAACAGCAGCTCCGAGCCATACACCAAGCCCTGTATACCGAATACGGCACCGCAACCGATATACAAGCCGCTCCGGAAAGAGCTATCAGAAGAATCGCCCGGTCGTCGGTTCAGGTTTCGGAGCTTCCCGGCCGCAATCTTGTGGTTGCCGCGCTCAAAGTACCTAGCATAGAGATCTTCCACGGCGCTGATGTGACCATCGAGTACGTCGCTGTTGACAAACCAAGACTTGTTCACCTTCTCATTCATGTATCGGTACGGCGGGCGGGCATTAACCGCCTTGTCGTACTTCTTGTTGAGTTTGCGAAACGCAGTCCGGTTTAGTAGGGCGTACGACTTGAGAAGCTCCAAGCCCCTGTAAAATTCTTGTAGGGCCAACTTGAGCTTTCGTTTTGCGCTCCGATATGGAACGTCGTCGTTGTATGGCTTTCTAACATAATCGCGTCGCTCATCCGTGGGTTGCCCCGGCTGGCCGGTCATAACGGGGGTGCGATGCATTCGCCGGAGAGCTTCGGAGTTGGGGCCCGGCTTCAAGAGGAGTCTAGACTTGATTGGGCGGATCCAACCGCCCGTGTCATCTTTCCCGCCGTCCCTAGAGCGTTCACTCTCACTGCTGTTAGAGTGACCCTGTTCCCTCTTCTTCTTGGACTCGGCCATCTCCGCCAACCGTCTGTTGCGCATCTCATGCAGCTGTTCCCGTAGGGCTGCTAGCCGCTCCGTGGCCTGGTCCTCCTTCTGCTTGTAAAAGGATTCGATCTTCTCCAGCTCGGAGTCTAGAAACGCAAAGAATTCCCGCTCCGCGGCGCGCACTTGATCCAGTTGCTGCAACCCAATGTCTGGCTTGCTGGAAGTTTGACGAGTCAGAGCGGAACCGGTAGAAAAAATACGGTTGAGACGATGACGCGGTGTCCTCGGGGTGCCACTAGACGGCAAGTTGATTGTCGCTGGGGATTCAAAGCCTGAACGAGTGGCCGGTGCCATCGTTGCACTACGTAGCGGCGGCGTCGGCCGATTGGGATCCGGCGAGCCAGACTCGGCGTTCAGAGAGGGAACCTTGATAGCCGGGGCCGGGAGTGCAAAGTCATATCTGTCGCTCATACGCGATTCTGGAGGACCGATGCTGCCATAGCGATGCCCGCTGCCCGGAGAATTGGCTAATCCTGAACGTTCGCCGTCCTTTAGCTGGGTAGCGGCCGTCTTGGTCGCGGTCCGCCCAATCACGCCGGGGCTCCGCCGTGATGTCTCGACTTCATCCCCGCCAGGAGCCTGGGAGCCATTGTAGCTGCGGGACGTCGAACTCCTTCCGGCGCCCACAAAGCCGGTGTACGGGGGAAGCTCGCCTCGTCGGCTCAGGGTCGGTGTACCGTTGGCGCGGCTGATGGCTCTGGCCACGGCCTTAATGTGCTTCTTTCCAGCCTTGTAGTTAAGGTACTTGACGCGCCATTCTAGAACACCAGTCAGTCTTGGCTATCTTTGCTTTTTCGGCGGCGGAGGACTAGCGGGGCGACGATCCCAAGTCCACGGTCGGGTCGACACGTCAACGAAGCCGCAGGCCCAGCATCCGCTGTGCATGCAGAGGGCGCCGAAATTGGATGAAGAATAAAAAGCAAACAGATACACAGGCGAAGCATACCTGGGACGGCGTCCTGGTCGAGTTCTTTTGCAAACCTTGACGCGATGTTAGCTGTTCATCTCAAATTTTCAACACGCGAATCGGTCTGTCTCACTTCATGACGTCAAGTTTAGCGTGGACATCGACTGAGGTCGGCGGAATGAGCGGGTACCGGGAAGCATAAACGTGCGATACGGCATCGCAAAAGCTTGTCGATGGAGCCTCAATGTCACGATGCCCCGTTGAAGAGTGGGTGAGCGGTCGGGTTGTCAGCGCGTCGCAAAAACGCAAGAAGTCGAAGACTCGAAGCACGGATGCCAAGCGCTGAAATTGGACCCTTCACCGTTTCTTTCTCCCAGTCAAACCTTGCAAGCCGGTGCGTGCCTTCCTAGCCGGAGCCGTGTGGCCGGGAATCGGCAGGCGTCCAGCTTTTACCAAACGGGTTACTCCGTGCAGGCCACAGATGCAATGACGACAGCGGTCATTCCCTTTTAATACAGCTGCTTCTCGACGACATCCTCAATGGACTGCATGTCTCTGTCTTGGTCCACAAAAAACAGTGTCGACCGCTTCGATATCGGCCACTGACTGTGCAACTGGGTAGAGTTCTGAAGTCGCTTGTCTTCTACGCGGCGGGGTTCACCGAGTCCTTCATTTTCGGCAAACCGTCGCTTGTTCGTGTCGAAAATCACTGCGGCAAGCGAGCTCGCTGTTCTGCTGGCGAATTCGCTAAAGTAAAGAATCTACCCGGTTCTTCTACGATTCTTTCTGGGATCGCCCAGCCAGGCTGTGATCGCGGGATCGGATGAGGAGTGGATGAGAGATGCAAGACAGGATACCCCGCGCTCCGGATGCTGCCCCGCCAGGCCTGCCTGCCGCACCGGAACGCTGTCAGGACTCAGTGTCCCGACAACTGTCTTCCCGTCACCGTCTGCAGGATTGTAACTAGCAGCAAGCCTCGCTACGAAGGCCCCTCGTTGGGCGCGGATTTCGCCTAACGTAAGGGATTAAATGACTTTGCCCGTCCATCCGGAGACGCCTTCGGGAGCCCGTGGCACAAATGTCACCCTTTTGAGGTTTAGACGGCAGCAGAAGTCAAGATAAGAGACGAGGAAGCAGCCGCTCCGGTCAGCCGTTCGCGTGGATGCTCGGTTTCGCTTTGCGCCTTTTTGCCCGTGTCGCTCAGCTCCTCCAGGAATGGCTTTTATGGCAGGACCGGAGTGTCCACTCTGCCGGGATTGTTTCGGCCCCTCGTCCGCTCTTCGTCTTTTGGGAAATATTCCAACTGCTGCCCTCCAGAGAACTTCCCCCTGAGGTCATTGACGTTGACACACACCCATTGCCAACCTGTCCAGCCCGTGAGCCGTTTCCTGTTGGTGCCGACGGCTGGAAACAGGAATCCAGCAAGTGGAACCAGGTGGTGTTTGACCAGGCAATCAGGACCGGCTGGGGGTGCTGCCCTGTTGCGGGACCCGCTGCACTGCACTGCGCAAAACGCACGGATGGATCACATAACATCATCGAACCAGGGCCAGTGAGCAGTGCACGCAACGTGGGATACGCCAAGCCACGCCCAGTTGCAATCTTGGCCAGCGCGCCGACAGCGACAAGCGCCGACAGCCTTTTGAACCGTCGGTCCCGCCAACCTGCCATCCTTGCTCCATCCTCTCTCTACAAAGCTGTTCTGGTGTCTCGTCTCCGTTGCTGAGGTTTTCTGTTCTTTCCGAGACACTGAGACGGTCACCAGGCGCAACGCGGCCTTGCATTCCGCTCTGCATTTCTCGGGCCTAATCCAGCAGCGCAGCGGGGTTGCACCTCCTTCGGACACCGCCCAATCATCCTCCCCGCCTGCGCCAGCACCGCGATCACCTCATCTCCCCGCGGCTGCGAGTCCCAGGTAACCAACAACACCACAGCCGCTTCTGGGAGCAGCGATAAATAGAGAAGCCGCGGATTGAGCCGTCCTTCTTGGATCTCGCTTCAACAAAGCCGGTGGCGCACCTAGGGCTCAACTCAACGGGCGGCGTATGCGCTCTTTGTCAAGATGATCGAATCTCAGTTCTCGCAACGACGGCTGCCCGTCGATCCGATTGCGAATCCTGTTTATAGCCATTCTCGCACGAGGACGACATCGTCTGGGGCATTTCCCGGCCAGTATCAACAACCGCCTCCCTCCAATCCGTACCATCCAAACCCCCAAATACCGATGCACCTCGTCCAGCCGCAAGCGAACCACCAGCGCCGGTCGCCAAGCGTCAACACGTTTAGCACCATCTCGAGCGGCGGCATGATGCCGCCAGCCGCGTACAAGACATCGCCTACAACGGATATCAGGAGATCAACCTCGAGCCGCTCTGGTGGCGGGACACCTGGGTCGCCCCAAGTATCTAGCTACGTTGCTCTCCTCCGGAGGCAAAAGGCTACCGTTTGGTGCGATCGCGCACAATATGAAGATCCACGTCTGTTGGAACAGCAGCGCCTCGCCAAGATGCGGGCGCAACGCGAAGTCGTCGGCTCGGCCGGGACTGGCGCTGGTCGCACATCCACGGGTCTGACTGGCGGGAAAGTCGCAGCGAAAATCCGGCACCACGGCAAGCCCGGCGTTATTGATTATTCACCGGAGACCAATTTGGTGGGACTCGGCGGGGTTCCGGTCCGCTTGAGTGCGACAGAGGTGGAAGGCGAAGATAGTGACGACGATTCTACGGCACACAAACTTCATCATCGAAGAACCGGGAGCTCCAGCCGCAGCAGCACTGCGAGTGGGAGGAGAGCCCTGGGCTATTGTTCCTCGGGCGGGCTTGCCCAGTCGAATTCACTCGGCGGGGGACGAAGATGGAGTCCTGGGGACACACCCGAACGATCAGGGTCTCTGGTGGTCGAAGAGCATGAAGGGGAGAATAATTACCCCAACAATGATACGGCCAGCGGGAAAGCGAGGAGTTTTGCGAGCGGAAGCAGTGGTGAGCGGTTGGACAGCGTTCCCGACCTCCACCTTGAAGGTGGTCGTATGCCGGCCAACAGCACCAGAAACGCAGCCGTGACACGAGAGCGGAGCGTCAAGAGTATTGACGACTTGAGGAGAAGAGGCAGCGTGGATGAGCGAACCGTGTCTCTCAACACCACTGGCCGGCTTTTCATTGCGAACCCCGACTAATGCGGATCTCGGGGCTGGGTCTTGGGCCTTGGTTTTGGAATTATGACGCGGTATTCTTTCATTTCATGTTTTCCTACACGATATGTTCGACGATCAACGTTGACGTCCATCTGGCTATTTCTTATTGGCGTACAGAGTGGTTTTGTGTGTTTTGGGGCGGCATCTACTGGTTTACAGATACCTCACAGTCGTTTACTTGTACGTCCAGGATGAAGCTATCTAGGCAGGACCTCCTTTCCTAATACAATACCCCGAGGGCGAGCATTGCATCGAGCGTCTTGGTCCTGTTTGTGTGAGACAGTTAGAGGGAGATTCGAGGCCGGAATGTGTCACATTGATGGTGCATAAAGAGCCAGACAAATTGTGTTGGAACGGAACATATGTACAGAAGCTAACAGGAATCTGGGCCGCCGAGCAAGAACGGGACAGATCCGACACGACGGAACCCTGTTTCCGGCCGGCTCTGGACCGAGTTTGGCGCCTATAAAAGTGCTGCTAAGGTCATGACGCACTACCGAAGGCTGCCTCTTGCTTTCGAGTCCGGCGCGACTCCAATCTCACACCGCCAGACTCCGGTAACCTTGAAAAGCGGGAATGGGAATGCTGACAGGAGGCCGCCGTTCTTGGGACGTAACATCGAAGGGAATGTAACATGGGAGACAATTGTGGGCTCATTGGCCTCAGCTGAGGAGGAGTGTGCTCGCCAAGTGGCACCACAGTCAAAGTTCATGATAAAAAAGACTCAATCTCAAACAGACTGAAATCAAATACTGGCCACGCTTTGGGCGTCCGGGAACGGGTAGGAAGTAGACTAAATCTGTGAATTTGATCGTGGTGTTGAAATATGAGAGACACAACCTTTGCCACTTGGTTCAGGGTTAGGGGTTAGACGAGCTTGACGTAAGGTTGGCAGGCACTCAAAACTCGAGTCCAAGAAAGACAGAATTTTCCAGCAAGAGCCTCCTCCATAAGCACACAGACCAGATCAATAACACAGTTTTCATTCCTATTGTCTCCATCTATTTTCGGACATCAATTGACACAATAACAAGGGTGTTCACGTGACCACTTCCCCGGGCTGAATGGCTTGCAGAGTGTGGGGTTCTCGGATTGCTTTATTCGACGAGCGCGACGCGTTTTAATAAACGCGCGACCTGGCTCGCGTTCCACTCTTTTCTCTCCACAACCAACCATCTCGACCAGCTACCACTCACCACCACGGCGTGCCAGTTGCAACCCGATCCGGCTGTTTCTGCCTTCTTCTGGGTTCCGGGTCGCCAGTTTGATCCGACATGATTTTTTCCAACTGAATTGATTCTCTCAATCCTGTACTCTTATTCTCTTTTGCTCGCAACTCGATCACGAAACGCGCCCCGAGGGCGCCATCTCGAGCCACCATGACTCTCCCGCCTCTCCACGACATCACCAACTCGCAGGATGCCGAGGCGGTCCTCCGGAAGCGGACACTGACCGACTACCTGGAGGCAGGCGACGCGAAACCTGGGTGCTTCGCGGCCGTGACCAAGGCTGGCGACATTTTGGGCGGCAGTAGGTGCCACATTTTTCTCTCAATTGATCCCGGACCCCGCCGTTTGTCGAGACACTGACGCTCAAACGCAGAAGAGAACAATAGTCTGGAGACCATACTCCCAGCGCGCCCCGGCAGCTCGCCCGTGAAGAGCAGTCCCGGCCTGACCGCATCGGGCAGCAGCCCGCTTGAAGGAAATAGCCCTTCCCCCAACGTCACCCCGAAGCGCCCCCTCAGCCAAGCCTCCGATGGCCCGTCTGAAAACCCGCGCTCCTTGACATCCGTCACAGTGACAACCGGTTTGGCCGGGGGTGAGCCTCCGGCAAAGCGAAAGAAACTGTCCAAGGAGGAGAAGGAGGCCAAGGCTCTAGCTGACGAGGCCAAGAGGAAGGAGAAGGAGGCGATAAAGGCCGAAAAGGAGGCGGCAAAGGCGAAAAAGGCAGAGGAGCAGGCTCGTCTCGAGGAGGAGAAGCGTCAAAAGGCAGAGGCTAAGCGGCTAGAGAAGGAAGAGGCCGAAAAGCGCAAAAACGAGCTCAAGGCACAGAAGGCGCAGAAGGCGGCCGAAAAGGCTAAGAAGGAGGCCGAGAAGCTCAAGAAGGAAGAGAAGCAGAAGCGCATCTCGAGCTTTTTCAACACTGGCCCCTCGACACCCAAGAAATCACAGCCTATCGTCAAGATAGACAAAGCTGAGGTTGAGGGTGCGACGGGTACGCCTTCCAACTCTGGAAAGCAGGCCGGCTCTTACTACGAGCGCCTTTTCAAACCATTCTATCTCAAGGAGAATGTTACGCTGGCGAAGAACTCCGTTGAAATGGACGAGGGGACGAAGGAGGCCAAGGCGAAGATCTTTGACGAATATATGCAAGGCAGGCGCGAAGTGCCCTCAAAGCCGGTGGGCGAATACATGCTGGATCTCCTCGATATCCCGTTCCGCCGTCGTCGAGGACGTGTTTATCCCAGCGTCAAGAAGATCATGGCGGAACTCAGTGATGACGCACCCACCAAGTCTGCCGACACGACCGAGGCCCGCAACGCGCAGATTGTTCACATTCGGGAGGCCCTGAGGGCTGTGCCGGTCAAGTCTCTCAAGTTTAGAGAGGACGTCCGACCGCCTTACATTGGCACCATCAGCGGTCTCCCGCCCGGACTTAAGAGTCTGCGACCGGTTGCGAAGCGTCCGACAGCCAAGATCGTCCCTACACTCAACTACGACTACGACTCGGAGGCTGAGTGGCAAGAGGAGGACGGTGAAGACGTGGAGGATCTAGACGACGAGGAAGACGAGGCAGACGGCGACGAGGATATGGACGATTTCCTAGACGATTCGGAGGATGTTGGACCGGCGCGCTTGGTTTTCTCTGGGGGTATGGAGCCCGAGAACACGGGTTTGTGCTGGCAGAATGACCAGCGGCATGTGAGCCCAGCCAAGATGTTCCATTTCCAAATGGAAATCATGCTAGGTAAGCTCTCAGTCTCTCCTTGCACTCCGAGACAAACGAAATCGCTAACTCGAACAGAATCTCTACCCGACCACGCCGAAATTGATCCCTTCTCAAACTCATACTGGAAGCCAGCCGCCAGGGAAACACCAGCTATTTCAATATCAGCCCCTGAAGCCTCGCTTCCCTCGGTCTCGTCTCAGCAAGAAAAGAAGATGGACCCGCCGCCTAATCCTTCGGACGCGTTCAAGGCGCTCGGTCAGAAGCCGGCCGCCGGCCCCAAGAAGGCTATGCAGCCGTTGTCCGCCGAACTTCTTGCTAAGCTCAAGGGGCTCCTGCAGGCTCGGCCAACCCATAGCAAGGTCGGTCTTATCGAGTGGTTTTCCGGCGAGCACCCGGAAGTCACCAAGGTGCAAATCAAACACTCGTTTGAGCTCCTGACGGAGAAGGGCGAGAAGGCTGGACGAGGAAAGGGATGGAAACTTAGGGAGGATGTCTAGGCTCTCCCGGCCGACTATTAGCGGGATATACCCGATACATCCCTGTCATGGTGTGGATGAACATCATGGCCTGGGGCTTTTTGGTGCATGGTGCTCTCACACCGGAAATCTGAGCTTCAGCGGCATTTTTTTGGAGCATCGGCCTGGCACACGGCTAGAGAAAACTGGGCGGAGGGAATGCATTTTCTCTGATTTGGAGCGCAAAGGTGTAACATGAGAAGACCGGACGTATGCATATTTGGTCTGTCTTCGGGATTTAACAGCGTTTGGGCGGAATCATGAGAATGAAGGCGTTAGGGGTTTGGTGGAGAGGCTCAGGTTATTTCTCGAGAGTTTGCCCTCTCACCCGTATTTTCCTGGACGGGTGGTAGTCTGGGGGCTCAAGGGCCGATGAGGGAGGGTTCACCGGAGAAATAACTGAGTCGCTTGGGGCGTTTGGGATGGGACATTGGGCGTTCAGTTACTACACTGGTTCGAAATCGGTACAAGTCCACAGGCAGCATATTTCATCAGTGGGAAGAATCGAGATGATTTGACTGGAAGTCGATATGTTGCCGGTGAGAGGCTGAGAGGGTGAGTATTCATCGACTATGGCCAACGCAACTTAAATCGTTGATCCAAATGGCCATGTTTTTCACGAGAAACGCCCTCTGGTGATTATCCATGCGTTTGGGGTTTCGACTTTGTTTACTCGGCATGGTCCTCAATGTCGATTTATACAATCCACCTAATTAACACAGTACAGCCATAACTAACTGTTACATTTCATTCATGTCCGTCCGTCCGTCCGTCCTGTCCAAGGAACCGCGGGTATCATTTCCCATGCCCTGCTCTTTCCCAAAATCATATACACCATATATAACCTTCCTTCTCCCCTTTCCCAAGGAGACAGAAAAGATGCCACGCTGAACGCCAACCCCGATGCCGAACAAAGCAGCGCGCGCTAAAACGTAGGAATAAACTTGCCCGAGTCACTCCTCTGCTGCTCGAGATCCTGCGGGAACGCGGCAATGCCGGCGATGATGCCTGCGACCATGAAGAGCAGAGAGATAATGGACCAGATGACGCCCCAGCACTGCGAGGAGCCGCCGTAGCGCTGGGCAAAGACGCTGGCGTCGGACGAGTTTACTTTGCGGAGGATGAGGTCGTCGCACTTTGTCTCCGTTAATTTCCCTTTTTCACTGGATTATACCATCCGTGGAGATGATGAAACTTACAATATCCCAAACGCTGTACAGCGACGACATGACGCCGATGAACAACTAGCCCCCCAAAGTTAGCCTTCATAACGTAAAAGACGGAGAGAAAAAAAACGTACGATAACATAACGCAACGCCTCGGCATTCGCAATAAACCAACACCCAACCAACAACCCTACGGCCAGCAGGATGGTCAGAATAGTCAACCAGTCCCGCCGGCCCCACCACAGCGTGAGCAGGAAACACACGCCCACGACGATGGACGCGACCTTGCTCGCGACGATATTGAAGCCGCAGAAGATCAGAAGCGCGCCGATCAGCGACGAGCCCAGGTAGCCCGACGGTAGAGTAATCGCGTTGCGGCCGCCCTGCATGTGCGTCACGCCGCCCTCGCGCGGGTCGAGCGAGATGGACTTTACGCGGCCGCCTGTGAGGACGCAGGTTATTGCGTGGCCGAATTCGTGGAAGGCTATTACTAGCATCTGTTTATTTATCGTTAGTATCGGAAGGGGGGAAAGGGGGTGGTAGGAGGGGGGGAAGAGGGGGGGAGAGAGAACGGGAAAGGGGGGAAGGAGGATAACAAACCTTGAACGGCCAGAGAATTCCCCTAACATATGGTATATTCCACAGCAGCGCGATCCCGACTACGTAGGCGGCGATGACGCCCAGCGTGACTTTTTGCGTGTCGTTGACGGTCAGGGCGCGGCGGGTCAGGACGGCGGATGTGGAGGCGCGGACGAGGAGGAGGGGTGCTCCGCGGAGGAGGTCTCTTGTTGGCGCCATTTTGGATTTTCCTTTCCAGCCTTCAAAATCCTCCTAGCGATCGAGTAAGTCGTCGAGGTGTCGTCGTCTTCGTGGATGAGCGAATGTTTTTGGATTTGTTGTTTTGACAAAAATGTCGGGGTGCTGCATTGGTTTTGTTCATCAGCAGTGTGGCGCGGTTCTGCACGGCTTGTCGCAGCCTTCGCGCAGCCCGGCTGTCCGATTGCGCGTCACAAGGCTAGCTGGCGACGTTAAGTGGTTGGTCCCGGGGCCGACGGTGGGGGGGGGGGGGGCGCTGGGGCTGGGGCTGTGACAAGGCTAAAAATAAGGGCCGAGTGCCGGGACCACAGCACGGATGATCAGGGGTTCAATGGGCCGTCAACCCCGCCTTGCTCGGCAGATCCCGCAGCGTCACGTTTCCGCCCATCACAGTGATTCCATCATCCGAACATCGAGGCCACTAGTGTAAAAGACGTGTGATTATCGGTGTGGGGATGAACCATTAGGACTTAAGACGGTCGAGTCGACGTACAATAGGCAGGTTGATGACAAGCTATGCATAGTTCGGGGTGCTTAGCGTGGTAAAGCTATCGCTCGTAATGCCTTTTCCTTACCTAACTATAACGTTTTCCACGTCGCTCTCATGTACCCTCCGGCTTATATAAGTTGCCGTCGCAAGCATCAAAAGTCATCCTTTGGTAATGTACAGAAGCCCCTAATCGCTTCAGGTTGGCTCCACATGTTTATCGCGTAGGTATATAAGTTCTTCCCAGTGCTTCTCATGATGGGTAGAGTCCTTTCAATGACCGCACTCACAGTCCATTTATTTAGGTAGCAGGCCCGCTCCTGAACATCGGATATAAAACGTAAAACGAAAAAAAAAATGTCCCTCGCATCAGCCCATCTCCGCGTCGCCCGTCCGACAAACAGCATCGACGCCCTCCTCCCGTTCTACTGCGTCGGCCTAGGCTTCGAGGTAGCAGGCCGTTTTGTAGATCACGACGGCGTCGACGGCATCATGCTCAAGATTTCCGGGGACAGCTCCTACCATCTCGAGTTCACGCAGACGCGCGGGCACGACGCCGGCCGCGCTCCGACAAAAGATAACCTGCTGGTGTTCTACCTCGCCGACGAGACGGCATACGACAAAGCGGTCGAGCGGATGCAGTCCAACGGGTTCGCGGCCGTCAAGAGCTTCAATCCGTACTGGGACCGGTGCGGCAAGACATTTGAGGATGCGGATGGGTATCGGGTTGTGCTGGCGAATATGGCGTCGCCTGTGTGATTTGTTTTGGTCTTTTTTCTTTCGTTCTCTTCACAATTGAGAAAAAAAAAAAAAGGATACAAGACATTCATTCTCGTGCCAACCCAAGACATATATAATAAACCACGACCGGCCGGCTGTGAGTTGGTGAATTATAACTGGCGGGTAAAGTGCCTGTTTAGATTAATATGACATATACGACGAGTACGCGAATGGGATCGATCGTCAATGTACACAACATCCACCCCCGCCTCATTTTCTCTTCAGTCGAGTCCCATCTCATCGCCGCCTCCTACCGACAAAAAAGGTCGCCATGAAGCGGTTGGGCTTTTTCTTAGGGGCGGCGGCGCTGGTCAGCGGCCAACAGACGGGCAACCACCCGGACTGGCCGCGATGGTGCGGAAAGGTGTATGAGCCGGGGTATACATTTCCCTACTCTCTAACAGACCATAAAAAACTAACAAAAAAACCAGATATCCCAACTACGACCCCGGCGGCCAGGCCGTCCCGCCCACGCCGGTGCCGGGCCCGCCGCTGGTCCACGTCCAGTTCCAGCCCCGGTACAGTTTGTACCTCTCGGACGAGACCGAGGGTGAATTCATCGTCGACGCCCCTTATTCACAGTTCTTCGGCACCGCCTGGCCAAACATCACCTCTTCTTCATCCGGTAACAACAACAAACTAATCTTCTCGATCCACCTCGTCGCCGACGACACCCCCCTCGTCCAGAATTCTGTCACCGTAAACACCACCACCAACATATTCACCTTCAACCTCTCCCTCCTCACCCCGAGCCCGTCCCCGATCCCCGTGGTCCTCTACGGCGCCCCGGAGGGAGGCCATCCAACCTGGACCGCGACCTCGACCGTCTACTACCTCCCCCCCAAAGCCGAAGGCAGCGTAACCCGCATCGATTTACTCAGGGGCGGTCTCTGGTTCCGCCAGTTCTCTCCCTCGTCCCCATCAAAATTCACCCCCCTCCTCCCCTACGGCTTCTACACCTCCTACGACGGCTTCCTCCGCAACGCGACCCGTTCCTCCCTCGCGCACTACACATCCCTAGGCCTCAACGCCATGACCCCGCTCACCACTGTCCTCGAGTCCCCCTCCTCCTTCGCAGACATGGACTCCCTCTCCCTGCGCTACATGTACGACCTCCGCGAGCGCTACAAGAACCTCTCCTCCGTAACCGAACACACCCTCGCGGCCCGGTCCCTGCCCAACCTCTTCGCCTACTGGACAGCCGACGAGCCCGACGGCTGGCAGGACCCGTTCTCGGCGCCCCTCGCCGCCTACGAGACCATCAAATCTTTAGATCCATACCACCCCGTCGCGCTGGTCCTCAACTGTCAAAACTATTATTTTTCAGAGTACGAAAAAGGCGCAGACATCCTCATGGCGGATGTCTACCCCATCGGGATCAACGCAACCTACTCGAAATGGGACACGCCCTGCAATGTTACCTATGGCGACTGCGGCTGCGACAACTGCGCTGGAACCTTACAAGACGTCCCCCGGCGGTTGGATGATTTGGTAAAATACGAGTCGTATATTGGTAAGACGAGACAAAAGACAAAAATCTTCAACCCCCAAGCCTTCCACGGCGAGGGCTACTGGCTCCGCGACCCGTCGCCCGCCGAGTCCTGGGCCATGGTCGTGCTCGCGCTGAACCACGCGGCCAAGGGTATCATCTCGTGGGTGTGGCCGACTTCTGATATCCTCGCCAGGGCCCATGGCGAGCTGGCGAGGGTCGTCACGAACGCGCCCGTGGTGGATTTTCTTGTCGCCGGCGAGGGGCCGGATCCGATAAAGGTGGAGATTGAGGGGGAAGACGAAATAGAGGTTGTTGATGTGGCGACGTGGGAAAGGGATGATGGAACGGTGCTGGTTAGTGTGGTTAATGGTGGGTATGTGGATATCCGGCGGCGTGTCGAGGTTGCTGTTCCCGGAGCGACGGTGATTCGACAGACGCACTGGGGGAATGTGTCGTGGACGCTGGAGGGCGAGAAGTTGTCTGTGGGTGTGTTGCCTGCTCTGGCCGTGAGTATGGTTGTTTTGGATTTGAAGCACTGAGAAAAACAATACGATGTGAAGGACATGGGTAAAACGCTTCGTCTATGCTTAGGACTACACTAATACATGAATGACCCCGGGTTTTTTCCCTCTGCTCGACCCAGGGCTGGTGTGGTAAGAAACGCTTGTGATACCCCTGAGGCCAAGACATAAACATGTCTCTAACTCATTAGAGAATCACCACTAGGAATACCTAGGCCGGGTCACCCGAGGTCGCGGCAATCCGCTCATCCCGCGCTTTCCTACGCGCTCGCTTGCCCCCCGACTTGTTGGCCTTCTGCTGTTCGAGCAGCTGCCGTCTCTCCTCCTTTCGCGTCTTCCGATCCAGCTGGCCCACCACCTTTTGCTCCCCGCCCACCGGATACTTCTCCAAAGCCGCCGCCTCGTCCTCGGCAGTCCACTCGACTGGAAGCACCGCAAACACCAGGTACGAAGTGTGCGACTTGATCTCGGGCTCCATCCTCGTCACGAGACGGCCGTCCTGCCACATATACTTCAATAATTCCGGAGCATCCATCTTCTTCTCTGCATCAACGGCAGGCTTCTCGTCCTCCATGTCCTCATCATCTCCGTCCGTCCTGGGCCTCGCGATAGTCTCCCGGAGCCGCTCCTCAATTTCCGCTAGTCGCCCAAGAGCCTCCTCCACGTCTCGCGGTGAGTTGTTGACGCCCCTGTCTACCGGCAGATTCAGTCCGACACGCTCCCGAAGGGTATGAAGCTTCCGGTGGGCGATTTCCACCATCTCAATGTCCACCCACCCCAAATGTCGGAGCGTAGAAACCGTCCGCGTCACCTGCTCGATACATGGCGAGAAAGTGCAGATATGCACCGTCTTTTTCGGATGTAGAGGTGATACCCGCTCCGTCTCGCCATCCTTGCCTCCTCGTCGCGTCAGGTGCGGAAGTGCCTCCCAGGGTGCCGGCAAGTCAAGAAACACGGCGTCCGCCTCGGGGCTCTTGCCATCCAGCAAAAACCCATCCCTATACACATCCCGGTGGGTGAGCGTCACCAGTCCCTCCAGCCCGTGGTCGAGGATCTCCTTCTTCATCTTGTGGTACCGCTCCTCGTTAAACTCGAAACTGACCACCTTGCCCTTGCGCTTTCCATCCCCTGGGTACCCGTTGTAGACCGCCCTGACGGACGCATGTGTGAAGCTGCCACTGCCAGCGCCGGCCTCGATAATCGTAGTCCCGGGTCTGGCCCGTATTCTCTGTAGAATATAACTATAGTCGGGCGTGTACACGACCTGGGTCCGGTGGGGTAGGCTGGTCGTCCAGATCTCCGGAGTCGGCGGCAGGATGTGGATGAAACCGCTCGAGTCCGCTACCGCCTGTTTGGTCGTCCCATTGGCGGTGCCATCCTCCTTTTCGGCCACCACGTTCTCGGTCGCTTCGGAGCTGGGCCCATCGGCCTCCTCGGTAACCCCGCGCTTCCGCTTGCGGCCCCGTGATCCCGTGTCGACCTTGGATGCCCTAATCTGCGAGCCCCATGGCACGTTCAGCAAAGTCGAGTGCGGAAACGAGCCAAAGCGCGTGTTGGTGACGGCGCCCTCGGCATAGCCATCATGCTCGCCGACCGTCGATTGCAGATAAACCGGAACGAAATCGTCGCGCGAAAGCTGGAGAATAGCCAGCGAGTCCGCCTTCGTGCGTCGCCCTGGGTCCAGGAATGGCGACACCTGGTGCGGTACTGTCGAAGTCATTTTTCGATATTTGGTGTTTTGATGGAGACGGAACAATCCGATGTGACAAAAAATTTACCGCCAGCTTTGGTGGGGTCCGCGGGGAGCTAGCGCCACAGTGCGGGGACTGTGGCTTGAAGCTGTGTCTTGGCATCCAATTTCAGTTGACAGCGGGGCACGTCGCAGCTCCCCGCATTTCACCTTGGGGTCCAGATTTGAAGCCATCACGGAGCACTCTGACGAGTTTATCCCTCCAGCCTGATGAATCCAATTAGCCAGCGAAAGCATAGTTAGCAGCTAATAAATGGCCCCGCAACTTAATTGGCATTATTAGCTTCTGGAACATCTGCCGAAGTCCAACGGACGCCACCGGCATGGCCTCTAAATTGGATGCAGTTTTGACAGATTGGTTCCTGGCAAGGCCTGGTTCCGAGAGCGCGATGGGTCTATAATTGTCTCCAGACAATTCGGCACCAATTGTTCCTCCATACGATGCCGCAAATTAGACTCTTTAGAACAGCCCATCTCTGCTAGGTATAATAGTGACGGACTCCGCCCGTGTCGCGTACCTGGTGCCTGGGCAGCCGGCATGCCAAGCCTTTTGTTTTTGTAAAGAAATCAAGATGCTGTTCACATCGATCGCCGTCCTCACGCTCGCCGCGACGGGCCTCGCCCAGACAGCCACGCCCCCTGCGGGCTACCGCAAGGTGTACATCACGTCCAACGTCAACGCCAAGTTCGTCGTGGTGCCCAAGGCGGCCAAGGCGGGCAGCACGCTGGTGGTGCAGACGCTGACCAGCAAGCCGGAGCAGCAGTGGTGGCTGCAGAACGGCAAGACGCGCATCCAGCTGGTCGACAGCAGCCTGTGCATGGACGCCGGCGCCAAGAGCGCGTGGAAGGACATGGCCAACATCGCCCTGGCCGAGTGCTCCGACAGCTCGGATGGCCAGAAGTGGGAGGTCAAGGCCGACGGCCGAATCGCCCTGGACCTGTCGCCGTCGCCGCGTAAGCTCTGTGGTTCCCCTACACTGAGACAACAGCTGATAAATGACAGAGGAGTGCATCGACCTGCAGTACATGCGCGCGACGGCAAACAACCCTGTCGGGCTGTATTCGTGCGCGGGGTTGGGCAACACAGGTGCGCAGGACAAGGGCATCAACTGGCCACTGATCAATGTCACCACCACTCCGTGAGGAATGGTTGGATGGTTTGGTGGGAAGGGAAGGAGGGGGGTGGTGGGAGTGTGGTGGGAGTGTGGGCCGTCAGAACAAGCCTTTGCCAAGAAACGGGTGGCTTCGATGCCATGCAGCAGCTGCGGGGGTTCCCCTGTGACGATCCGATCATCCTCCACCGGAATTGCGTCGCGTTTGCACACCCCGCTTGCCCCTCGTTTGTGTTTGGTGCGGCCTCAGACAGCTGCGGCACTGGCATGGCCAGAAATACAGAAGCGAGAACCAGTCAGGAGCGATCCCCACGCACTGCATGATTGTGATGAGACTGCATTGGTGTCCCGACATGGGGTGAGCGAGCCAGCTGAATCATGAAGCCGCGGCCGGGAGTCCTCCTCGGGCCTAGAACGGATGAGGGGATTGTTCTCTGGAAGTATAAAAGAGTGGTCAATCCTGGCTGCTGGCCCTGATTATTTTGCTGTTACGAACATCTGACGCACTCTTGACTCTCTCTACCTAATCACTCGACGTACTTTCTCCAAAACATCCAGAATCATGGGTTTCTTCGACTTTGGTATGTTTTCTGATGATACAAAATGTATGCCCCCATTATTCACACCATCCTAGCCGAGGCCAAGTCGGCCCGCGACGAGGTCTACGACACGCCCGAGTACTCGGATGAGCACAAGTCCAAGTTCTCGCACGAGCTGGTCGGCGGCGCCGCCGCCTTCGAGGCCATGCACCTGTGGGAGAAGCAGCAGCGCAAGGAGGGCAACGAGGTCAACCACGGCTTCGCCAAGGAGGCCCTCGCCGCTCTTGCGGGAGCCGAGACCGACAAGCTGTTTGAGACCAAGGGTCTCGACTTTATCGACCGCGAGAAGGCCAAGCACCACGCCAAGGAGCAGGTCCAGGACCTGTATGACCAGCAGTATGGTGACAAGGACAGCTACCGGCCGTGAGTTTTTTGTTTTTGGGGAATAAGAAGAAACAAGACTGATCAGAATAGGGATTACGACCCGCACCCGTCGATGCAGGGATACAACTCCCGTGACGACCAGTACTAGATGGCTTGACGGTGACGACTGAGGGGGACACAGAATGAGACGGAATATGAATTTGACTGGCACGGCTAGATATTCCCCCCAGTGTTGAGAAGAATCAAGTCCAGCTTGCTGTTGAATTGGCAGCTTGAACAAACAAGACTTCCAAGTGACGTAATTGTCAATCTGTGAGAAATGCCTCGTCCGATTTGGAGCTCCCCCTGCCGGCCCGACAGCTCGCCTATCGAATCGCCACCGTAATTTCGGATGTGGGTGGTATGGTCAAACCGCCAACGTTTCGTCGTCCGACAAGAGGTCAGGGGCAAACGTGCCACTTGTATTCTCAAGAGAATATTCTTCACATGTCCTCCTGATTACTGGACCGATTTCTGTGTACCTTGATCGCCTGTGGCTGGATTTGTTTTTTCAAACACAAACCTATTTCTGCAAACGCGTATCCTGTGTGATCAGACGCCTTTTTCGGATTCCAATCGTTTAATTCCCTTTACGCAACCTGTGCTTTGATTCTGAATGATTTGTGCTCATCTGTACTATATATGTCGCAAGTACCCCGTTCGGGAGGAGTTTCCAGCCGCGAGGCCTCCATATTATGTCTTCGGGTGCGTGGCCATCTGGAAAAGTTCAGGAGGAAAGGAACATGAGTTCTGTTTCTCTGTCCCAAATTTCAGGTTGTCCTGCTAGAGACGTTTCCCACAGCTATCTCGACTGGCATGAGCCTTTCGATAATCCGCGGGACATGTTTTCCCCACCGGAATTAACACTTGTTAGGCTGGGAAGGAGCACCCCCTCAGGATAGCAGGAGCACAAGGACCACAACCACCTGTATTTAGCCAGTCCTCGGGGCTCATCCTCTCTTCTACCAAACAAGCATCTTTAGCACCAGTCTCTCATACTCGATGCCTTTTAAATCTGCTAGATGAGTAGTCGACCTTGTTGGCATCGTTAACATGCTGCCATACACCTCTGGGAACTGTTTTGTGAAATTCAAAATCAAACACGCAAGGCCAACAAAAAGGCAAGCAACTCACTCTTGAATCAAACATGGCCCTACCAAGTCAGAAATGTAGGTAGCCACCGTCTTCACGTATGCGCGTCCCTCATCATTTTGATTTCGATAAACCAACCAAAATCTCGAGGAGGGTGTCTAACCTCACTTATCTCTTGCTATACGCCCATATACCCAACAATCAACGTCAAACAGCAAACACAAACCATTAATATTGTGATCCACACCAGCCCCCAACGCTGTCCATCAGACCGATCCAGATCTCGATCCCGATACCGGAATTCATCCACAAAATTCGCCAGGTTCCGGTCGTGGAGACCCGTTTACCTCTGTCCTACCGTATACAAATACCACATCCTGAAAACCGCTTCCGAAATAAAAAACTCAGCTTCCACGGTACCTGGCCACAATCTCGCGAGCCGTACCCGTACTTCGACACGTACCTGGACTGTACTACTCGCCCCTTGCCACTGCTGACCGACTTTTTCACCGACAAAAGTCGTGCTGCCCTCTAGTCGTTCCATCGTCGGCCCGTCGGCTGCATGACTTTCCGGATGATCCCGCTTTGCTCAGCGGTAGTACTGGATTCTCAAAACTGCTACGATGCCCGAGGCAGGGCCCGCCGCGCGGCCGCTGGCGCTAGCACTGGTTGCTGTTGCATGGTCAAACACCAAGTCTTCATCGGTTTGACGGTCTATTAATATTCAACAGCTCAGCTGGTCTGGCCGTGGACTGACACAAACAAACCATCCAAGCCACAGACTGAAACCTGGCCTCTAAACTTTCAAGCTATAATCTACACGCTGGGTTTGTCGTCTACAGTCATACATCAACATCACACCCCGTTACCCCCTAATACCCCCTCCCTTGACCGGATCGATGGTTGGTGCCAGATCCTCGCCCGTAGCGAGTTGCTCTCCCTAGTTGACGCCTTCTCTAAACGATCATCTGTACCTGCAGAAGTCCCAGAGTCCTCGTCCGGCGACTGACTAATCGACGATAAGTGCGTAGCATGACCCTCGGTCCGTCGGCTCCGGTATACGTCCTGAAAGTCCACCCCGGCATCCACCACTGCCGACCGGCTGTTACCACGTCTACGCGTCGACGGCTGCGTGGCAGGCTGGGGAGGCGGTGAAGAGACAGGCGCATTCTGACCGGCGGGCGGTTGTACCTGCGACCAGTACAACGGCATAGCCCGCATACCGCCTGGCTGGACAACACGAGGACCTTCCAGGCCCATTTCATGCATCTGATGCATAAGTTCGACGGCAAACCTGTTATGTCGCGTCAAACGGAGCAACTCGTTTTGGAAGTTGCCCTTGTGGAAAAAGATAATGTTCATGGTGATGCTGTAGACCTCATCGATCGTCTTAACTTCCGAGATGATCCGAGGGGCGTAGTCTCGCTTGTTTTGGAGACAAAAGTTGCGCATCCGCGACTTCAGCTCTTCGATTTGCGCCTCGGTCGTGCCGAAACGGAGTGTCAAGCTGACGGGATCGGCTAATTCTTGACTTCGACGTTGATTGAGTATGAAGAGCGTATTGAGAAGTGAATTCGGGGCCTGCACGACATGGCCCTCCATCTTCTTGAACTCAGTGTAGAGCAGGGAGACTTCCATGACATAGTAATCATCACCTCTCATCATCGATCCTGTATTTCCGTAAATCGTAACCCGGTCACCGACATCGAATGGGTGCTTGACAAAGACGAAAATGATGGACTGAAGAAACTCTTGAGCCGTCGCCTGAAGCAGCCAGGAAAGCCCGAGAACGACAGTACCCATCGACGTAAGAGCAGCAGCCGCCGAATTCGATATGATGCTGACGAATACAATGACGGAAATAACAACGATGATAAAGACAAAAACCTGGTCGAGCTTCTTGATGACAGAGTCAAGGTCCTTAAGAGACGCGGCAATAGCCTTCTTCTCGAGGTGGATCTCGTTACACACCATCTCAAGTTCCTCCATGGAGACGTCCCCGTTGAGATCCTTATCAAATACCCCGAAGCAAGCTTCGGCATCTTCTGTTGTGGGAAACGCTGGCTGAAAATCCTCCAAGGTGATCGTCGATCTGCCTGGCTTGACGAATGTTCGGTAGAAGACTCTCGCTAGCGAATAGCTGGAGTCCGTGTTTCGGAGAAGTTCTACGACAACCTTTCGAGGGTGATTCCCTTTGAGTATCCTCCTTCCGGTGAAGTCGCCGGCCATACGTGTAGCCGCGTTGCCCACTTTGCCCAAAGCATGCCTGGCATTATTTTGAATCGTTTTTAGAGGCGTGCGTGTCCCCGAGGATTGGCCGGCAGTGGAATATCCCGCAGGAGCAGATGGATCCCATGCGATATCCTTGGCCTCATTCTGGCTTCTTGCGTAGGTAAACAAGGCGACGAGGCAATCAATCCGCATTGTATTGTCTCGAATGCGATGAGAGTAGGTGCGGAGGTGGAACGAGGCGGCTATCCATTGGATCAGGATTTTCTCGACAAAGTTGAGGGCCGCCAGGGTGAATAGAGCGATAATGATCTTGAACATAACGCCGACCCAAACAACATCCGTGTTGGCGTCTCCAGGGTCAGGGGCAACCCTGTGAGGATCCAGAATCGGATGATATGACACCAGGATGGAGAGCAGCCAAAGGAACAGGGAAGTAGGGAGCTCGAGCTCTCGGCCAATATCGCACCACTTCTTATCGTTGCTGGAGCCAACAGCTTTAGCGATGATGCCGAACGTGAAGGGCATGATGGAGGCGACGAGCCGGGCGGCCCAAAGTGTGAGCCAGACAACCTCAAGCCATATACCGAACCAGAGGAGTTGGACACCTCCACTGCCGCCAACCGGATTTTCGTCCCTTCCATACGCAAATATGCCGAGGAATATGGGGACAAGGAGGACGAGGGCAATTGGAATGGCGTAGACGACGTAGCGGAGAACGCGGGGGAATTTCTTGAGCGACCTCCAGAATTCGGTCAGGAATGTCTCTTTCTTGGCTGTTGATATGGCCGCCGTAGGAGACGAAGCCGAGTTAAAGGCGTCGTCCACAGGGGCCCTGCGCATCGACCGGGAGTCGCGTGAGCGGTGCTCTTGAACGGACACGATTCGCTCGGCCCGGAGGAGTTCCAAGTCGTCGTTCAAGCGGTTTGCCGCCTCTCTTGTTTCGGTTCGACTCAGGTCTGTCATGTCGGCCTGAAGATAATTCGCGTCGGGCTCTGGGGGCTGCTCAGGCTGCTTCTCGACGTCGACCGAGGGCATTTGGACGTTGAGTTCCGGCCGGACCGGTAGTGCTGCGGGACTGTTTTCCATCCTGAATCATGTAGGTTTGGAACATGAGTATATTGACATTGGTTTCGATTGCAAGAGGCAGACACTTCAAATAACTGGAAAGTGTCCCAACTGGTGTTTCTGGGCAGCGGCAAGGTCCCCGCTTCCGATAACGTCGATCGACGTTGCCAACCTCGAATCAATGTTGGATGAGGCCAATCTCTGGTGGAGACGGTCCCAGTCCGTCTTCAATCCGGCAGCTGCAATCGTTCCTGAACCAACTTGGTCGCGCTTGATATTTATAGCCTTGGGACCGCGCAGATCTAGCATCGGCCAGAGTTCGGCGACACTTGGTCGCCACTTCCACATCCTTAACCTTCTCCGAGCGAGTCCATGCCATCTTGCGAAGAGATATCGCTAAGGAGCAAACGTGCAGTGAAAACCGAGGTGAAGTTCTTGACAGATCGACTGACGTCATGTGTGGATTTTATCAGGGGTCAGCATCCAAACGTTACAACAGGAGACTCGGAGTGGAGATACTTTGTCAGCTTTGCCTACGCGACCTTCCTGCTCCGATCACGTACATGCATTACTCTAGAGTACGTGTATGCAGGTGTGGTCATAAGGTAATGCAGCGAAAAGGGTCTCTTCGCCAAAACTAGAACCGCCCGTGGACCCTGAACGGCCACCTCAATTATGTGAAGCGCCATTGGCGGAGTGGATCGAGGGTCATCATTCACCGTGATATGCTGACTCCTTCTGAATGAACATCAGATGAGCTGAATTGCAAGATTATCAACCCGATATGGGGTGTTCCGGTGACATATGCACGTATACTCTTGCTCTCGAGTCTATAGGCAGATGCTAGAGGAGACTGTAACAGTGGGAATGCCGATAAACTGCCTGCGGGGGAGTGGATATTCAGCGGGGAGGTCCATAGAAAGATCCGATGTTCGTTCCCGATCACATACCTCCGTAAATGATCATCAACCGCATCGTATTGCAGTGACGATTTTCTTCAATCAAAAAGGGGAAGGCAGTCTACCAGTTTGGACCCTGGAGACCTTGGGGCTATTTAAGGTTAATAAAGTGCTTATTGCTGGACACTGTCTCGCAGGCGCTACAGGGGTGCCAAAGAGGCTGAAAGGCTCCAAAATGGCTTCAGTCAATTGGATGGAAAGGCGTTGGCGTTCAGCCGCACCCATTTCACAGGTCAGGCCTGGCCCAATATTGTACCGATGTGTCGAGCTTGGGCGACCTTGACCGCTCTGGCTTTGTGCAGCCGACTGTCGCCGTCTCTCCAACTACCTTCTTTGTCTTTGACCGTCGACAAGCCGCGTCTTCCCAGAACGCGCACGACAGCCCACCGGCCGCGATCGGAATGCGTCGCAATCGTTGAGCGACATTCGAACCAGGTCGACAAGGCTCCGCCGCTTGTTCCTTCGATTGGGCACCCGGTGACCCTTTTCTCGTTGCACGAACACGTCGAGGAGGATGGCTTCGCTCCCTGCCGGGTGGGAGTCGGACTACGACGGAAATCGCTGGTTCTTCCGCTACAAGCCCACGGGCATCGTCCAGTTCACCTTTCCCAAACCCGGCGACGAGTTCCCCGAATTTGTCGATGCCTCGGCCCCGCCCATCGACCTACCGCCCGAAGAGCGACTCGTCAGCCAGCAGCAGGTCAAGCGGAGGAGCACCGCCGACGGCCAGCCCATACAGTCGGCGCCCACCAAACCAAAAGATGAGGTCGTCTCCGCGACGCTCGCCAAGGGCGAGGGCGGCGGCTTCTGGTTTCAGCCCGACTATATGTATTTGGGTCCCGGGTCATATGATATCAGTCCGCTGCAGGAGTTTGACGAAGAGGAGGATCTGAAGCTTCATGGTGCCGCATCTAGGGTCGCCCAGCCAGATGGCTCGCCGGCTGTCAGCGCAGATGGTACACCTCTGACCGGGAACGTCAAGCTGGCGACTGGCACTCCCGAGTCCGGCAGTGCGGTGCTCGTTTCTGGGGATCCCAGTTCCGCTCCAGCTCCTATCCGACGGTCGTCTCCCCTTGGCGTTGTTGCCGAACTGGGGAGCGAGTCTACGGCCAAGTGCCGGGACGAAACTCATCCGGCTCCGGTCGAATTGCCCGGCCACGGAATGGTAGCGGAAGCTGCGTCAACGATGGTATATGCAAACGGGTTTGATTTGGCTCCGGCCGAGCTTCCGGCTAGCGGAGTGCCAGCGGTACGGCGTGAATCAGCGAGGGGCGAAGAACAGAAGGTCTTGTCTCCTGGGGCGCCGGGAACGTTGTCGCAGCGCTACTCCTATGCGGAAAGAATGGGCCGTGTTGAATTGGACCAGTCGCCTCGACCACCTGCAAATCCGTCACCTCAGCGCGATGATCCACTCATTCCACCCCCTGCAGCCCCTGCTCAGTCTTCCACTCCGAGGTATCAACCATACAACCCGGCAAGAGCAAGTTACTACCAGGGTGCTATGACTTATGGCCAGGATCCTAATGCCGGAGGCCAGAGGCCAACAGTTATTCCAGCAGGGCCCGTCATGACCCAGCAAATGGACATTCCACCGGTGCTTAGACCACCACAGCCGCCTCCGAAGAGACCGTTGGACGAGCCGGACGGCCAGCAACAGGCGGCTGCTTCAGTCTGGATGTCACAGCAGACCGGTCCCGGTTACGGGCCTCAGAATCCAGGGCAGCCCGCTTTTGGGTCACGGATTCCTTCTGTTCTTCAGCCTGCCAGAGGTCGTCCAAGTCCGCCACTCGGCCGTCCCAGCCCGCCTCTTGAGCCATCGCAGCGCAACCAACCAGACTCTTCGCGGAGAAGCTACCAACCCTATGTTCCTTACAGAAAACCCCAAAATGAAACTGGTGAAAATATGCCCTCCCAGAGTAGGATTCCTGAACAACCACCCAGCGCAGTTCTCCAACATTCTGTTTCTCAGAAGGAGAGGCCATCCCCTCATGCCGCTGTCAGGACGAATACACTCCCTACACATATGCCTTCTCTTCCCTTTATGGGGGTTTCCATTCAGTCGCCATCGTCTGAGCAGGCTGTGGCCGCAGTCTCGCCGCCACCTCCGTCATCTGACAACCTGGCTTCTGGATATGCCAGAACGGGAGGGGCAGACCTCTCCGCGTATACCAGTCTTTCGAATCCCGCTGTCCCTAGCGAACTCGGCCCAGGGTTACCTAGCAGCACCCACAAGCCGTCCGAGAACAGCACGGAAACGGCGCTTGAGCTCCCAGCATCACCCAAGGCGCCGCGTCGTTCCCAGGCTCCTTCTGCTTCCGTCTCCAACGGGAGAGACCATGCTATTTTAGATGAGAAGAACAGAGACAACAACCCGGTTCGGTCATCAGTCGCGTATGCACACGAGGTAGATGCCGCCTCAAAGGCTTTCAGGGTTCTGACGCCGCCTCATGAAGCCGGGCCAGTACGGCCACCCCCGCCCGAACATCGACCGTCGACAGCTTTCAGTGTAATGTCAGATGTCAGTGCCTTGTCGGAACCAGCATCTCAGCAGAGTAGTCTCCCTAGTGTATTCGAGGTCAGCAGACGAGCCTCTTTAGCGTCGTCAAAAAGTCCAACGTCAACCATGCACAACGAAGCGATTCCGGCGATGCCCATCGCAAGCTTTTCGGTCGACAGTGGGCCATTTTATTCGGATATGGACAGGCGTGATAGTCAATCCAGGGGTCAGAGAACACAGAAGGCTGACCCTCCGAGACCAACCCCGGCTGTGCCATTACCACCACGAGAGCAAGCCCAGGCCGCTCGGAACGTGATGAGCTCAGATGTTATCTCAACACCCCAGGCTGGCCTCTTTTCTCCAGGCGCTCACTCGAATGAGCGAACCGTTCAAGTCTCAGCGACACCGCCTCCGCATGCTTACCCATCGAGTGTCGTACCTCCCCAAAGCCCCAGCTCGAGGACTAGCTCTCCGAATGCTCAGCGTACTCGCCGACTATCAACACAGTCTCAAGGCAGTACGCGGTCTACGTCAAGTCAGGCGACAGACCATGTTTCCGGTGCTCCTCGGCCTCCTTCATCGTCTCGCCAGTCATCACCTGTTCAAAGCCGTCAATCCTCATATGTGGAGCGGCCGCAAGGGCAAGCGTCAAACCCGCAGTCTCTTTCACCTTCCGGGCAGCGCAGGATTTCCCAGGGCCAGTCTCAGGCGTATCAGGATCATTATCCGAGCGCTCAAGCTCACGGAGCAGGTGCTTCCTACCAAATGGCTAGCTTCAAGGATCGAGTTGATCGTCCGCAGTCCATCGCAACGGAGCTGGTACCACAACCTCTCCGTCCCAAGAAGGAACGCACACAGTCTGTACCGACAGTGGAGGCTGTGAACCCACTTCAAGACGGCAGAAAGCATTCGGCACCATTGCCGGGACTTGAGGGGCCACAGGTCCTCCCAGGACCACAGATTCCTACAGAGCACTCGCCTCCTAACCAAGCGAAGTCATCAAACCAGTGGCCGTCGTCTTATTCCCAAGGTGGTGTTCCGTATCAGCAATATGTCAACCAGCCTCTTCGTCCTGTTGGAAGCGTGAACTCGAATCCGACCGAGCAGCCAGCTAAGATGCCGGTGGCCAGCCAGGGGGCACGGCCCGCGACGATGCAGCAACACCCGAGCTTGACTCAGCAGCCCATTATGTGGATGATCCCGCAGTCCGGAATGCAACTTCCTCCAGGTGTACAACCATACCAGCAAGGAGTGTCACCAGGTCAGGGGATGCCGCAGCAACTTCCACTCAGGCCAGTTATGGTTCCCGTGCAACAGCAGCCAAAGCCGAGCACAACCGGATCTCAAGCGGGCTCACCGATCGCTGGGTCCCAAATTGCTTCGCCGGTGAAGGAAAAGGGCGGATGGCTTGGAGGGCTGCTCAAAACAGGCCCCAAAAAGTCTGACAATACATCCCAGATACCAAGCGTTCCGGATAACCTGGCGCAGCGAGAGCCGACCATTCCTCAAGTATTCGCGATGCAGGCCCCGGGTACTGCCAGCTTTCCGAGCAACACGCCGCAACCTGCTAGTCGCCCTCATGGCAATCCATCACAGCCTGTGTATTACGCAAGTATGGCGGCTTTTCCAGGAAACCCGTTGCAGCCTCAACAACCGAATCCTGGTATGGCGAGGCCGGGGCAGCATGCTGTGTACGCACCGCAGCAAGGAATGATGCAGCAAGGTTGGGGAGTTCAAGCACGGCCAAACCAGACACCTCAGGCCGGCCCGTCCCAGCAGATCCCAGGGCAGTTTGCGGCCGTGCAGATGCAAGGACGGCCTCCATTTCAGCAAGCCGCACAGCAACCTCCGCAGCAAGGCCAGCAAGGCCAGCAAGGCAGTCAAGCTCATGCAGCTTCGGCCATAGGCGATGGAGGCAGGCGCGAGTCAGCTTCGCAGGCCCCTAACGGATATGTAAAGCCCGCGTCACAGACTGTCAACTTGATGCAGGACGGACAGCAAGGAGCTAGAAGCTCATGGGGTCAGCCGCCGAACCCAGGGAAGGCCCAACAGGGCCAGATGAGGATGCAGCAAGATGTGCAGCAACAGCCAGTGCAACAACAAATACAGCAGCAAACCAGTCAGTCGGGTCAAACGCGACCAGACGTAGGCCAGCCACAGGTATCGCAATCCGGCCCTTCGAGCCAGTCGTGGGCAGCGTCAGAACAGATAAACCTGCTAATCCAGGGCCAAGACCCGCCAACTATGGTTCCCAGTCAGCCGGACTCAGAAGCTCACCGCCAAAGCAGCCAAGGGCAAGCAATGAAGCCTCAGCCGCAGCTGCCACAGCCCAAGCAGGCTGCTTCTCAGGCGCCGGTACAAACCAGGCATGTTTTGCCTCCACCGCAGCCTCAAGTCCAGCCGGCTCCGTCGCAGCCGGCATCGCCGCCCGAGAGCACCTCGGCTACCTCGAGAAGTACAGGAGAGAATACCAGTGATACGGCATCTGGCGTCTCTGTCGTCAGCGTACCAGCGGCGAATTCAGGGACATCGAAGACGGCGACGACCTCGGGATGGGGGAGCTCGGCGGGATATGATGGATCCGGCTGGGGTGATGATGACGATGATTTTGCCTAGGTCTAGGTAGTTTGGAGAGAATACTCGGGGTGGTCCGTCTGGCTGGATGTATTTTGTAGTTGCAGTAGTTATATACCCCCTCCACGGATAGTAATGGAGTTTTGTTCCAATACATTTCAATCCCAGTTTCTCATCTGACTCGAGAGTTTTTGAGAGAGAGAAGTTGTCCACATCATGAGTTATTATTGTTATTCTTCATTTCCCCCTTCGTAGATTTATTAAAACCCTCCTTACCCGCCCCATAACCCCAGCAAACCAAGGCGTGGCCCAGAGACTCCCCACGATCCGCAACGGAAGCAGCGCTTTGGTGATGGCATACGCAACCGCTACTTCCACGACCACGCGATATTTTTCACCCTTTTTTCCCACCTCACCACCCTCATCTTGAGAAGAAGAACTAGGGGAGGAAGAAAATCCAAACCACCCCCTCCGCTTAAAATACCGTTCAAACCGCGCCGCGCCCTCAGCAATATATCCAGACAGGTATCTCTCTACCACTCCCAGAGCAGGGGATGAGAGGGTGGTGTAGTGGAAGAGCGCGAATAAAGAGACCAGGGGGACGATGGCGGTTAGTTCGTGCAGCACGAGAAAGGCGAGGATGTGGGAGAGGGGGGCGGTGCGGAGGCGGTGGGTGTATTTTTGGAGGGAGGGGGGGAGGCGGGAGAGGATTTTTGAGGCTCTTTCTGAGGATGCGGAGGAGGTTGGTTGTGGTTGTGGTGGTTGTGGGTTTGGAGAGGATGAGAGGTGTCGTCGGCGGGGTTTGGGGAGGGTTGTTGTTGTTGTTCTCGTGGTGGTGGAGAGGTTTGGTGGTGATGGGGGTCGTCGTGGTCTTCGGAGGAGGGTGGATATTAGTCGGCGCATTGTTTCGGTTCTTTCTTTGGTGTAGAGACGAATTGCTTGGGTGAGGTAGAGATGGGATTTGTGTTTGTGTTCGAGTTGTCGCGGGGGTGTGAGCTCGCGAGTCGCGGTCTTTTGTTTGCTGCAGTGATAACCTGGAAGATAATACCGGAGGAAAGCGAATTCCGACCGACCGCGGATGAGGCTCGATCGGCTCGAGCCTTTCCGCGACCGCTTGGCAAGTTCAGCCAATGAGAGCAGCGGACTGAAAATTCGAGAAGTAGGGTTAGGGGTGAAGGTAGGAAGGAAGAAAGCCCCAAGGGGCATTAGAGACGAAAGCAAAAAAGAAAACAAAACGATGTAAAAAAAAAATTACATTTGATAGCTCAAACTTGTTTCGATCAAGTGACCTCCGGGTTATGAGCCCGGCGCGCTTCCCCTGCGCCATTGAGCTTTTTGTGCGCTGGTGGAATTCTTTGCTGCAAATTCTGTAGACAAGGCTGGTAGTGCAGGTCCATGACTCACTGCTCGACGCAGACTCTAGCCCCTTGCCAGACCGAGAAACCCCTTCCCCCCCTCCCTATACATCTTCCGCTGCGTGGTTCGTAAGGCTCGCCCGAATGAATCAATATCTAGCCACAGACAGCCGCATTTAATCCGAGATGGCTTAGTCTCACGGTTCAAGTATACTTCACATCAAGCCTCATAAATCCGGGAAAGACTCAATTTTCGTCATCGAGTGACGCATATATCGAACGAACGACCAGTCTCCCAGACAAGATATCCAAGCACTATTCCTATCCGTTTCCTATTCCAACGCCCACGAGACCGGCCCTGCGATAGCGCAAAAGGCATTGTCGCCAGCCGAGATCTCGGTCCAACACGCCGTCCCAGTGATGGCGTAAGAGCACTTTCACCGTCGAGTTTGTGGCGAACCTCCTCGTGACACGACAGCGCATCCAAACACAAATGGGGTATCATAGACATAAAAGAAAAACAAAAAACCTCCAAAAGGAAAATCCCCAACTAAGTCCCAAGTCGGGCTGAGACGATAGCGCAAAAGGCATTTTCGTCCCGCACCTTCCAAGCCCTTCCAAACGCCCATTCATTCCCAGCGATGGCGCAACGGCAACTGTCGCTGTCTTTCGAGGATTCCAGCCCCGTGTGTGCTCGAGGGTTTGTTGCCAAATAATCCCCCAGCCTACCCATTCGCCTCAGTGTACCCGGGGCCGGACGTTTTGTCGGTTACCTTCCTCTCGGATAGAAAGGCATCTGGCAACGCCAGATTGAGACCAGCCATTAATAACATGCGTGTACGTAGCAAATATACCAAAAACGTGTTGTCAAAGAATGTCGTGAAGTGAAACTTGCTGAGGGTAACAACACCCTAGCTCTCCGGGACGGCGGTGGTGGTTGCCGATGACGTGGACCGCGGTCGCCGGTTGACTTATCGATCAGTTGTCCCTGCTCCACCACATCCGCTTGAAGCCCCGTTGATGGACTTCGCGGCGGGCTGCGCCATCTTGCACTTCGTCCGTGTCCGAACCCAGTCCCTTGTTGCCGGCAATCTTCTGGCTAGGCTGATTGCCGAAAATCTTGAGGAGAATGGTCATGACGATGCTGCTAGCGATGCTGATGCACAGGATCCCAATCATGGTGAAGTTGCTGCGCCGGTACTGATGCGGCCCCTTGGCGGCGTCCTCAGGCCATCCGGTGTACAGAGCGTACGTGGTCGTGATGCTGCCGAGGTTCCCGAGGCCAGATACCAAGGCCGAAGCTGCTGCCACTCCAACTTCACGGTGCCGCTTCTGAAAGATCTCATTGGTCCATGTCATGCAGATGGGAACCGTAGGCCCGAGTCCAAACCCGATCATCAGGAGGCCACCGTATCTCGCCCAAGGGTTGGACAAGGCGAACGTAACCGTGAGGAGTCCGGCAATCTGAATGCAGACCGCCGCGGAGAAAAAGACGGCGCGGTACTTGTGGAACCTATCGGAAATAGGGGTAACCAGGAGGATAGCACAAAAGTCCATCTAAGCAAATTAGCCGTGCATCACCAGCCCCTAGGCAGACGTACCATCCAGATGGGTGCAAACAGCAAGCTGATTTGCACGCCTGTAAACTGAGGATTGATGGCCGCGATGATGACGTTGCCGTACAGCTGGGTGCCTATTCCGACGCCGACGACACCGAAATACATCATGACTAACGGCCAGAGACGCCAGTCAATGAGCACATATCCCAGGTCCCTCAGGTTCCATGGCCGGGCATGGTAGACTCTGCGAAGGTCGTGGTAATGAACAATGGCATCCTCACCCTTGAGTGCCTCAGGACTCGAAGGCAGCCACTTGAGCCAGCGTTTCTTAGTCCGCGTCTCCCCGGGCGCGAGCGGACGGTCAGGCAGCCACCAGAGCAGAACGACGCCTAGAATCATGCCGAGGATGCCATAGATCAGAAACATCCACCGGAAGCCAACCAGACCACCGAGGCCATCCATCTGCTGGAAGCCAGCGGAAACAAGACCCACTACAGCAGCCGATACCTGCGAGGCAGTGAAGTACATGCCGATACGCTTGCCCGTTCGGGACGGCGGGTAGAACAGCGTGAGATAATAGGCCATGCCCGGCCACATGCCAGCAGTCACCACACCCAGCAGGAACCGGAGCAGCTTCACGCTCCAGGCAGCCTGGGCGGCCGTGAAGCAGCTGCCTATCAGCCCCACGGCGAAGACAATGCGGGCCATCCAAGCGCGCGGACTCAGCTTGCTCATGACCAGGTTGGACGGCAGATCGAACAGGACGTACGATACGTAGAACAGCGTGAGCGTGGTCGACGTGTCCTTGGCCGTCAGGCCGAGAACCGTCATAAGGTCGTGGCCGACATCCTTGTTCATGGTCTGGGCGATGCCGATGTTGGACCGGATGGCCGAGCAGAGGAAGTACAGCGTCCAAAAGGCCGGGATGATGCGCAGGTCGAGTTTCCTATGTCACGTGTAAGTGAGTTTTGTGCATCTAGGGTGGATCAAAAAAGCAGACTTGTAGACTCGCTCAACAGTTTCGATATCGTATTCTTGGATGTGTTGGTGGACGTCCTTTTGAGGGGATCCATCGGGTTTCAACACACCCTCCTCCGTGGATCCTTTCCCATCGCCCACCGGCGACTCATTCTCCCTTTCGGCCATACTTCGACCGAAGAGCAATGGAAGTGCGTGCTAGTGGTCTTTTCTGGTCACGGGTTTTGTGAGGGTGGTGATGGGGAACGTGCAATCCACAGGATATTCGGGGTCGGTCGAGATCGGATACGATAAGGATGAGAGAGGCGGGAATTAAGAGGCCGGAAATGCGAAATATTCTGCGTAGAGATCTGAGGGAGAGAGAACTAGGAATTGATGGAGGAAGATTTTAAACTCGGGACAGAAAAAGCTTAAGATGCAGCAGCCCTAGTCCCAGCAAGCGCTTCCCCGCTATCTGGAGATGTGGGCGCCATGAGCTGAAGCTACCCCCAAAGCTCGGCTTTCCTTCTCGAGATAGCTCTTACCTCATCGGTCAACAAATTTGCTCAACAACCAGTCTGTGACCCACCAAGATGTTGATTCCATTCAGCATTCCGGTCCGGACAGCTTGACCGCGAGAAGCGCCGGAAATGCGAATTTGTGCGTTTGTCATGTTCAAGGAAAAAAGAAAAAAACTTTAGGTTAAGCGCTAACAATTGCAGCTGGATCTCGTTGCCAAGCATCACGGCCGATTCAATTGGGAGGACTACGGAACTACTCGAGCTTCGAATAGGCATTGAGGGCCAATTGACCACCGAGGTGGGCATACAGGACATTGCTCCCCTCGGGAATCTCCTCCTTTCGAATCATGTCAATCATGCCCGCCAGGCTCTTGCCCTCGTACACAGGGTCGGTGATGAAGGCTTCGGTCTGGGCCCCGAACTTGATGGCTTCCAGTGTCTCCGCATCCGGGATACCGTAGGTACCGGCATGGTAACGGTCGTCGAGGATAATATCCGCCTCGGTGATGTCGTCGTCCTGAAGCCCAATCTTGGAAGCCGTCTGTTTTGCGATGCGCAATACCTGGTCAAACGTCTGCTTGACCTTGGCCGAGGCGTCTATGCCCACAACCTTGCGCTTGCGCGAGCCGAGCTTTTCGGTCAGCTTGAATCCTGCCACCATACCGGCCATGGTCGAGCCGGTGACGGCGCAGACGATGATGGTATCGAAAAAGACGCCCAGCTCTTTTTCCTGAGCCTCGACCTCAAAGGCCCATCTAGCGAAGCCCAGGCCGCCCAGGGGATGATCGGACGCGCCGGCCGGGATGTAGTACGGCTTTGCGCCTTTCGCAGCGAGCTCCTCCTTGAGCCGCGCCAGGGTTTGCTTGTGCTCGATGCCGAAGGCGGACGGGTCGAGCCGGACGTCGGCACCCATCAACCGCGACAGCTGGATGTTGCCAACTAACTCATATCCCGGGTCAACCCAGTCGACCCAGTGCTCCTGGACGAGGGCGACCTTGAGCCCGAGTTTGGCTGCTGTCGCGGCAACCTGGCGAGTGTGGTTGGACTGGACACCGCCGATGCTCACGAGGGTATCGCATCCCTGAGCGAGGGCCTCGGGAACCAGATATCTATGGTATTGTTACACTTTGATCCGGACTAGTAACGTTGTTGCACAACTCACTCTAGCTTCCGAGTCTTGTTGCCTCCATACGCAAGACCCGAGTTACAGTCCTCACGCTTGGCGTAGACGTTGACTTTACCGCCAAGAGCCTGCGAGATGCGGGGCAGGTGTTGGATCGGAGAGGGACCAAAGGTCAGACTCTCGCGGGGGATACTTGCAAACGGCTCAGGGAGGGTGAATGCTGCCATTTTGCTCCGTTGCGATACGAACCGCGACGGCCATTCTTAAAGTGGCGTCTTTCTGTGCTCTTATAGACGAATCATCATGTAAATCCAGCCGGAATTGTATTCTCGATACGGCCAAGGGGTCCCTCATGGCAGATAGTGCATTGCTTCATCATCGACTTAGTAAGACCGACGTCTGCTCGATACGCGCGCGGTTCGGCTTCCACCGGGTTTCGAGGTGGAACATTTCAAGGCTATCAACGGCTTCTTTCCGGTGGTGTTTTCGTACGGATTGCGGAATCAAGGGCCAAGGGGAGATGTGATGCTAGAATTTGGTGTTGATATTAGCCATGTCCAGATTCGAGAGTGAAGTCAAACACCAGACCGAAGCTCTTCTACCAGCCAAGGTACATTTACGGAAACGACATATGATTCGGGAAACGGTGAATTGAGCGGTTTCCGTTGGAGAGTTGCAGAGTTGCAGTGTGGGGGTGAATTGCCGTGGTTGCTGACGGCCTGGAGTTGGTGCCTCATTGCCTTGAATACAAGGAAGCAATGCGGGAACCCTGCCTGCAAAACATTCCAAAACTTGCATTTGGGATTGAACAGACCTTGGTCTCTCCGGCTGCCAATACCGATACACCAACGGTCGAGTACGAATCCGGCACGCGAAATGCGAAGTCATAGCCGTACTGCGCATTCTTCTCAGCCTTTCCGGTGACCTTCCACCACCCGTCTTGTTTGGCAAACGGGGCACCGAGAAGCTCCAGTCAAAGTCTCGCGGGCACGGGGACTCGAAGCTGCTGTCACAGCCAAGTTCGACGATTGCCTTCCAACCCGGGGCAGATATCGCAGGGTTCGCGGACCGCAACAACCTTGGGGTGGACCGTACGGGCAAGGTTGCGGATGTGCTAGGCAGAGAGGCGCCATAGGACGCCATCTCTTTGAGGACGACGCAAGTGCGAGTCCTCCTGCAGCTTCAACCTAGATCCATCACAGACAGGCCGAGGACATCTCAGATGCTTCACAGAGCGGCCGCTTTGTAGAGCTTTCTTGAGACCTCATAGGACTGACCTAGGTGAGTCACCGGGGAACTCTGCCGTCCTGATTCCTGCCTGTGTTGGCACCGGAAACTGGTAGGCATCATGCTCGACACATGGTGAGTCTTGTTCCTTTCTGTCCATCTCCCACGTGCGGCCCAAGGTGGCATTAGGTGTGGGACTCACACCGATGTGAACTTGTGCCTGGCATCTATTCTCCGAGTCAACATTTCGGCTGAAATCTTGAAAATGGCTTGGCATCCCAAGTCTTCTCTACCAGCTTGCTGAGTGACGCGATCGACCGGGGCTGCCTGTGCCGTTGCAGCTCTTCTAAGTTTGATATCGATATCGATCTCACACGAGTGTGTGGTCTGGAGTCTCCAACGTTTCACCGTACAGACCAGACATCGAACCAATCAACGAGGGCACCGGTCCGGCGACATTGACTCTTCATCAGTCCGAAAGCGGCGGGCGCCTACGCAAAGGCGTCGTGGGATACTCGAATCGCCCGTCTCGTCGAGGCTGTTGTTTGCCTACAAGCCAGAAGCTTGTGGAAACTGCCAAAGCTACCAAACTGCCTTGCGATGATTCCGACACCTCGCATGTTGGCGCACATATTCCTTGCAAGGCCAGCGAGTCCTGAGTCTTCGGCCAGCCACCGTGATAGTATCCAGAGGCCTCAGACAGTCCCTTGTCTTGTTATCTTCAGCCCTGCATCGACGCGCACATCTGAGCAACTTTGTTGCTAGGGTGGTGTTGCAGCTGATGATGGTTTAGGCTTTAACGCGTGCCGAGCGAGACGCCGCGTCCTCAGGCGGGGAGAGGAGTGCGAGGGCAGAGGGGCGAGGGCAAAAAGAAGTATCGCCAAATATTGGAGGCTGACAGCCTATGGCTTGAGCTATCGGGACGTCGGCAGCCTCGCCTGCCATGCGTACCCGAGGTGCACGCGCGGGTGAGTCACAACGGCCCGCCCAGTGGCTGCCTCAACGTCTTCGCACCGCGTTCGTGTCGAGTTGGGCTTCAGGACATCGAGTCATCTGGCGTAAAAACCCGATGGCAAAAATACTCCTCAAATACTAATAGGTCGACAGCCATCCCTCCTGCCGCTGGATTTACCACCGGTTGACTACGAGGTGAGAGATCCCAGGATTCACCGAAGCTTCCGAACGCGCTTGTTGGCTGCCTCAAATCGCGCCACGCTGTCACGTGCCTGCCGTCGCATGACCTTAAATTCCGATCTGGATGACAAAGCTGGGGGGCCCACATTCCGCGGAAGACGACGCAACGTCAGCTCCGCCACTTCGACTGCTGCGGCGCGAATTTGTCCTCAAAATTAAGGCACGACTGCGTGTGGTGCCTGGATCGCGACGCTGCCTGAACTTATTCCGAAATTCCCACGCCGTCGTATATCAACTCCATCTGCCTCGGCGTCCCGATCTACTTCGACTTAGCTTCCGACCGATCATCCGAACCGACACTAGAGCGTGTCGCGACACCACCCACCACCACTGTATCCTGCGGTTTCCGCACACATCGCCGAGGTGGAGTTTGGCGTCGAGTCCGCCGACGCATTTGCGGGCAAGATGAGCGTCGTATACGAGCCCCGAAACATCTTTCACGATGGGGGTTATCCGCCCATGGATGATCACCATGATCCCAACCCCGATGCCGACCGCTTTGCCGATCCTGGCGACTCAGTCGTCGGCGCACTCGCTGGTGTCGCAGAGTATAACGGCCCCGGCCCAGCCTTCGATACTCCAGAGCCTCCTCGGCTTGATTTAGGGAGCTCGACGCTGGCAAAAGAAGACTCGCCCACCGTCACAACCCCCTCTCGCATCAAGGCCATACCAAAACCCGACCGCGAAATCACAAAGAACGCGGATGGGAAGTACGTATGCACATATCCGGGATGCAGCGAGGATGTGAAGGAGTTTGGGCGCAAATGCGAGTGGAGGTAAGCATATCCATCCCCTGTGAGAAAGATGCGTGCTAACCGAGAGTCTTGCATAGCAAGCACATGGACAAACATGACCGTCCATACAAATGCGCCGCCGAGGGTTGTGAGAAGCTAGCCGGGTTCACGTATTCCGGTGGTCTTCTGCGGCACGAGCGTGAGGTGCATGGCAAGCATGGGGGGCCCAAGAACTCGTTCAACTGCCCTCATCCTAACTGCAAGCGCCACACGGGCAAAGGCTTTTCTCGCCTCGAAAATCTCAACGAGCACCTGCGCCGGGTTCACACGCAGAACGGCGCGCCTAATGGCACTGAAGGAGAGACGGATGACGCGGCTAGCGACGCGGCCACCGGCCAGAAGCGCAAGAGGGAGTCCGAGGAAGGGTCTGATGACCTCCGGGAGGAACTCAAGCGGGTGCGGCGTGAGAATGAGGAGCTGAAGAAGCAGGTGGCAGCACAGGATGCGCAAACTGCGGGTCTCCTGCAGCAGATCAGCCAGCTCACGGGAGGAGCCCTGGGGCAGCCGAGAATGGCCCCGACAGCTCCGATGTCCGCCTCCGCGATGATTTAGAAAACCACCGGACCGAAACCATTGGACTTTGGCGACTACCTCGACATGTCGCATCTCGACATGATGTCCATGTATCCTCACCTCCACCTCAACCCACCGCATCCGCCCCTCTAGTTGAGGCGAGCTTGGGCACACGTCTGTCGCCATGGGACCGTTCCGACTCCGTCCACGCTCATGCTGACACATTTCTTATACGTTTTGTCATGACGATTTCCACACGCATTGAGCAGCATCACATATGATTCCCCCCTCTCCTTTATTATGTGTCAGGGTTTGGGTTAACACGTACAAAGTCGGTTATGAATGCATTGGTCAGGAGTTTTGGGGGCATGGGAACATTGGTCACGGCGGCCGTTTTCCTTTGTTTATGAATTTCAGCGAGGCGTTGGGAAGAGAGAAACTAGGGACGGCGAGGCAATACCAGACTGGGAGGATTTAGGGAAACACGGTGATGGGCTCACTTGGGTATCCTACTTCTCTGGTCAATTTTTTCCTGTATGGCGTGCGCGCGTAGTGTTTTGTCTGGGGTTGGGCGTATGGCAGAGAGAGAGGTGACGAATGACACAGCCCCCCTGCGTGTTTTGGTGGGCGGAGTAGCCCTTTAGATGTACACTTTCCCCCTTCTCATGGCCGGCGTCAAGGTGCGGTCAGTGCATGGAGCATGGGCGTTGGTTTGGAAGGCGACAGGGCGGAGTCGCTCACACTTTCACTCTATCCCTCTCCCTCTTCTCCTTTTCACTTTCTAGGCGTTTCCTTTCCTACCGTGCTGGATGGAGAGGGACCCGAGGAAGGATCCCGAAAGGAGAGAATTGTAAATTGTACAAGTAGTACACACAAGTCGTATAAAGCAATGCGGAACGTAGATAGATGCGCAAGATACCCCCCCTTTTCCAAACTAACTTCGTATCTCAGGCACACTGGGACCACTTTGCTGGGCTGTGTATTTCCCATAAATTTACGCGGACTTAAGCAGCACCTTGCCAACCTCAGGCCGACATTCGGGTGAAGTCGGATGGCCTGTTTGTTGTCGTGGGCTCGTGTTGTGGCGGCCCGTGGTCGCGCGGGCGAAACACGGGATACCTAGCTACCTACCTGAGGTAGGTGTGGGATGGAATATGGGCGTGGCTCAGCCGCCTTGGCCGCGTCGACGGGTACGTAAGATATGTTTGCGACTTCTTGCCCCGACCTGTGTTTGGTACTTGCTTTTGCTTTGAGAAGCTCACGGGACAGCAACTATGTCCTTAGACATTTTTGCATGGGTCGTTTTGGTTTCTATATTTGGAACCTTGCGCATGGAGAGGTTGGTATGGAGTATGTGAACCCCTTTTACCACATGCGAATGACTGAGGGTAAATTCGCTAAGGGGAATATGCCTACAACTTGAGTTTTATACCTCTCGAACGAGCATGGACAAGGTAAGGTATTTGCTTGCATGTCGGTTGACAGGTTCAAGTTGAAATGGCAGCGGATGGAGATGGAATTTTTTACCTCGGCGTGGACTCTTTGGTGGTAGGTGTGTGTAAGTCAACACTCGGCAGGCAAATCTAGCCCGCGAGGAGCCTTCCGAGCCTCAGGCAACATTTCCATGGTGTTTCCTCACCTTTGCAAGTGGCTTGCTCTGATTCCCAGGGTTCTAAGACAGGGCATGCGGAGCCGCATCTCCCCCTCCCCTGTCACTAACTCAGTGGTCAGTTTGTCACTGGCCCGGACCCGCGGCCCCCCAAGGCAACCACTTCAGCTGAGCGAGCCTTGGGATATCGATACTTTGACAACAAAAACAGAGACATTCCCGCGCCAGAAATCGAGTGGACGACATTCCCTCCTCCCCGAGAAGTGCTCCTTTGGCTGCATACAATACGACCAGAGTGAGGCCCGCAGAATCCATGCGAAGTCATGCGCCCCTTCGAATACGCCAGCACAATCCGCCCGAGCCTCGCTGTTGCATATTCGTGGAGGATTCACAGTTTGTTTATTTTTCTTTTCGGTCTATCCGTCTATCGGATCCAATCCCGATCCAAGACACGCAACTGCGATCTACCGTATTACCTCGTTAAATTCAGTTTTACTCTTGGACCGTGCACGCGCTCTAGCCACGCAGAAGCCACCGTGCCAGCCTCAAATTCTGAGTCAGCGGTCGCTTCGAAATTGCCAGGTTCGGAGTGGTGGACGCACGGGCTCTTCCAAAAGTATGATCTAGTCCTTTCCTAGAACCGAACTAGGCCTCGTTTAGCTGTGGCGTGATGAGGCTTTGCGTGGCTAGAGCGCGTGCACGGTCCAAGAGTAAAACTGAATTTAACGAGGTAATACGGTACTAGGATGCTAGTTCCAGGCATGGAGGCGGCACAGTTCCCACCATTCTGGTCGAGATTCGCATCACAACCCAGCCCCAGCTGCCTAGTTCTGACGTTGAATAATGACCTGTCGCCTCGGAAGCACCCGTGATGATGCGAGATGCGGGGACTCACCCAGATGTTGTGTTTGGGTCGCACAGTCTCCCAGAAAGTACGATCAAGCTGCTGCCTTGCGTCCTGCGTTCTGTGGGTTCGGGTTGTCGTGTTCAGTCCCACCACCCTGTCCATCTTCTAGAAAACGCTGCAGCCTGGCTTTTGCCTGCGAATGCATCAGACTTGGTCCTCAAGACCAAAAAAATACCTGCTCATTGTGCGCGCCTCAGTCCTCAACTCTCCCCAGCAGGCAACCATTACCGCCTCTTCAATCGTGCAAACACCCTTTAATTCCATCCCCCACTCTATTATTTATTCCTTAACCAAAAACTCCTCAATATCCTTGTCCTCCTCCTCCTCCCTAGTCTCCTGCAACCGCTTCTCCTCAGCATCCAACAACTTCTTAATCATCTCCCTCTGCCTCCGCCGCGCCCGCTTCCCCCAATCCGCGCCCGACGCCTTCCCGCTGTCGTCTTCGTCCCCGTCACTATCACTATCCTCGGGCAGGTTCACCCTCCCGCGCAGCTCGTTGGGCGACATGGCCGCTTTTCGGTTCGGGTCATCGACTCCCTCGGCGGATTCGCGCTCGTGCGTATTCATCTGCGAGCGGGCGCCGAGTTTGAGGAGGTATGGTCGCAGGAGCATATCTATATATCCATCCATCCCTATTAGTCTCTTGTGATGATGCGAAATTGGAAGGAGAGAAAAAAAAACGTACAGGTTCCGGCGATAATAACCAGCCGGATCCATTTCTCCGGTGACATGCTGGCGAGTGTGCCCTGGAGATTGTTTGAGAAGCGGTGGTATACCACCGAGACCAGGTTGAGTAGGTCGTCCATCTTCGGCCTGTTCTATCGAATCCTCGGTATGTGGTGAGATGAGAGAGAGGAAAAGTTTAATGCGCCGCCAATTGGATCGTATTAAATATATGAATCGCACTCTCGAATCGGAGATCCCGGGATTGTTGTCTGGTATTAGGGGCGAAACTGGTTTTTAAGGAGAGTGAAGGGCGCTGAGTGAAAAAAATCGATTTGTCTTCCGGAACAGCCGCAGATTTCTTTTCGTTGCGCGAAATCTTGTGACGCAGCGACAACGGTTTTCTTTCTGGGACCCCACTCCTTCCGCAGCTTCCACTGGGCTTGGCGGGTTGCTAGCGCCGCGTACCTGGAAAGCATCTTCGGGCACTGTGCCGAGTTTAAGACTTTACATGGCCGTTACTCTTAACAAATAAAAACTTCTTCTAGCTAACACTACTTTATTTTCAACTCAAGCCAACACAGTTTCCATGTAAAATCTCTTTAAGTACAGTGGATAAAGCTATTAAAATGTAAAAGTAACCGGCATCTTCCGCACCCACAGTACATTCCATACGACCCTCTTAACCCCGCTACCAGTACCCCTCGACGGGTAGTGTAACCCAGACGCGTCGACGCGTCTCAACCTCAGTGCCCTCTCACCACCACCATCTCATCACTCACTCACTCACTCACTCACTCAACCATACCCTCCCAGTCCCCAAGAGCCCAACACCACCTTTAAGATCAAGACATGTAAAAATGGCCGACCAAACCGAAGACGCCAAAGAGGTAGGTGTTGTACCTCCACGTCCACCCCCCTCCTTCTTCACTCAAACTAACTTCCCCTCAAAAAACAAAAGCGTCTAAAAGCAGCCCTCTGGTACTCAATAGGCCAAATAGTAGACGCAGAATCCCTCCGTCGCAACCGCAACGCAACCCCGCAATTCATCGCCGCCCTGACAGAGATGGTCTGGGTCCAGATTGGTAAACCTGCCCCTTTCCCCTTTCTTCCCCCTCAAATAAATATCGAAGCTAAGACTGACACACAAAAAAAAAAAAAAGAAAACGTAGCAATAGACCTCGAAACCTTTTCCCGCCACGCAGGCCGCACAACCGTCACGACCGACGACGTGCTCCTCCTCGCCAGACGCAACACCGATCTCCACGCCATGATCAAGGATGTGGTCGATAGGCAGCAGGCTGCCAAGGCCGACAAGGGCGGTGGCGGACAGGGCAAAGGGGGGAGGACCTAATCTTGACTGGATTTCATTCTACAACGACATCGGCATCGGCGTTAGCGGCGGCGGCGACGGGGGGACATGTTACTACGAACTCATGCAATGTTATTTCTATTTTGACCAAAACGCTCTCTGACTAAAGTCTAGTTCACCTCCTTTCTTCCTCGCTGTTCTTCTTCTCCCGCTTCTCCCCCTCGACCCGTTCAGTCCACTGCTCGTCGTTATACTTGTACCGCTGTCCTACCATAAACACAGCCATCCACAATTCGCTCTGCAACAAGAAATCGGCCAGCTCCAAGACCACCAGGTTCTCCAGTCTGCTGAACGAGAACGCATCCAACAGGCTTAAGCTATTCAAACCCTCCAAGCTCCGCCCGCTACGGACCAGCAACGTGTGCGCCCATCCGACCCGCACCCACGACGAGAACGGCAGAAGCGCCATGCGCGAAACCGAGTTGGCAACCATCTCATTGAACAGCGTGAAGGGCATATGTATGAGCGCCGTGTCCCGGTACTGCGGCTCCCGGTTTCCCGCGGCTCGGACATCCGACATATTAGGGCGAAGCTCTGCGGACCACATACCCGGTGTCGTATCAGTTGATTCCGTAGCCTCCACGTCAAAGCTAATCAGCGTGGCGCTGACAATCTCGCCGCCTCCGCCCTCCTCGTCGTCACTACCAAAGTCGTCACCGCGGAGAGAGACGGTACTCTGTCGGCGAGCTGTCGATGGAGGAGGCCCTTCACTAGGGGCGCGCTCAGGGACGGGGCCCGCTGCAGATTCATTCCTAGCAATGTCTCGGCCAGTCCTGGGGTGTTCCTCGTTGGCAATGGGAGTTGCCGCAGCCGCCGAGGCAGGGCTTGATCGTGGCCCAGGTAATTCCTTGTTCGCCTCTCGTCCACGCTTCTTCCGTAGATGGGGCATCCTCGAATAGACTGCATTGAAGATTATTCTCTTGGCGTAATGGATGCCATATTCTGCTAGAAACGGCCAGGCACCCCATGCAAATCGGCCGAGCCAGCTCAGAATCTCCGAGCCGGAAAAGGAGCGGGGAGGAGGCGGGAAAAAGAATGGTGAAGTAGAAGAGCCAGGTACGAAGAACCTCCAGTCTGGCAGTACTGCCGTAGATGGGGCCAGTCCGGTTTGCTGCATGAATGCGAAGAAACGGAGATGGTAGATGACATAGCCCGCTCCGAAATCACAGACGGTCGAGAAGCTCGGAACGAAGTTTGGAAGTGGCGGCAAATACCTCCGGAATCTAGCCAGCCGATCTCTGACCCTCCGCAAGGCTTCGGCGGCCGGACTGCCGATAGTTAGACATGCTAATTGTACGCACAAGGTACTTACTAGTGATATAGATTAGATATCCCCAAGGCCAGAGAGTAAGAAGGGAGCCCAGTGTAGAGATAAGAAGACACCGATTGTTCCTGTAATGATTGCTGGAACAGATCGATAAACGGCACTTGTGAAAACCGGCTGTAGATCTGCACAAAGTTAGCACGGGCACAGACATACGAGTATCGTTCTTACCGAAATGCGCCCGCGAAGGCCAGCACTCCCCCAGATCAACCCGCCGGAGGCGATGCCATGAACAAGGTGCAAGCCTGCGGCAACCCGGTTCTCATAGGCATCGCGTTCTTCATACTGCTGGTGTCGACGGGCGGCTTCGGCCTGGGCCTCGGCAGCGGAATTCTCAGGCTCGGCAACCCCAATCACCTGCATCACCTCGTTGTGAGCACGAATGAGATCGCGATTGATTCGACGTGTTTCCGGGTTCACTGGCCGTCCTCTGTCGTCGTACAGCTGGACCGGCGCCCTGGGATCCACCTCGCCAGTGCCCTGCACCACGTCATCGTAGGGAGAGCGGCCCTGCAGATATATTAGGGTCGTTTCTTGACCTGGCCTTCACTGACATCAGGCTGAGCCTTACCAGGGCCATCGACGTTAATGCGTTGTGTTGCACCATTTTCACCTGAGTACTCTCAGCTACCTCGACGAGTGCGGTCGCATTATGCCAGCCCAGTGCTGGCTTCGGATGGTTATGCTTCGGGTGATGTTGCCAAACGGTATTCAATGGTTTGTAAGTGTTTGTCAGTAAAGTGTTGGATGTTGGAGTGGGAACAGATTAAATACTGGAGTGGAACACGGTGAAAGAGACAACGACTGAAGTGGAAGGAGATGAACGTCGTCCCGCATCGTCACGAACAGGGGTGCGTGGTGCATGGCGCTAAGATAACCTTAAATTCTTAGGCTTATCGCAGCTTCCGCGTCAAAAATTTTGGATGGCGGGGAGGAATGCGCACTGAACCACAGCATCGCAATTTCCAATGGCGGCAAGACAGGCTCCCAAGACGACCTTCGAGGTCAGCAACGTCATCCAGCCCATCTTCTCGGGAGGCTCTGTGGCTTTGGACAATGGCGCCCGGATATTGGCTTCGACCCTGGGCGAGAATGCCGTCCTCACCAATCTCGCGACCGGGCGCCAACTCGCTGAGATCGAGGGCGATGGCGAGCCAATCTCGACACTCACAAGTACTACTTTCTGATAAATAAACAAGCTTGCGCTAATTCATCTTATATAGTCACGCCGTCGGCGTCCCACCTCATCGTGTGTTCTCGATCCCTGACAATGCGCATTTACTCCCTAAAGACCTCCCCAGAGCTCGACTCAGTAGAGACCACCCTCGTGCGAACCTCCAAGCCTCACGCTACCCCAGTTGTTGTTCTGGCGGTCGATAGGACAAGCACTTTGGTAGCGACGGGAGCCGCAGATGGAGCCATCAAGATTTGGGATATTGTGGGCGGCTACGTTACGCACACCGTCAGCGGTCCGAGTGTCATGATTTCGGCCCTGCACTTTTTTGAAGTGGCCGCCGCCGCGAAGGCCGGAAGCGAGTCCGCCCCCAGATCGAAGAAGGGTTCGAGGAAAAGCTCCGACGGCCGGGAAAAGGACCAGGACGATCCATCGGGCACTCAGTTTCGGCTCGCTTTCGGCACACAGGATGGCAAGATCCGTATTTTTGACCTCCACAAGCGCGTCACTCTCCCGGTATACTCCGACCCCAAGAGAAGGAAAGAAGCCCACGAGTCCAACGTCCAGGGCATTAGCTACAGTCCGGAGCAGCACGCCTTGTTGAGCGGCAGCCGGGACAAGACCATGACACTGTGGCTGTGGAAGGACGGCGGTTGGAATGGAACTCCCATGTTGCGCCATGAAGGCGTAGAGGCTGTTGGCTTCCTCAATGATGGAAAGACGATGTACTCGGCAGGGACAAGCGGTCTTTTGCGACTTTGGGATACCACCACACATCAAGAAGTCACGGCCAAACAAGACGCCAAATCAGAGGCAGAGTCCATCTTGTCAGTGGTTTCGCTACCACACAAATCTCTGGTTCTATGCGTCCAAGCTGACCAGACGCTCGCTTTCTACCGAATACCACCGTTTGGAGATCTTCGCAAAGCAGGAAGCATTCAAATGGAACCAGCTCGGCGAATTTCAGGCACACATGACGAAATCCTCGACCTTGCCTACCTCCTACCCGACCGGTCGATGATGGCTCTGGCCACCAACTCCGAGGACATCAGACTGGTTTCTGTAGCCGAAACCCCGGCTCAGCCGGGCGCAGATGACATGGGCACGTATTTCGGGCAGGATGTTGGGCTGCTAAAAGGCCACGAAGACATCGTCATGTCTCTGGACGTGGATTGGTCGGGGCACTGGGTTGCCAGCGGCGCAAAGGATAACACAGCACGACTCTGGCGGGTCGACCCAGCAAACAACTCGTTTACATGTTATGCTGTATTTACGGGGCATATCGAGTCCGTGGGGGCTGTCGCTCTGCCCAAAACAGTGCCACCAGAAGATTCAGAGGCGTATAAAAACCCGCTGGATCACCCGCCAGCCTTTCTCGTCAGTGGATCTCAAGACAGATTCGTGCAAAAACGGCCGATTCCAAGGTCATCGCAGAACGCGAATCCGTCCTCTGGGCTCCGGCGTCTGGCACACGAGAAGGATATCAATGCGTTGGACGTCAGTCCCTCTGGAAGGTTATTTGCCTCGGCGTCCCAGGACAAGACGGTAAAGATCTGGGATGTCGAAAAACTCGAGGTCCAGGGTATCCTCAAGGGCCACAAGAGGGGAGTGTGGACGGTTCGGTTCTCTCCGCAAAACACACCGGCCATTCAAGGAGAACAGGGGTCTGTCTCCGGGAAAGGGGTCATCCTTACCGGAAGTGGTGACAAGACCATCAAACTCTGGAACCTTTCGGATTACACATGCATAAGGACGTTTGAGGGGCACTCGCACAACGTGCTCAAAGTGGTATGGCTGGGTCTTCCGAGCGACGAAAAGGCGACAAGGAAGGCGGTTCAGTTTGCCAGTGCTGGGGCGGACAGTCTGGTCAAGGTCTGGGATGCCAACCTCGGGGAGACTGAGTGCACCTTGGACAACCACGAAGATCGACTGTGGACACTGGCTATAAACCCAGAGACCAACATGCTCGTCTCGGGAGGCAGTGACTCAAAGGTGACTTTCTGGCGGGACACAACATCCGAGACCCAGGCCGCTGCCACCGAGGCTGCCTTCAAGCTCGTCGAGCAGGAACAGGAGCTCGAGAATTATATCCATGCCGGGGCGTACCGCGATGCCATCGTGCTTGCGCTCCAGCTCAACCACCCGGGCAGGTTACTCAACCTCTTCACCAATGTAGTGACGACGGATGCGCCAGAGCCGGGGAGCCTGTCAGGGATCAAGGCGGTGGACCAGGTGCTTGCCAGTCTGTCGGATGAGCAGATTTTCTTGCTTCTGCTGAGGTTGCGGGACTGGAACACCAACGCCCGGACAGCCCCGGTGGCGCAACGCATTCTGTGGGCATTGGTCAAGAGCTATCCGGCGTCCAAGTTTTCTAATCTTTCGGTGAAGGGGGCGAGAGGACAAAAAAGCTTGAAGGAGGTGCTGAATGCGCTAAAGGTGTATACGGAGCGCCATTACAAGAGGACGGAGGAGCTGGTGGATGAGAGTTACTTGGTAGAGTATACGCTGCACGAGATGGACAGTCTGGCGCCGCCGCTCGAGCAGGATGTCGTCATGGCGAATGCCAGGTGATAGTGAGGAGTAGCATGGCGTTTAGCTGGGCGATTGCATAGCGAAAGCGAATGGGAATCAAAATAAGTGAAACTTTCAACATCGGGAAGCCATTTCACAAGTGAGCGCAGTGTCTGTCATTGGTTGAATGAAGTCGGAAAAGGCGCCCTGGTGCCAAGCCCCAGCTGCACCTTGGAAAGCATGGTGGGGCAGCCGCTGTCGCACCGCGCGGTTGACCTGACCAGTGCCTGCGCCAGCTGATCCAAAAACCAACGCTGCCTCAACATCATCAACTGCCACTACCATTCACCATCACGCAACCAGTGCTTGATTCTCCCGAAGCGAAACGAAAGATTGACGAATAACCACCAACATGTCCAAACGACAGGCGTCCGAGGCTCTGGACGACCTTCTGGACCGAGATTCGCCGGCATCCAAAAGATCGAGGATAGACGACTACAACAAGAGCCTAACGCCGGCAAGCGCATACGAGAATGGGGGCGACAGCAGGGACGAGCCACACCACAACGGGATAGAAAGACACACTAGCGAAGAAGAGGACGTGAACGACGACGAGGAAACCGAACGCGCGCCCATCAGACAGTCGGCCCCGACAGCAGGCTACGAGGATCTGTACCTCGACACCATCGACCGCAACGTGCTCGACTTCGACTTTGAGAAGTTGTGTTCGGTCAGTTTGTCGAATATCAACGTGTATGCCTGTCTGGTGTGCGGCAAGTACTACCAAGGCCGCGGCCCCAAATCACACGCCTACTTCCACGCGCTCGACGAGAACCACCACGTTTTTATCAATATGGGCACGCAAAAGGTGTACGTGCTGCCCGAGGGGTACGAGGTCAAGAGCAAGTCGCTCGACGACATCAAGTACGTGTCGGACCCGCGCTACACGCGCCAGGAGGTCATGGCCTTTGACCGCCGCCCGGGCCGCACGTCGTGGACGCTGGCGGGCAAGGAGTACACGCCGGGTTTCGTGGGCATGAACAACATCAAGGAGAACGACTATCTGAACGTGGTGGTGCAGGCGCTGTCGCACGTGTCGCCTCTGCGCAATTTTTTTCTTCTTGAGGATTTCAGCAGCGCGCCCGAGCTCGTCAAGCGGACGTCCATCTTATTTCGCAAGATCTGGAACCCGCGCGCGTTCAAGTCGCACGTGTCGCCGCACGAGCTGCTCCAGGAGATTTCGCTGAGGTCGAACAAGCGCTTCACGCTGACGGCGCAGTCGGACCCGGTCGAATTCCTGTCGTGGTTCCTGAATCACTTGCACCTCGGCCTCGGCGGGAGCAAGACCAAGCCCGGGTCCAGCATGATCCAGCGCGTGTTCCAGGGCAAACTAAAAGTCGAGTCGCAGGCCATCACGGCCAAGGCCGACGCCTGGGACCGGCTGCGCTTCGAGGAGGCGGCCGAGGTCAAGGTCGATATCAGTCGTTTTCTGCTGCTGACGCTCGACCTCCCCGCGGCGCCGCTGTTCCAGGACGAGGTCGAGCGCAACATCATCCCGCAGGTGCCGCTCACGACGATACTCACAAAATACAACGGCGTGACGGCGCAGGAGCTCAACGCGCAGCGCAAGCGGTACCGTCTGATGCACCCGCTCCCTCCGTTTTTGGTCTTCCACATCAAGCGGTTCAGTCAGAACAAGTTTGTATCGGAGCGCAACCCGACCATTGTCACCTTTGACGCGCGCAATCTCGATATAGGGCCGTATGTCGAGCCCGATCCCACGCAGCACCCGCCCGGCGAGCCGATCTGGTATGATTTGGTTGCGAATGTCGTCCACGAGGCGGTGCGGGCCAAGGATGATGTCGCTGACAGCGGGGAGGAGCGCAAGACGTGGAAGGTGCAGTTGAGGGACAAGGCGACGGACGAATGGGTTGTTGCGCAGGACTTGTTTGTCGACAGGATCAGGAGCGAGTTGTTGTATCTGGGCGAGAGTTATTTGCAGGTTTGGGAGAGGCGGAGGGAGGCGCCTGGGAATAAGGGGAAGGGGAGGGCGTAGGACCATATGTATAGACAGGATGAATACGGAATATACCCCCTTCTTGATGAGATAGGACTGTGTATTAAATTGGGTAGATGGTGAGTGTAATAAATAAACGGAAATGGTTCAGCTGGTGAGAGTTGTGGGGATGTCATTGAGCGTCTCTTTGTGGATGACTATTTCACTCTGGACTAGATAGACTAGACAGACCAGACCAGACGAGACTAAAACACCAACTGAGCTAGCAGCTACAGCACAGAGGACAGTGGGTATCAAGTCCTAGACGACGACCAACCATATAATCATTACCCCAACCCGCCTTTGGATTTTAAAAAAAGAATCTTAGAAAGAAAATGGCCAAGCACCCACCCAGCTGTCCGATTCCAGAGGGAGTAAATGCAATATCAATTCCCATTGGCACGAACATGACGCACATAGAATACGCACTTGGAAGAACATAGACTAGATAAATCACTACAGGTACTTGTACAATACAACACAGCAGATTTTACACAATCAGGGAGGGTCCTTCCCAACTACCACCACCATGCACCACGATACCACCACGACACCACAACCGCGACACCATGCTCAAAGGTCAAAGCAAGCCCCATTCTCCTTACCCTTCCATTCCTTCGATCACTTCCGTCGCTCGCCATGCGTCGCTACCATGCACCAAGGTATCCCATCCCATCTCCCCCTTTCAACCATTCCACTCCAAACCCCTTACCGCCCGAGATGAAAAGACCTTGATCATTTTAACAACCAACCACCAACCAACCAAGCAACCACCAGAACAAACAAGTCCAAAGCAAAAGCAAATGCTCCCTCCCTCCCTTCCCTTCATGAACCATGAACCAGACAGAACATGACAAGAAAGGAAAAACCCATTCATTCATCAAAACAAGCGCACACACATACATACACAAACACACAAACACACACACATAGGACCTCAACCCAAAAATACGATGAAAACGCCGTGTTCACTGCTACTCACTGCTTCTGCTTCTGCTTCGCTGCCGCTGCTGCTGCTGCATGATGCCCGCTGACTGGTATAGTACAACACTACTATGGAGGGTGTGAAGAGGTGAAGAGGTAGGTGTGAAGAGAGCAAGAGCCGGTACGGTAGGTAGTACATTCGTAAAAAAAAAGCACAGGCTTCAGGCGCGCGTGATAAAATGAGCACACAACCAGGGGATATTGATTTCCCTTCCTAATGTCCCTCCTGCCACAGCATGTTCAGCCACCTCGATTGTCGTAGACCGGCAAACTTGGTCTGGGGTCGCCATGGCTCGTGATCGGCGTGGTTCGTGGTTGACTTGGGAGGGTTCAACATCGGCGGCGACTAAAAACTCGGCAGGCCATGCAACTACGTGACCAGCGAGTTCTTCTGCTCGTCGCCTAGCTGCTGTTGTGGCTGCTTGGACCGCTTATCCCCGTGGTTATTCGCCTTCTCACGGCGCGACTCTTCAATCGCCGTCCGGTGCTGGATACTCGAGTCGTGGCTCTTCCAGTCCACCTTGGTGTCAGGCGGGAAGGACAAGACTCGCTTCATGGTTTCACTAGGCACGGGTCAGTACAACCACACATAAACATGTCTGAAAAGCTACGTACCGGATCTTGAGAACCCGCTGGCCGCCGATCCGAGCCCAGATGCTGATTATGTCCTCCCCATTCCTCACGCTGAGGACGGCCCCGCACACTTCCTCACCGGCCTCGCTGAACTGGTCGCCGATGATGGCCAGCAGCAAATCCTCCCAGTACCGGTCCGCCACGCCCTTCCGGAGTCGTACGATCCACTTTCCTCCGTTCTTGTTCTCTTCGTCTTCCCATATTGGCCGGATCCCCTTCTTAAACAGATGGTAGTCCGACACCTGCGGGAGGCTCGAGGGACGCTTCAGATGCTGGTAGACGGCAAAGAAATCCTCGACCGTGTCGCAGCACGCGATCGGGTGCAGCGTCTTCTCGTACTCGATAAAGCCATTTGCCTTGGAAATCGGCGGCCGGAACCAGAATACCCAGCTGTTGCGCAGCGGGTGGCTGGGGGCTACCGTCGAGAGCGCCGACGACGACCGCGCCGCTGTCTTACCGGACTCGGCCAGCGAGGCGTTGGATGCCGGCTTCCCAATCACCTTGCCGCCAAGGCCGCCCTCCTTTGCAGATTTCTCTGCGGAGGGCGTCTTGGCCGCCGAGCCCAGGGCCGCCTCGAACGGGTTGCCGGTCGATTTTGGCGTCTTTGCAGAGCCTCCGCCAAACGAGGCGAAGGCGCCTGAACCCAGGCCGAAGGCATTGGATGCCCCGCCCGTGGGGGAGGCGAGGCCGCCTCCCGGTGTGGGTATGGAATTAAAAGGATTGGATTTGCCGTGCGAAGAGCTATCACCGCCGAATCGCTTGGACAGGGGCGGGTTGCGCCCCGACAAGTCGCCCAGGCCCCCGGAGCCAGACGTTTTGAGAGAGAGATTGTTCGAGCTGTTAACATGTTAGCGGCCGGCCATATTTTTTTGCTCTCCAAAAAATCTTACTTGGAACGGCGACTCCATGTGTTATCCATGAAGAAGTCGGAACCAGGAACCGCGGGGCAAGGGCTTCGGGGGAGGAGTGTGTAACCCGGCGGGGACTGCACCAGTGAGCGAGCGAGCGGTTGACTGCGGAGGAGCGAACGGCGATGATTCGGAGCGGGAGGGCGGCGCGCGGGGTGGCTTTCGGCGGGAGCACTCGGAGGTAGCGGGCGCAACGAAGGCAAGGGGGACGACGAATGATGTCAGGAGATTGCGGGCAGCGGACGTTGACGTCTTCGGGACAGATGCGGTGTGGACGATGTTGAGGCGGAAGCGCAATGGCTGACGGGACGAAAAATGCGGCGAGGTGTGTTCAGAATTGGCCTGGACAGGGAGTCGAGGGGGTGTTATTGGAACTGGGTTGATTGGAGATTTCTGCGACGTCGATTCTTGTCGGAGGAGACAAATCTTTGAACCACAATGGCCCCAGCGGCAGCGTCGTGGCGGGTCCCCCAGGCCCGTCTGCAACAAAGACGTGCGCTGACTGGCTGGTTCCGGCGACTGTTTGCCCAGCTGCAGGGAAGCTAGCCCGCTGCCCGCCAGTGCCACGACGCTGCTGGCGGCCTGTGCCCATGGGCCGACGTGCAGGGCGGTGAGCAGCGGCGGAAAACTAGCCGAGGGTACAAAACCCAGATCCAATCGTCTTTTCAAAATTTCTTCTCAGCAACCAGACCACATCTCGCAACCATCGCCAGCTAGCTACCCACCGCATCCACGCTGCTGGCGTTTCGAAACGTGTGTCGAGAATGACTCCTCAATGCCCTTGCTTAAAACCATCGTCACGAGCGCCCGAATGCGCGGCAGCCATGATGTGTTGATGACCTGAAGCAAGATTCGGACATTTCTGTGTGTGCCGCTGAGCGGTGACTGTAGACTCGAGTTGGCTTCTGCGCTAGCAAACAATGTGTGAGTCTGCTTGCGTTTTCCATCTCGTGCGTCTGCTTTGATGACGTGTAACAATCTGGTAAGCCGACTCAGCAATGGCTGGAGCCTCTTGAGCTTTTGCGGGCAAGAGAGGTTCCACGTCATGAGTTGAGCATGGCGATAATTGGCATAGCTGAGCTTCATGTTGCTTCCAATATGTTTTATTACTACCAATATCCACAGGGCTAACCCTTGTGTGCAGAATTAATTCGATATGAACATATAACTTGAAGGAGAAGTCGGTCCCAAATGATCAGTGTCGGTCCCAAATGTTGAATGACCGGCCGTCAATGCTTCCAAGGTAGGATTTGATGGATGACTAAACTCCGGCTCTTGGATGTGGGGGCAGAGTGGTGTCGATACACATTTTGATGGGATTTCTTTTCTTTGGATGGTCGAGGAGCACGCTTTCCGCGGGCGGCCAGTGGCACGCAACCCGGAGGCTGCAAGAAGCCGGCAGAAGAAATTCAACGTGGCGTCCCCACAATCGGAGCCCCGCGCCCAGCGATGCGATCACTGTGTGCAACCCCACGCACACGGCGTCAGCGACGTAAAAAGGTGGGGTTGATGCAGCAGAGAATGCAGATGTGCCTGCCGAAAAGCGTCACAGTAATTGTCCTTCAGACGTAGATTTACCAATATAAGCAAGTTCCGTTGACCGTCCGTTCCCATGCCGTCCACCACCTCCGACCCCCATCCTCCGTCTGGGCACTCGCCCGTCCCCGGGTCACCCGTCTCGTCGTCGTCTTCTTCACGCTGGACTGCGCGTGTGCACGACCTGCGGCGCAACCTGAACCCGTCGGGCTCGATGGGCGACTACGTGCCTAGCCTGGAACTCGAGTCGCTGGCGCTGAGAGATGCCAACATGGAGCGCATCACCGACAAGATCGCGGCGCTGCCGGCCGACGCAAACTACTTCTCGCTCGAGTTCTTCCCGCCCAAAACCGCCATGGGCTTCTCCAACCTCCGAGATCGGCTCGACCGCATGGCAAGGGCCTTGCGCCCCCTTTTCGTCAACGTGACCTGGGGCGCCGGCGGATCGACGGCCACCAAGTCGCTCGAGCTGGCCGAGATCTGCCAGAGAGAGCTGGGCCTCACAACATGTCTCCATCTCACGTGCACAAACATGAGCCGCCAGCTGATAGACAAGGCACTGGAAGACGCAAAGGCGCTCGGCATCCGCAACATCCTCGCCCTCCGAGGCGACCCCCCAAGGAGGGCCGAGTATCGTGGAGCTGATGAGCCGGAGGCTGTCGAGGACGAATTTGTCTGGGCCATCGACCTTGTGCGATATATCCGCAAGACCCATGGCGATTATTTCTGCATTGGCGTGGCTGCGTACCCGGAAGGACATGCCGACGAAAGCCACCCGCTCGGCCAGAGTCTTGAGCATGACCTTCCCTACCTCGTCGAAAAGGTGCAGGCCGGCGCCGACTTCATCATGACACAGCTGTTCTTCGATATTGAAGCCTACGACAAGTTTGAGAGGACATTACGCGACCATCCGAGCGGGGCTTTCAAGACTATCACCATTCTTCCGGGGCTCATGCCCATCCAGAGCTACCAGATGATCAAGAGGACGACCAAGCTCAGCCATGCCAAGATGCCCGACCAGCTTATGGACCGATTAGATGCGGTCAAGGGGGATGATGAGAAGGTCAAGGCCGTCGGCGTGGATATCTTGAGCGAGCTTGTCGACCAGATCAGGGAGATCAAGAGCAGGACACCGGGACCTCAGGGGTTTCACTTTTATACTCTCAACCTCGAGAAGTCGGTGTCGTTTATTTTGGAGAGGACCGGTCTCATCCCGCCCAGCACGCCCGAGACCGAGACGGCTTTTCTTCTGCCGGATCCGCCGTCTATCATGGTGAATGGCTCCACACCGCTCCAGAGTATACAGGATCAGGAGCGGCGGAAGTCGTCTGTCGGGTCAGATCCTCGGAACCGCGTGATTGTTCTGGGGAGACCGGCCTCGCATCCCGACTACGAGGCAACGGCGCTGGAAGCGGTCGTGCCCGCGGAGCCGGTGAACACCCGGGCCAACACGCTCGCCATCTCAGAAGGGGAGGGTGTGTTGGGCCGAGAAGCAACGTGGGACGACTTTCCCAATGGCAGATGGGGCGATGCACGGTCGCCCGCCTACGGACAGATCGACGGCTACGGAGTAAGCCTGCACGTCACAGTCGCACAAGCTCAGCAGCTGTGGGGCACGCCGAGGACGGCCGAGGATATCAACGCCATCTTCATCCGCCATCTCAGCGGTGAGCTGTCGGCGATCCCATGGAGCGAGGAGGGATTTAATGCAGAAACCGACGCCATCAAGGAGCCGCTGCTCAAGCTTAATTCCAAGGGATGGTGGTCGCTCGCCTCGCAGCCGGCCGTTAATGGTCTGCGGTCGAGCGATCCGACGTTTGGATGGGGCCCGCAGAACGGTTTTGTTTTTCAGAAGGCGTTTGTCGAGTTTTTTATTCCCAGCAAGGACTGGGCGGTCCTCCGCGAGAAGTTGCAACAGCCCGAGGTGCGGGAGAGGATTTGTTTCTTCGCGGCCAACGCGGCCGGCGACTTCGTTTCGTCTGATACGGAAGGGCCATCAGCGGAGGACGACAAGCAGATGCTGCGCGAGGCGAGCACGAATGCCGTCACGTGGGGCGTGTTTCCCGGCAAGGAGATTGTCACGCCGACGATTATCGAGGAGGTTAGTTTTCGGGCCTGGAGCGAGGAGGCGTTTGGGATTTGGGGTGAGTGGGCCAAGGTTTATGGGAAGGGGTCGGAGAGCGAGAAGTTGCTCGAGTCGGTGAGGGCGGATTCTTGGCTGGTGAATATTATACACCATGATTTTGTCGAGAGGGATGCCTTGTGGGATTTGCTGGTGTAGATTAGCGTTGGCATGTCGTCAAGTTTGACGTGCAAATAAAATAGACTTGTGCCGTCTTGTTGTGTTGCAGCTTTGAGCGTGAAAGGCTGTCAACTCTGATGGCTAGAGATGATTAGCTTATGAAGACTGCCCCAAATGACCCGTCCCTTGGGGTTGTAGATAGCTTCCGACACTCTGAATTTGTTGAAACCGACGTCGACGAAGAGAAAGTGTTTTTCATGTCTGTCAAGACATGGGCGGTGTATCGAGTCGACACGCGCGAGATCACCCTACGGAGGTTTATCCGTTGAGTCTGTTCCATTCACTCTCATGATCCTTTCTGTTTCATTTTTTTCTTATGCATTCCGCTGCGCTGCGCCATGCCTATCTATCTACCAGCTGTGTCCAGTGCTCACGATCCCGTCCATGCTCACCCATGTCCAAGACCGTGATATAACCGGCTACCGGTACCGTTACCATCCCGTACTCTACCCCAAACTACCAGAGTCCGAGGTATAGTATAGTATGGCATGGTGTAGCCAGTCAGTCAGTTAGGTAGGTAGATACATGCGTGCCCAATTCAGATTCTTCTTTCTGATTTTTCCATTCCAATGTCCTGTCTTCTCGTGTCGTGTACCGTGTCATCATCCCAATGTATCTCATCCCAACCTGCCCTCCCTCCCGTTATCAAGCATCTTCTGTTGATCTCGGTATAAAGTAAATGTGCATCGCATCGTCGTCGTGAAATATGGGATGACGAGAAAACTGAGAGATCTCATCTAGTAGTAGTAGGTGTATATGGTGGTCCCTGGTTAACAAATCTCGGTGCTGTGTGTCTGAGTCAAAAAAAAAGTCGTTGTCGGGAGGGTTAGACTAGACGGGAATTCATCCATGCGTCTATCCATCCTGATGACGACTATCCTGCTTCCTCCTCAACGCCTCGTTCGTCATCACCCGAATAAATCAGGGAGACTGGGTAGAAAGAAAGAACCAGGGAACCATAAACCACCCAAAACAAAACAACCCATGCCGAAAACTGAAACTGAAACCCCTAAACTCAGATATGAACTGAAGCACCGCAAAATAACGTCAGGCCCAAATGGTCCAAAGGAGAGAGAGAAAAGCCCGGGGGTGGGGGATTAACCATCCCTAGACAAACCCCAGGGAAATATATATCTCCCCCATATCTCCCTTTCTTCGTCCTCTTTCTCTTTCTCATATCTTCCCAGATCTGGATAGGAGATGAAAAAGAGTCCCAGATCACCCGAGAACCTCCATATCCCCCCATCCTCAGCCCCCCCACCCCAGCCCCACCAGAGAAGACCAGAAGAGAAAAGAGAGTGCGAAGAAAGAGAGAGAGAGAGATCTAAACCTCCCCAGCCTCAAAATCAAAATCATCATCCCCGCCAAACTCGAAGGGATTCGCATTCGACACAAACAGGCTGTCCTGCGAGGCGCCCGAGGCCTGCGACGCGCTGACGTACGAATATCCGGGCATACCCATACCACCATCAGCGGAGATCAGACCGTAGTCGTCTCCCTCGTCGTCATCGTCAGAGTTGTCATCAATCACGACAGCTCCAGAGGAAGTGATGGCACGGCCGGTCTTAGCGGTTCTGCCTTGGCCTCCTTGGGCGACCGGCTGAGGTTGTCTGTTTGTGGCTGTAGTTGTGGCGGTTAGAGCGGTGTTGTTGGTGCCGGTGGTGGTAGCAGTGTGAGCAGGAGCAGCAGGAGGAGGAGGGGCAAAACTCCATCTGTTCCCGGCTGTGGCTGTGGTCATAGTGGTATTCGGAGTAGGTGTGAAGTGGTAATTGTTGCCAAAGGCACTGGTGGTGCTGGTATTATTGGTACCCAAGGGCGGCATGCCAATGTGGAAATCATTGGTGTAGTTGCTGCTGGAATATCCGTTGCCAGCGGTGGAGGTATTTCCCCAGGTTGGGGTCTGGCGCGAAGGCGCGCCGAAGGCTCCCATGCCAAAGACCGACTGCTGGTGCTGCTGGGTCGGCTCCGGCTTCACTTGACCACCAAAGGACTGCGCTGCTGGACGGGCGGCGAAGGCAGGGACTGAGGGGGTGTTCAGCGTGGCAAAGGCGCCCATGCCCGGGGGCATGGTGTAGCCATTATTCCCGTTGGCTGACTGAGCGGCGGCGGCGGGAGCAGCAGTAACAAAAGGCGAGGGCGAGGCCGTGTTGGACGTGCTGCTTGAGCCCGTACGCGCCTTCTTGGCCTTGCTGGCAGAGGCAGGCGCGGACTTGAACGTGACCTCTTCCTCGTCCTGGTACTCATCCTCATCGGCATCCTCTAGGTCGAAATCATCATCCGAGCCATGGTCGGGAGGGCTAGCAGGGCTGTCCTTATCGTCGCTCTGCTTCGCGACGGAACCCTTCTTGGCCGTCGCGGCCTGTCTCTTGGGGCGGGGAGTAGGCGCCGTCGGAGCGATGGCCGCGGGCGTGGGCACTGGCTCGACATTTGCGGCTACCTTTCTCTTGCGTCCGCGACCAGTAGACGGTGTGGTCGCAGCAGCTGTTCCCGTGGCGGTAATTCCGCTCTCAAAGGCCTCCTTGGTGTCCTTGCCCTGGGCCATAGCCTTTTTAATACGGTCAGCTCCGGCCTTGTGGGTGCGGAGCTGGAACTGTAGACCATCAGGCGTGCTCTCTCCGAAAGCAGCTGCGAGGCCTATTCCCAGATTAGCTTTTGATCAACCACAAAAACATGATGAGGGATGATGGAAGAGAGAATAGGAAAAAAAAAAGAGAGAGAGGCGTACTAGCGTTGGTGGACCCTCCCCTGGTTTTTTCCTGGTCACAAAAGAGAACCACATCGCCCGGGTCCCGGTTCTCGTCGAAGGCCTTGCGTAGCTCCTTGGCCGCCGCTTTGAGGGGCCGGAACCGGTGCTCAATCGCTGACTCGCTTGTCTTGCCTCCAAAGTATTTTGCGACCACTATACAGACAAGAAAAAAGGGGGTGGCGCGGTCTGGTTAGTCTTTGGACGCGGAAGGAAAGAGAAAAGTCTTCGGACGGAAGGACAGAGGAGTGATGATGCCAATTCAGGGAAAATTGAGACAAAAAAAACGGGTGAGAAAGTGAAACTCACTCTTGTAGTCGATGCGGAGGTTGTCTTGGGTTGCGATGAGAGCCGCTAGGAGGCGCGACTGGGCCTCGTAGGACCGGAAATTGGTCTGCTTCTTGGACATTTTGGCTGCTTCGTGTGAAGGTTGACTGTTCAGTGAACGGGTTGAAAATTTCCGGGCTTGGAGCTTGTTAGAACAGTTCAGTGAGATACACACACGGTGGTGTGATTTGATTGGAACTGGAGAAGATCGAGCTGGAGGAGGAAGAGAGAAGGAAAGAACCAAAAAGCAAAAAGAGAAGGACGGGGTGTAACGAATCTGGCGCCGATAAAGGAGGGTTGTTTTGTTCAGGAGGAAGTCACACGCGCCGTATAGGGAAGGAAGACGCGTCGTTTAAGGAAGGAGGACGCGCTATGCCGAGGTTGATACCAGACAGAAGACAACCCTTGTGTTGATGTGGTTGTGTGAGATAAGTTCAGTTTCCCAGGTCAGACCCGCTAACTGACGGTGTGCTGGAAGGTGTGTGCGGGAAATGTTTAATCCAGGGTGAAATGACGTAGAAGAGAAAAGAACATAGCACCAGGTCAAGATGTCTACTTGTCTTGACCAAGCCAGTGTTGTTGACCAATTCTGTGCCAGGATGGCACTTAGGAACAGGAACAAGTGAAATGAACTTACCAGCTAAGGAGCATACACAGGTATGCTGAAGGGTATGTGAATCTGAGTGCTGGTCAGTGGGAACAAAGTCGTAGAGAATCGGACGAGACCTGGATCCCACTGCAGGCTGTGGTTGAAAGAAGAGAAAGAGAGCAGCAATCGAGCACGAACTTATACACAAAAATTACCCTCCGCCGGTCTACATGACCACAGCACAGTCGCTGCTCGAATGCCGACCTCTGGTACTTGTTCAAGATTAGACCGCAAAAGGTCTTTGTTAGACGACAGAAGTACGTGACCGCGGGCGGTGGTGATATCAGATGGCAATGGCCGCAACACGGTTTGCTTCTTCGCCGCGGATTCCTGGTTCTGCTTCAGTATCGGGTCACGAAATATCTGTTTGACAGAAAGAAAGTGGAATATGGGATCGCGGCGTGAGATCAGACCGCGGTGACAACAGCACAGCTTGCGACTCTGTTGCGGATCCTGACTCTGCTCCGAATATCAGATCGCGATGACCGCAGGGTAGCAAGCTACTCGACTGCGGGTCTCTGCCTCTGCTTCAGATATCAGATCGCGAGAACCCCTTTGTAAATGAATAGAAAATAAAATATGCCAACAATAGTGAGATTGGATCGCGGTTGATGGCCCCGACTCATCACAGCCGCGGTCCCATCAGTTATATCCCGGCGTAGTTCCCTGGCAAAGGCGATGGTGGATCCAACTTGTAACCGACCAGGCCGAAACCACCGCTCTCTCATTATTCACGATGGCATATCGTATGTGATGAAGAGAAAGAAAGATATACCAACTGACTCACTCTGTCAAGACGGATCGAAGAAGGTTTCCTACAATGCTCTGCCATTCAACTGTTAGCTCTAGAACAACCTGACTTGACTTGGGGGGTTTGGATATTGATGATGATGAGGAGGAAGGAGCAGATGGGAATCTAATCGCCCTCAAAAGAAACAAGCGAGTATCACAGAATCGGAGGCGTTCACTTGTAACACCGTCCCAGGGAATGATCAATGCCCTTGGCGAGACCATTCAGCACGAAGCTGAGGACTTGCGTCGAGGTGGGGGAGAAGATCGAGGCACGACAGTTGAAATCCCATATGTCGGCAAACACGAGCAGGTGAGAATTTATGACAAACGCTCGAATCTCATACCTGGATCTCTGAATTATGTCGTCGACCGGTTCGTCCAAGATGTCCCCAAAACCCCCGAAAAATGAAAATCCGTCGACAGGAGCCGGATGATGTTGGACAGACAGAATTGGCCAACAATGGCAGTTTGGTGCAAATTTCGATGGGGCAACTTAGGTAGGTCACGGGTAGCGTACCATGATACCTAGGTGTGGGAGGTCGAAGCTGTGTCGCACAAGACTTGTTGTCGTGGTGGTGTGGATATAGGGGTGGAGCGTCAACAAACTAAACAAAGCTCTTTGCTCTGCTGTCCACGCTCACGCTCACGCTCACGCGGTCACGTAATAAAACCTCAACGCCTGCAAAACGAGGGCACACAGCCAACTAACTGATGAGATACTATGGAGAAGAAAAAAATTGCAAAGACAAAAAGGTTCCAACTGTGTGGTCTGCTCTCGCTCACCAAGTCGCGGTGAGTCCGCGTGCGGCCTTGTTAACGGGCGACTTCGATACAGAGATCACCACCATTCTACATCGCTGTTATTTATTTTGTTCTGGTCGAAATTTCGCTCAATAATTCCAAGTAGGTATTAAACAGTGAATTGCAATTCATAACACATTCTGACCTCCGACTAAAGTGCAATCGCCAAAAAGTCTCGGTGGCTGGGGTCGTGCACTAGCAAGTATTCTCACTTTCGTCACACCGACACGACGCACCGGAGCTCTCGCGGCAACCCTGCAAGCCCAGCCCTCCCGACACCCGCCAACTTCCGCCTTCTGCAAGGCTGACATCCCGTGCACCGTCGCAGCCCTGTCACTAGTGGTTTGCTTTTACTTTTTCTATCCATTTAATATCTATTCTTACACTTGTTTACATCTTCCTTTCCACTGATGATGTCCTCCGCCCAGTTATCGTCTCGCGCCCGCTCGTTACCGTATCGCTATACGGCCCTGGGTTCCCCTGCCAGTCCGCCAATGCATGCTCCTTGATAACCTCGGGCTGTCCGTTTCCATACATCAGGTATTGCACGCCCAGGAAGGCATCGCATGCGGCCTGGAAGATACCGCAGATCTTGAAGGCCAGCGGGATCTGCGTCGAGGCGGTGAAGAACCACGCCATCTTCATCGCGTCACCTGCCAGCCAGCTAGCCAGCACCGAGACCCGGAAGCCCTTGCACGACCTCAACTTCGCGTTGGCCATGATCTGCGGCAGCGGGAGCGTGGCCTCGATCGAGAGGCCCGCATAACCGATGAAGGCCGAGTACGTCGGGTAGATGCCGCGCATCGGCCCGAGAATCAGCTCGCAGACCGTCAAGCCGATGAACAGCGACAGGATAAACTGCCAGTACCTATTCCCTGTCAGCCATATATCCCAAGGCCTGTATACCACCAAAAACACCCACGGCTTCGGTGACCTCCACTGCCAAAACCCATATGGCCGGGCCCGCTCCCAGAAGCCGTCATTCACTCGCGCGAACGGAACCGCCCCATCTCCGCCTTTCGAAGCTGGTGCCGGCCGGTGGTCGAGGGCGATCTTGAGCAGGATGACCTGGATAACGACCATAACGACGGACTGAGCGAGCAGGGCGATATCGAATCGAGCACCGGGGTAGTAGAATATCCTGACAGACCACACAACATCAGAACACCGAAATGATTTTCAAGATAGGGGCCACGGACCGGCAGAGCGAAGCAACCAGCATGATCAGGGGTATATCCAACGAGAAGCCGGCGCTCGACTTGTTGCGGTGCATCGAATAGGCCTGGTCGCTGTACGACAGGATGGGCGACAGCACCAAGAAGATCGGGGTCAGGTACCCGGTGAACGACGCAATGAACCCCATCTTGTCGTCGTCGTCGTCGGCGTCGGCGACGGTCGGTCGGGCGGGCAGTCGCCGCTTCGGAGATGTCGCGAAGGCGGCGGCGGGCGGCGGTTCGAGGATATCCGGAGGAGCCGAGCGGACGAGGTCTAAGAAAAATGGCAGAACAGAAAAGATTGGCGTCTCGCAAACGTCAGCCCATTCTCCCACACAGCAATAAATCAACCCGACAATGCGGCCAGATGTTCGAGAATTGCGAACAGGAAAGCAAAAATTTCCACAGATGCCCCAGTTCGCGCGGCCGGCAGATCCAATCAATGCCGCGGGCGTCGTCGCCAAAAATTCACGGCATGGAGACGAGACTCGCGCGATTCCAGGACAAGCTTTTGGGGAAAGGGGAAAGGTGGCCCCCTCTAGAACTAACCCTAACCCTGTGTCTTCTTGAATTATGTCAGCGAGCTGGATCAATCTCCTGACACGGCAGGAACGACCGGAGAATGAACGCCTGGGCACAGCAGGAGGAAACCTCGTTAGCGCGAAAGACCCCTTTTATTTTTTTTTAGTCCTGATGTTTTTCTAGCAAACCTGTCACCGCTGCGTTCGATCTTGGCCGTTCTGCCTCGAACCTCCTTTTTCGTCGCGCAGCTGTGTCTTCTCAGACTGCTCCACCATGTCGGATTCTCCTGAGTCCTGACTCGGGTGCTGCCCGCGAGGGGTTTTTCCTTGATTGCAAACAACCAAACAGGTGCATTTTTAGTCGTCCGATCACAATCAATGCCCAGTTTTTAAATTCTTTTTTCAACCCTGCTCTGCTCATCAACCTCCCCGGACAAGGCAGGCCGTGTGTGTCGAGGACAGACATAAATCTCTCTCAAGCCAAGCTTTCCTTTTCCCCTGCATTCCTTGGAGGGGAATAGCACTCGACTCCTTGAAGGATCAATAGAGTCTAGGCCTTGGATCTTTCTTTGGTTGACCGAGGTGGCTCGTGGGCTCGAGAAGGTCTCAGCTTCCAAGCTCATTAGCGTTGTAGTCTCTGGGAACTCGACGCCAGGGGGGGAACCGGTGACACGGTATCTACCAGGTATGTATCTTATTGATTTGCTGCGGCTGGAAGCCATGTCGTCGTAACATCCCGATGATAACCGGCGTTGCAAAACCTCCGAAAATATTTTCTAAAATTTGTTCGATGGGACGGCGGCGTTCGCGTTCGGAGAAGGGTTTCTCGATCGGATCGGTGGTGAGACACCACGCCGCGGGATGCTACCGATGAAAGGCAAAAAGCTACGGCTTAACGCCGCGAGCCGAATGGCGGGTCACTGGCCACCCCGTGGCATCAGCGGCTCTCTTCGGGTCCCGCCGTTGTTGTTTCGTTTTCGGAGCCGGCCGGCGAGTGAGAATTTTTTGCGTTGTTGACATCTCTCCAAGAGGAAGGCAGGTATCGGTATCGGTTTGTGATCTCGTGGCTTGCATGCTGCGGGAGTTTCGTTTCGTCTTGACATGTGCCGAGGTAGATGCTAAGGTATGTTGGAAAAGAAACAGACTTGGTATTGGATAGCAGACTTGCTGGAATTCATCCATCTGCGCAAGCTGGACAGTTCTGATCCGAAGTCTTGGTGATGATCGGGTTCTGGACTTACTCGGGCTCGATACAATGTCCGCCCCAACGTCGTGACCTAATAACCGCCATGGACGTTCGGAAATCACTCGTGTCCTTTGTTTCTTTGAGAAGGAACGCTCTGAGGATCGAACAACAGCACTTGGCCCGGGCCGTGACCATATTCAGCAGCTGGCTGGAAGGATTCCTCGAGCACGACCAGAGAGAGGAACGGGCATCCCCTTGGTCCCGGCGCCGGTTCCGAGGCTGCTGCCTTGTTGGCCGATCCCATTCTTGCGCAGCCCTCGAACGTTTGGTTTGCTTGTCGATCGGCCCTACTCGCCGACCGACGGTCGAGAACAACGGAGCTATTGAAGCCAAGACGGTCTGGTCTCACTGCCGGCTATGGCTCAGCCTGCTCACTGAGATCACGGGCCAAAGCGAGCCGCAGCCGCAGCGGCTTCGACAACTCAGTCGAGAAGCACTAGCTAACGCTAGATACACACCCCGACTTGGAAAGGCTAGGGTAGGGTCGGACGCTGGCTAATGGCTTCGATGTATTGTACATACCGCCAACGACATGATGGGGGGTTTCCTTTCTCGTGTGACTTGTGGACGGCATCTCGGATACCTATCAATGTGTCGGCAGCCGATGCCCCCCTGCTTTGAGTAGGTACCTATGACCCCCTGTGGAGGGAGTCAAAGCGATGCGCAATCATACTGTGCTGCGGTGCGGTACCATGTGCTGTGTGCTGTGCCGCTGAAATTAGCTTTGTTTTTTACCTTGCTATGTGTATGTGTGTGTGTGGTTATCTCCTTTTGACTTGATCATGGCATACCTAACATAGCATAACATAGCCAGAAGAAGTTGTAGTAATAAACGCAACCGCTCGGGACGGGAACGATCTCAAGCTACCTAGACTAGACCAGCAGAAAATAATACCCGCATCCGCAACATTGGTGGAGCCTAATGATCCTCTTGGAGGCTTGGGGTGAGAGGTGAGATCGACAGACAGGCATGTTGCTGACGGCGTCTAAAAGTGGTCGAGAACAGTTCTGTTGAACCTCCCTCCCTCCCCCTGTCCGCTGTCGTGTCGTCAAGGATCAATCTCTGATGAAGAGAGAGAGAGAGAGCCAGCCCTCGGTGCCTCGTCCGTCATGCCGGCAAGTGGCAGAGGTCATGGACGTCACGGTCTCCATAAGCTGACGGGCGGAGCTTGTCGAGTGAAGTGGGATCTTTTTTTGAGATCACCTACCGGGTGCCGCATGACGAATTCAGTACCTAGTTAAGGTAGTTAGGTGAGTGAGCCCCGGACGAATGCAAAATGATGCCGTCGGAGTCTAGTCCTGTCATGGTATTCTGGGTGGCTGTCGCTGTGATGGTACACAAACACACCACACCACACATGATGGCGGCACTGGATGGGTGGATAAATGAGTGGATGAATGGGACTTGACTTGTGTGTATCAGGGCCGGCCGGCCAGCCAGTCGGTCCCGGGTCATGGATGTCGGAGACAGAAGCCGACGGTCCCCCAGTCCCATTCCCAGGGCGCGGCGTTGGCAAGGGGGCCGGACTGCCGTCAGCGTCGTATCACGCATGGTTGGTGTACGGATCGGTATGGGAGGTACCGTTGTCAAGATGTTACGCGCGCGCGAGGCAATGGGGATGGAGCCCGGGGGTTTGTCGGGTCCTGGTCCTGGGTGTTGGAAAAAGCTACGTTACGGTGGTGGGGATACACGGCGGTTAAGTCAGTCAGTTAGTTTGGTTTCCCCTGGTGTGTGTGCTGTGTGCTGTGATACAGTAGGTGGTTGTGTTCTGTCCTGCTGGATCAGATTTTAGTGTATGGATTTACTTAAGGGGGGTTTTCTTTAGATACCTTGTGCCGTGGTAACTACCTAGGAAGGTTCTGTACCGCCCAGTTGGGAATTTGTATACAGGGAAAGGTTGCGAGTTTTGCTAGGCAACTGGGACTTTTTTTTGTCTAGGCTAGCGAATACGAAGGGAAGGGCTGACGTGACGTGACGGGGGCGCCCAGGGGTTGACGGGAGTGAGATGCGGCGGCGCGGGGATGGGAACTTCCGTTATTCTTTTGTGATGAGATACGTATCCGTGTCCCTATATGTTTCTTTTGGAATGAGTTTTGTGATTTTGTTGCGTGGGTGGGATAGCCATTTTCTTTCCTAGGTAGGTAGGAGGAGATGCATGTGTTTCTTTTGTCACACTACACCTGCCTCTCTCAGAGAGATGGTAATGAGGTCTCACTGCGGGAAGAAAACGTGGGGTGGTAAACAAATGAATAAATTAAAAGATTAAAGGTTTGGTTGGTTGAATGTGCATGCGTGCAAATGTTGGTTGCGTTGGTTGGTTGATTGACCTCCCTCCCCCTTTTCCCGAAGTTTTTTCCCGGGCTTTGTGGGTGCGCATTTCTTGGGATTGGGATATAGTATTGCCAACAGGCAACAGCCAACGACGGGATTTCTGGTGTTGGGATTGAGGTTATCTCGGGTGGTCGTGGTTTATGTAGGTATGGTCTGGTAACACGACTTTGATGCGTCCGGGTAAAGTCCATGTAACTACTGTTGTACTCTTGTTTCATGGGGGCACATAATTACTACAAGAGAGCTGGGTGTTTGTGTTACAAAGGCAAAAGAGCAATGTCTGTCTAAAGTATTTACTGCCCTATACAGCGGCAATTGTTGTCTGATGGGCTGAAACCGTGGGAAAACACCATGGGAACTGCCAAAGGAAACCAATTGCACCGTGCTTGAAGGACAACACTTGTGACGGGACACACTTCCCCTTCAATCCCTTCAATGGCATGGTGGTAAACACAGAGAGGTATGGGGAAACTTGGCGGCGGTCCTGCCCGACGGTTCGGAGTCAGCTCCCGGGGAACTCGTGAATGTCCCCCGCCCACAGAGAACCGCTGCCTCCTTCGAGGTCCTCGCGCAAGAGGTTCTTCGGGTGTATCCAAGCAGGCACGGGTTATGAAGTCTCCGCGAGAGATAAAAAACTGAAGAATAGGGGGGAAAGGGTAGAATCGTCACTTACCGAGCTTGACAACTCACCGGAAGCCAACCCGCCGTGAGATGACATGGTTGAAGCCCGATTCCCAAGGTCAGGTAGGTGCGGAGACGCATCAGTAACCTATCTGATGTTAGAGAGAGAGAGAAAGAGAGAAAGAGGCTTTAACCCATCAACCCAGATATGTTCTCCTTCCTCCCTCCGTCCCTCCTCCATCTGTGACCTCATCATCATCATCATCAAGACCCCGTACTGGTGTGCTACGTACATGTAGTTGAGTCGAGCGGCTTGGTGCACACAGGAAGAATACAGTTCCCCGGATATATATCCTCTCTTGACGTTTGCTCAAGGAACGAATGTTGTGCTGCTGCTGATAGTAGTAGTAGTAGTGATTCTGTCGCCGCGCTGTCCTAGTGTCTTCTAACGAGGACAAACCCATCATTTCTCCTCTGGCATCGTCCAGTCTTTTCTTTTGGGAGCATGTGAAACGTTACCAATCCCCTACGCAAGAGGTCTGCAAAACGAGAGTAGGTTGTCAGATATCTTCGCTGGTCTGATAACCAGGCACAGGCACAGGCGGCGGACTGAATAGCTACCGCTATGGCGAGTGACACATGTCGTTCTTTTCTTTATTCCCACCTCACCGTCGTTGCTTCTTCGGGCAGAAAAGCAAATTCGCCATGCCATACAAGAGTAGGTAGTCAATCTGGGGTTACTCAGCCAGCGACGAGTGACATATATCCCTCCTACTATTCTCCCCGTTGTTTATTCTTTTGTTCTCAGTGAAAATGACACAAGAGAGGACTGGAAGAATGACAATTACGCGTCAGCTCTTCCCCCCATCTCCAACCCATCTACGTATTCGTGCCCGTGTGCAAAGAGAGTCCATGACAGTTCCTGGTTCTCCCAGGACCCAGACACCATCTCCCAACACGAACCAACGCCTGCAGGACCCGGATATGTGGAACAGAAAACCAGGTTAGCGGTAATTAGATGGGTGCCGGCGACGTCTGGTATTCCCACCACATCTCTAAAACATTCCAGATATCAAAATACGTTGCCACGGGGGGTGTGTGGATGGATGTGAGTATGGTCTGATTCCCCAAAACATGGATGACAGTTCGAATGTGTCTGTGAGTGAGTGACGACGACGCCGACGACGACGACGACAGGATGAACGGAGCGTCAACCCGGCCGGGGCGAGGTTTGACACGAAGGAAGCTTGGGATTGGAGCGGGAATGACATTATGTATGTCATCCTGCCGGCACCGCTTTCACCTACCTACCTTCTCGATACCGTAACTCACCATACTGCTTCTCGAAGGCAACAAAAGCAACCGTTTCAGAAAGGTAGGTAAAGGTGGAGGACACAAACCCTGACGTGGACCGAACCGGGCCGAGTGAGTGAGAAAAATTGCCAAGCCTTCGCCACCACTTCTCTCCTGTTTTGTCATGACTCTTGCGGTCGGGTATTTGGAAGAGATGGAGAGAGACAAAATCGATAGATCTGCTGCACCCTCACCTTGTTGGCCTCCTCTCTCACCTCACCTACCTCGTCCGGAATCAGGACCCATAAACCGAGTGGCGGCTATCTGACCTAGCGGCAATTACATGCTTGCGAATTCCAGATGTCCAGGATGTCGAGAAGGAGGGGGCCAGAGTGGAAACGGGTGGACGGACCAAGTGGGTGCGTAACCTACCGGATCCGTCCATCATCCCGAGCTGGTCATCATCGGTGGGAATAAACTCAGGCCTGATTGCTTGTGCTTGTGTGTGCCTGACATGGTGCAGACTCCAAAACTCAGTGTGTATCCGCTGTCTGCGTATACACAACCGAAAAAGTTGTGAAACCCAAACGAGGACAAGCCCCTATCACTACTGACCCCATGTTGGAAAGTAAACAGCCAAGATTGCCCCCACTCCCTTGGTTTTGGTGGAGTAGAGGGGAATGTTTCGATAGCGGCGGAATCTCATCCTTCGTCCCCCCCGGGGCAGGATCCGTGGTCGCCGCAGGATCAAGAGAAGAAAAAGGCAGTCAGTAATAAACGCAACAACACCATGTGAAACCTGGGAATAACAATGTACGGGACCAGGAATCGTGCGAAAGAGAGATCGCAAGGGCAGGGTGACATGCCACCTCCCTCATCCAGATGCTTCGCAAAAGTGATCTGCCAAACCTGCAGCTTCTGGATAAAAGAGAGAAGTGCCGACAGCATCCGTAAGACCACACAGCCAGACCGCCGGTTTGATAGGTCGGCCGGGGGCGGTGGAGCACACGACGCCGCTAGCGGATGATATACCGGGTTGGACCGGCCGAGTCGGCGCTGGGAACGACGGGCCTCGACCTGCCCCAAAGAGGCCGGGCCCCTACCCTAGCCCAATGGAACTTCCGGCGCATCATCCTTGGCGGGTCGGCGCATCTGGACGGGCAGGACGGGCTAGCTTTGGCGTCCACGCCGCCGTCCTCTCGCCCCTTTTCTGTCCCGAGACATGTGCCGGCTTCTCTCTCGAGGGGGGGGGGTCAAGCTCTGTGCTGCTGCTCTGTGCCTGCAGCGGCCAGAGGGTGGAAATTGAGCAAAAAAGGGCGTGCCGGATCCGTCGACGCCTGCTCCGCAGCTACACCTGGCCGTCGTCGCCCCCGTCGCCCCCGTGGTCTCCGATCGAACGACGATTCGAGCGGCAACAGCACGCTAGAGTACAAGCCTGGACCGGAGCACGCTCGGCGGCTTTTCCAGCGGCTGAAGGGACGACCTGGCGCTTTCTCGGCACCCTCCCGCCGAGTCTCCCTCGGCCACGTGTAACTAGACTGCTGAGGTACCGTGGAGGCCGGCTAGTGTGTGTATCCGTGGTTACACACGGCCAGAACTCGGGGCCCCTTTTTGGCATATTTCTTGAGATTTTACTGCCGCAACGCTCGGTTCGCAGAGTATCTAACGCTCATCTCATAACGTAGCATAACTATCCCCGATATCCACCACAAGCATGGAGAGGTAGTGTAGGTAGCGTAGTGCTCGGCGGGTTTGGCGCTGCGATGTGCACTACAGACGTAGCAGTGCTGAGATCTCGCAACTCGTCGAGAATAGGTCTTACCCACTAGAAGAATGGGACGTCGCCGGCGGCTCCATGGCACCCACGACAGGAGATGGATCCCAAAAGTGCCGCATGCAACCATCCCATGGCTCGCAACCAGGGATCGAAGCGCGAGCCCCAAGCCGGCCATCTGCATTAGCCTGGCATTTCGTCATCCAATTTCGCGCCAAGGATGGGAACCATTGTACCCTGTTGGACGTCTGCCTAGAGACCGACTGTCGAGCCAGGATCAAATGCCAAAGAAGGGAGGAGGAGCGAGCCATGAATCAATCCAGCCGGCAGGCCGTCTCCTTTGATCGAGGGCGTGCCCGTGGCGAAAGCGTCGTGGCGTCGGTCCGAAGACGTGAGAATAAAAACGGCAAAAATCTCTCTCTCAATGGCAAAGGGGTCAGTCATCATCCCTCACGGCACACCCCGGCTTTGCCCCCCGCCCCTCACCGGGTGTAGTAGCCAAGAAAAGAACAAAAAAAAAAGAAAGGGTAACAAAGCCGGCCAGACGCAACGGCTAACCAGGCGACTGCCGAGGACGGTTGTCGTCGTCGACGACATTCCTGACGGGCTGCTGCCGCAATCCGGGAACCAAGGACACCCTCCGGGAAGGCTTTCCCTGAACCGTGTGCGGGGGTTACTATCTTGCGCGCTGTCATGGAATGCGGCTATTCGTAGAGATATCAGCTTTGGAGGAGGGATGGGGGGGAGGCCAATCACGGCAGTGCGGGAAAGCTGCGTGAGCCGTCGATACAAGTCCAAGGACCCGGATTCTGCCCAGGCAGGACTGGGAATGGTAATCTCGTCGGCGGTCGGGCTCGTCTTGGTTCGCTGCTCGTCCCAACCCGGCCCTCCTCCTCCTCCTCCTCCACCATGCTCCGCCATTGGGGAAGCACTATGAAGCAGCCATGTCTTCGTCTGATACTCTGGCTCCGATATTGCGATATTGCTGCCCGCCCTCTCTCCATCTTTTGTCTGCCGAACTTTAATGACCTGCCATCCAAGCCGGGGGGGAATCCCAGGGGGGCGTGCCCCCGTGTAATTGGTGTCTATTTTCAGACCACTTTGTCTCACGGAACCGCTCCGCATTTTTTCTCTCGAGGGGTCCCCGGGAAGGGCAGACCCCAATTCGAACTTACCCCAAACCCACAAAGCAAAAATGTCCGGGCCCGGGTCTCAGACGTGATGACGTGCGGCCTTTCATCAAACTGTCCACACACGTCCAGCCGGAGCTCAGTCCTCCACGAAACCAAACGTACCACACACCCAATGGCAGCCAATAACTATGCCCTGATCCCTAGAGTGTAGATTGCAGTGCTGCTTTTGCGGCGCCGCGCGTGTGACGCTGCCAGGCCTGCAGCTTCTGGTGGTCTCCCGCAGCGCGGGGTCTGCCGGACGGCTTCGCGGCAAATCGTTCCCTTCACCGTCCAAGAGCCACAAAGCCAAGCGGAGTCCCCGACGCTACCTTCTTGCAGCAGTGCAGTGAGTGGGCTTGCCGACAGCTTGTGGGCTGAGAGAATGCTGCCAAGCTTGCCGGTAATCTTACCAGCGTCGGTGCGCTGTGAGCATACGCCGTACTGCTGCTGCTGTTGCTGCTCCTGTCCCGTGACAGGGCACAAAGGGGGTAGGCGGCGGCGGAAAAAAGGGGGGCGTTGCAACGCTGGGGAAATCGTTTGCCCGTCCTTGGTTGCCGTTGATGAGTTCCTCCTCGGGGATGCAATCAGTAGAGTGGCGGGCTCAGCTCCGATATGTCGATATACCTACCCTATGCTCATGGCAAAATAACACATAAACCCACCCGGTGTGTGGGACCCGTGGAAAGTGTCGTTGTCGTTAATGCCAGCCCATAACAATAAAGGATGGGACGGTTGGGAGGGGGAGATCCGGGTTTGGCAATAACCACCTGAATTTAAGGTCGGCGGGTCAGCTCTGCCGACTTGTCCGGCTCGTTGATTGCCATCCCCAGATTCCCGTCGGCGGGCGGGCCAGCTTCTTTTATTAGAACCCGGCCGAGGTGCAGGGCTGGCCTCATGACGCCTCGCCTCCCAACGGTAAATCGACGTTAAACTCCCATGAGGCGTCGACGAGATGGTGTTGACTTCATCTGAGCTGGGCAGCCTTGCCGCGTCAGAGGCACCCAGGCACAGGGATCCTGCAGGAACCTCCGTTGATAAAGCGGTTCCTCGCTCCCCAACATCAGATGGAGCCACTTCTCCCTCGCACCCGCAACCGTCCGCTCACGAGATATTGCGTCGGTATTGCTTATGCATCAAACGGGTTGGACTGACCGTAAAATAGATCTGGCTGGGCCCTTCGCTTCATCATGTCCATCTCGAGCCGGCCGAGGAGGGATGATATGGCCGTGTGTGCTCAAGAGAGTGGCGTCCAGAGGGGGGTGAGCCGAGGGCTGCATCTCGAGCCATTGTCGTCATGCTGAAAGCGGGCGAGCAGCACGGGGGGGGGAAGAGAAATGAGTCGACAACATGGTGTTTGTTGCTTTGTGTTGGTGGCCCCTGGCTGACCCCCTCCGAGCCTCTTCTCCTTACCCCCATCACGGAGCGGAATGCCGAACGCCAATGCGGCGGGTGATTGCCAACCCACCCCTGCTCGTACATACCAAGGTTTACACTACGCGGAGCTTTCGCGAGAAATGGTGGGGTTACAGATAACCAGCCACCAAACTCCCTTTCCATCGCTTTGCAGACTGCTTCTCTTGTCAAGTCTGCCCCCGTGTCGACAAGGGGACTATGAAGGTGCGGCTCGCCGAGACTGATAACAGCAGAAATGGGAACTTGTCCCCCCCCGAAGACAGGAACCTTGGGCATAAGTAGCCGAGGCTTTTTAGCGTCTTTGGTTGTTGTTGTCCTCTTCAGTTCTCCGGCTCAAATTGGCCGGCGTTGATTGGACCCAGAGTTCGTAGAGTGCTCAGGAGAGTAGTACCCAGGGCTTGGCTGAGTGAGAGTCTTTGCCGGGTCCTACTGCTAAAAATAGGCGGGAGCCCCCTCCACGAAATGGTCAACTGTGGTCCACCCGCGATGGCGTTTTGTTAGTATTTGGTCAAGTAGATTGTCTGGCGAGCGGAACCGAGAAAGGCGTCAAAGGTTTCCGTCCCCATTAGAGTAGAGACCCCTACCATCCGTATCTGCATTGCGAGTTCGCGGGGAGTGCGGCTTTGTCCGCCGGCGTCTGCTGTTCGTTTGTTGACATCCCGAGCCTTCAGGGGGGGCTTGCTTGCAACGGTGATCGAGGCGCCGATGAACCCCACACATGGCCGAAAAATTGGCGACGAGGGTGGAGAGGCAGGTAGGGTTCTCGAGAAGTGAGTGTACACTACCTTTGTTTTCGACCGCAGATGAGGTCCTTCGCGTTCCGACTTTTGTTTCTGCCGTGAGTACCATAATTCGGATCCTGCTTCTTCTCTCTATTCCGGGCTCAGCCGAGACACATGACAATTGATCGAGGTTCAAACCCACGGGAAACCGTGGCGCTGAAAACGTGCCTGCCACACGCTGAGAACGTGGCCAATTTCATGGCGGGAGCGGCGTACTTGGGCTGACAGAGACCCCCTCCCTCGCTCGCCCTCGTATCCCTAGGGCTTGAGATCCTCTCAACGCCGTCTCTCTACATAGTTAGTTCCAACAACAGCGTCGGAAAGCGAGGCGCATCTCTCCGGAAGACCTCCCAGAAGCGGAAGTCAAGTCCCAACCAACGGCCCCGGGCCTGGTATCAGCGTGTCATCGCGCGTCAAATCGAGTCGATGCCTCGCAGCTAATTTTTTTTCTAGAAGCCCGGATCACACGACCCCGGTCGCTAGCCCTCCTTTCTTGCGCAACACTGACCAGCCAGAGAGCCTTGTGTGTCTCAACAAAAGGAGGGAACGCTTGTCCGGATCCGGTTACTGGCCCCTTGCCTGCATCAGGGGCATAACCAGAAGTTCCGTGCTTTCAAGGTTGAATCTGTCGAAATATACAGCGCAGCATCCCGATGGCTCTGGCACGCCATGCCGCTGCATTCTGTTGACCTTTTGCTCGTCGAGATGTCTTGGCCAAGAACAGAGAACTAACTTGACCTAACTGCCTTGTGCCGATCCCTCAGAAGTTGCATAAAGTGACGAATAAGACAACGCCATGTCGTTGCATGAGTTGCACCGTCAAAGTTCGGATGGGCCTCTCAAAGCCACACGGCCTACGACCTTAACTGTCGATCTTAGAAGATTCCCTGTCCGATAGCAAAAAGTCAATGCATGACCATTGTCTTAGCGGATTATACCAGTCAGTCCCTGGGCCCTGTTTGATGCTGATAACTGTAAATCCGCCAACGGTGAGCAGATCGCGGGAGCCACAGCCGGAGGACGAAACCGAACCAACCAAGTGGTGGGATTGCCTTGCCGTCCGCCGCTTCCCCCCTTCCGCGGGTAGCAACTCAAGATCGAAGTGGCTTGGAAGTTGCCTCATCCCGCTGTGATCAGATATGAGGATCGAAGCCAATCTCGTCTCACGCTTGTCGACGCTTACGCAGTCCGTTAACGCCGCATCCTTCCTGACCCTGTCAGATGCTCACCCCCACCTTGTGTGTGCTTCTCGACACACGTCGCGGCTCTTTGTGGCATAAATACCTACCTGCCTGGTTGGTAGGTACGGCTGCTCCGCGCCTCGGTTTGCCTGTTGTGCGGAGACCGCTGAGCGGATAATTCTCTGGTCCGGACATTGGGGAGCGTAGCCGGCGTCGAGCTTTTCCAAGCATAATCAGGGCATGTTTTCGGCTGTGAAGGCTCGAGAGCCGACTGTATGCACGTCGTTCCGGGAAGGGAAAGCTGTCAGTTGTAGCTGTTGGACGCGAGCCTATCGGGTCCTGGCTCGCGAGCCCTTGCTCACATGGTTCTTCTCCAGCAAGGTCCCCAAGCTCTGGGCCCGGAAATTCGACCTTTCCCGCTCCATTCTCTTTTGCCAGATTCTCTGGGGGGTGCGTCATGGTCTCAGGAGAAGCATCGGGACGCTTCTGCTGGGCTGGCTGCTGCTGCTCAGGTTACGAATAACTAGGATAGTCCCTGAAGCGTGGAGGCTCCATGAGTTTTTCATGGTCGGTTCCGATCAGCAGCGAACAGCGGTGCGACTCTTTGTGGGAGGGCGATCCTGGCGGGGTTGCGGACTTGGCGGGCGGCTAGCTATGTGTATGTAAGGTAGTTGTGAGATGTCGAGCTTGGGGTAAAGACGCTCCTTGGTGAGGACGCAAATGCCAGATGTGTGCAGCAAGTACCGCTGGCAGATCGCAGTGTGTCTCGTCTCGAGAAAGCTCCGAAGCTCGAGTTCCACCACAGGATGACTCGGCTGAGAGGTCCAGAGGCTCGCGAGGGGCGGCCAATCATGGTTATCATTACGGGAAAAGTATCAGGACAATCCGAAGGCAAACCCGAAACAACTTTCTCCAGGGCTGTTGGTGTCTCACGGGAGCCGATCGAGCTTGGTGGTGGAACCAGCCGCCCAATGCCAAGACAAGAAGAAATGCTAGCGCTCTGCTCGGTCAGGCCCACGATGCTCGACGCTAACATCTGCCGAGTCGGCGCCGGCACGGAAAGTCTCTCGCTACCTAGACAGTGCAGAGGTCCTGGAGGGGCCTCGGCTCCCAAAGGGCCGCTGTTGTCCTGACCGGAGCTTCGTCGTCGAGTCCTCGAGCGGGCCAAAGGAGGATCATGACAGCTACACGCTTCTTCGTGCAGTCGAGGGCCGATGGTTCCGGAGACGGTGGAGGTTGGTGAAGCTGTTGGTGCCCGGCAACAATATAACCAGTGGCCAGGCAAACACCGTTGGCCATGACGAGAGGGGCGCTGCTTGCAGATGAGTGCTCCTCGATGGAGTCGACCAGAATTACCCAAGATTCCGGATGAATGCCCGGCTTCTCGCTAGTTAGGGCTGACCTTGTTGCCAACGACTGGCGCTTGTTGACAGCGCTGGCCGCCGCCTTGCCCAGTCATATTATCTCGGTAATCGCACAATGGCGGGGTGAAGACAGCATTTTGTGGTGTGGCCCCATGGATCCACGGTTCCAACCTGAGAAGGCCATAGTTATCTTGGCAACGGAGCCGACGGCGTGTTGGAGTCGCGGACTGTCTTGTGTCGGGCCGTCTCGCTCGCCTGTCCGCTGCAGCTTGCTGGTTCCAGTCAGACCGGACGGTGTGTGGCAGCGGCATTCGCAGCCGGGAGCAACAAAAGTTCGGGGGGGCTGCGTCGGCGGCAATTGAACAGACAGAGCCGTCCTAAATCCCCGGCGATCATTCATGCGCCAGTAGCTAGTTAGTTAATCCCGTAGGCCACCGCTGGCGGGTCCTGTCCGCGGATGTCAGTGGGAAAAAAGGGGACGAGACCATCACCGCCCACCCGTGCGCGGCTGGCTGCGTGTCCAGAGTTCCACATCACAGATCCCAGGGGACTGGGATCGAACTAGCGACGACATGCCGAGCCCATCTTATTAGCCCTCTGCTATTACATTTCCTGCAGGGTTGTAGTTGTCGTCCACGGCACACGCAGACACACACACACAATCGGGGTGCGGTGGCTCAGCAAAGCAGGCGCAGGCCATGTTGTGTAGCCGTGTCGACAGCATTGCTGACCGGGATACGGAAGGGAGCGCGGTATTGGGCGAGTCGGGTGTCGAGGACCAATTCGCACGTTTGCGTAGATCTGACGATGCCGGGGCAGATTCCGAGCCAGATGCTTCATACCTATTCCGTACCTAGAGAAGGAGGTGGCGCTCAATGGAGGCATTGGATAACGTTAGTTAGTTAATGGAGGGGCACAGGATTCAACGCCGCGGTTGACGTGACATTGGAGGAAGCAGCAAGCACGCGATGGATTCAATTGCGTGCGGCCATCAAGTGGAAGTGGCAGTTGTTGGAGCATCAAACTCGCCAGGCAGGCGCGAAAGAGAATTCTGCAGCGTCAACCATGCCGTGTGTAATTGCCAGTTTCCAGTTTCCCGTGTTGTCAATGCTTGCCCGCATGCCGAGCCCCGCCTAAATTTCCCAGCCCATCTCAGCTCCAAACCGAGGTCCCTTTTTTTCCCGCCTTTTTTGCTTGCTCCCTCGAAGCCCAGAAGGGCGCCAAGGAACCCAGCTAAGCGACTTCGCCGGCTCATCAATGATCATCACCAACCGTGATCCATCGAGATCCGCATCCTGGCTGTGACGGAGAATTCCCGTGCCGCTGCGAAGGGAGGAGCGGACGGCATTCTGCCAGGCCTCGACGGCAATGCCCTCTTCGTGTCTTGGTTTTTTATTTTATTTTTTGCGTGGACGGGCTGGGCGGGAACGGCATCGCGGCAGCTGGCGGCGAGCAGCATGTTACGGTTCGGAGTACTCCGCGGCCACGGGTGGTCAGGAAGGCAGGCAGGTACAATACATGGCTGTTTGCCCATTGACCACTGATGTGATGATTGAGCGCCCGATACACCCTCAGCGGGTACCTCGGGAAGACCTCCCCCGGGGTCTGGATGGGCGTGTCGGGCAGGGGTTCCCCAAGTCTCGCGGCGGTCGCAGGCCGCAGAGACTCGCAGATTCCGCGCAGCACAGCACCGCACACGTCCCAAAGTTGCACGCCTGATGCGGCCAGGTCGCGCCGCCCGCCGAAAAAGCAAAAAGACATTGTGCATGGCTCGCCGCGTCCGCGTCTCGACGACCGGCCCACGCCGTTGCGCCTCGCCTCGAGCGTCAAGGAAGCCGGTGGCAGACCAAAGTTCCAGAAGGGTGCGGAATGGTTGGCCGCTGTCGCGGCGTGGGACGGCGTTGCGTGCCCGCTGGGCTGTTAGGTTAGGCTGCTGGGCTGCTGGGCGGGCAAGGCCACGATGGATGCTCGCTAGTCACCGAACGTCAACTAGTTTCTCAGGCATGTCTTGCCCTCGTCCAATATTGCTCTGGGCTCTGGCATATGGACTCGTGGCGGGCCCGACAAGCCCGTGGATCCCGTCCCTCGCAGGCTGACACTGACACTCACTCGCTCGCTCGCCCTGGCCTGGCCTTGCCTCGCCTGGCTCCCAAGCGAACAAGCTGCGCCGTGGGCGCAATAACGAGCACCATCCTCATCGGGGTCGTCGACACCGGGTCGGGTGAGGCCATTCCCTTTACACGTGTATACGTGTATTCCCCTGCGATGGCGGGTGGTAGAGTAGGCTTGGCGGGACTCTGGGCCCCCTGTCCTTGTCTCGCCGCTGCCAGTCCCGGTCCCAATCCCCCGTCCAGCGGCCATCCACCACAACCAAGTCTCCCTGCTCCTTATCTTCCCGAACCCTCTTTTCCTCGTGGAGGCTCCTCCCCATGTCGATTCGCTTCCTCGCCCCGTTTCCGCTCAAGAGACACGCCCTCCTTAACCCCCCCCCCCGGGCTGACTTACACCACCCCCCACCATCTCCCGCCCCAAGCCACCAGGATGGGCCACCCATGCAGGTTGCGTTCGAACGGGGAATGGGATGAATGCGGGCACCGCCAACCTCGATCCAAAATTCCTTAGCTCGGTCGCCTGTTTGGACACCCCTCCCCCCTACCTAACCCTCTGTCGAGGCTCGCCGGGATGCTCTCTCATATTGCTGGGGATGGACAAGTATTGGGGTACGAAGGGCCGGGGTGCGGTACTGTGCGTTAGATGCATCGTCAAAAGACAGCAGCGCCATGCCGCGCTGCCGAAAGCCATCGGCTTGGTCCTTTCAAGCCAGTGGACAGGGGCGAGCGAGAAAAGAGCGGCGGAAACGGCACGTGTGGGCATACCTGGGAGACTGGAGAACACGATGCATCATCCACTGGGCCGGGCTGGCTGACTGGGCCAGCCGGTTGGCTTACAAGGAGGCACCAGGCCCGCTCCCTCTCACGCATACATACATACATACGCCGGTGCTCTTCCCGTTTGCCTGGCCCCCCTGTTCACGCAGGCTACCTACAACATAGGCCAAAACCCCCTTCGTAGCCAGACTCGAGCGCTGCCTCGGTGTATCTTGCGGCATCTTGCTAAGGAGTGAGGCCGATAGTACGACCGGGCTTCCTGCTCGATGGGCTCTTGCTCCCCACCCGACTCGGCAGATCATATCAGCCCTCTAGCAGCCGCATCCCGTCTCGCACACCTCGTTCTTGCCGGCTCGACGTCGACACGACTCCGGAACCTCGCACACCAAGCTTTCGGAACCCAGGATCCCCCCCGCCCGTTGATGGCTGTTGAGCCCCATCGTCTAGTCATCAGACATCCCGAGACCGCCAACAACAGATCGCCCGTGCAGCTCGCTTGACTACTTAATTATCCGGGGTTGGTAGTTTCCTCGTGCTAGCCTGGGCGGCACGCCCGTCGAAAAGGTTGCCGTGAGTTTGACTGCGCCTGTGTGTACCTTTATCCGGCGAATATCTAGCTGTTGGTCGCCTCCGACCCTTTGTCCCTCGGGCCTCCGTTACAACCCTCCTCCCTGTTAGTCAACAAAACGAGAGCGAGCACGTCTGTCTCTTGCCCACCACTCGGGACCGTCACGACGACAAGGGACACCGCTCTGAATCGTCTTTGCCAGCGCCGACACTCATCACCTTTCTCAATGGGTGTTGCATCCTACCTCGATCTTCGAACCCGCTTGGCCATCCCGGACACGCCGCCCGAGATACTCACGCCGGATACTTCGTCGTATTCTTCCAGATACTCCGAGGAGCGGTCTTGGAACCCGCCCGCTCCTCTCTCTCCGCCTATGTCCAACTATGATCCGTCCGCCAAGGCCGCCGATATGTCCGCGGGGAAGGGCCCGGGCGAGGCTCCGGTCCGTAGGGAAGCCGCCAGCGATCAAGCACCGCCGCCGCCGCGACAGCAGCTCCCATCCCTGAGCAGTCTCTTTGGTCCGCCGCCGCCGGTGCGACCTTTCCACTCTCCCGTGTCCGACCGGCCAGGCCCCCCCTATGCGTCCAACTCGCCGCTGGACCGCCCGTTCGGTCCGGCGACGAGCCAAGGCCGAGCATCCCCTTCATCGTACCTCTCGCCAGTGACCACGATGCCGCCGATATCACAGCCTCGAAGCGCGCCAGAACCGTTGTCGTCGGAGCGCCATCGCTTCCCGCCACTGAGCCAGGCCTTTGCGCCACCCAGCTCGCCGCTCTACCAAGATTCAGAACGCCAGCAGAGGCCCCCTGACACGCCTTCCAGCTTCGTCAACGTGGGCAAGTGGTCGGCTCGCCCGAAGAGCCGAGACACGCAAGCCGACAGGAGCGATTCCCAAACGTACAAGTCGTCGAATTCGTACTCGAGCTCACTACCGCCCTCCCGGCACGGAGAAGAGAGTGGACGTCGCGAGCAACCCGCAGGCCAGTCGTCAGGACACGTGCTTCCCAAGACGCCGGACAGCACGGGCGAAATTGTCCTTTCCAAGGATGGCTTGGGGCCCAAGATCTGGACCGGGACACACTTCCTGCCCCGGTTCGTGCGGGCGGCCGAAGTACCGGGCGAAGGAATGTGCTATTTCTACGACGATGGGAGCCACTGCAAGACGGTGATCGACGGAGAGGCGGTCAACGCGCACTGGGGCGTGACCAAGGCCGGGAAGCCGCGGAAGAGGCTGGCCATCGCGTGCGTGACGTGCCGGGAGAAGAAGATCAAGTGCGACCCGGACTACCCGCGGTGCGTGCAGTGTGAAAAGTTTGGCCGCGTCTGCACCTTCAAAAATGCGTAAGTGTTATGAAACGCTGGGGCCGGGGCGGCCTTGCCTGCGTAGCGGGGCCGTGCCGGGAAGCTTGTTATATCAAGTGTGTCTAATTATCTGTTTATGCTATAGCCCCCGAGGAGGTCATAATACCTCCCCTTCAACCCCACCGGCCGAGCCCGAGGACACGCGCCGATTAGGGCCCATGATCCGACCACCGCCGGAGTACCCGCGGCCCGGCAGCCACTCGAGCGAATCCATGTCGCCGCGGGTGGCCTTCCGACCCGCCAGCCCCGACCACCCGGGGGCGAACCCTCCTAAGCGGATGCGGATGGCTTACGATCATTACGTCCCGACGACGGCGGAGCCAAGATCTCCGATGGCGCCGAAGCCGGAAGCGCACCGACCTTTGGCCCTGTCATGGCCTGAACTGCCTCGCATGCGCGAGGACGCCTTGTGCCGAGCCTGGCAAACAGACCCGTATGTCTCGAACCCTCAGAGCGTGAGCACCATGATACATACCTTTTTCCGCCACTCCGATGCTCTCGCACTCCGCTTCCTCCCAGAACAGGCTTTCATGACATGGGTAAAGAATAGCGCTCACCAAAAATCCCCAGAAGATCTGATGCTCGTCTATAGCATCCTCGCCGTCTGCCAAGTCCTCGAGGGAGCGAACGTGACGTGGGTCGACGACGACTATTCGCAGGTGGCGCGGTATGCCGTGGACCACGGCGCCCTCTCGCTGCAGCTCGTCCAGGCGAGGCTGCTGCTCTCGCTGTTTTATCTCGGCACATCGCGGCAGAGCGAGGCCAACGACATGCTGGGCAGCGCCATCTCGGCCGCAACGTTTCTGCAGCTCCATCTGGACCTCGAAAAGTCGCGCGACACCGGGCTGACGACGTTTCCCTTTGGGCTGACTAGGGCGGGCTATGTCGAGTGCAGGACGAGGACGTTCTGGTGTTGCTACTTGCTGGAGCGGCTCAACGGGCTTTTCCCCACACGACCCGCCATTCTCAACGACGAGGATATCTTTCTGCGTCTGCCGGCCGACGTGACGAGCTTGGAGGAGCAGAGAGCCGTGGCCACGCCTGCGTTCGAGCCGTACTTTTCGTCGAGGCGAGACCAGCCCCGAGGCGGCGTTGTTGGCATGATGGGATATCTGGTCGAGCTCGTGTCCATCTGGGGGGATGTTATGACGTCGATCTCTAGGTTCTCGCACCGCGCTTCTTCTTTCTACAACCTGGACTTTTCCACGTTTCACCGGGACATCATGTCGCGACTCGACGACTGGAAGAGCTCGTTACCAACGCGACTCGATTTCCCGTCGGCCAATCTGAGCAGCAGCAGCATGGTTCCGGAGGAGGAGGAGGACTGGGGGACGTTGTTGCTGATGTACTTGGTCTTTCACATGACCATGGTCAAGCTGCACCGCCACGCCCCCGTCCGCCTGCTGCCGCCGCCGGACGTGCTGCGCTACGCATTGGTAGCGCAGGACCACGCCTGGGCGATCCTGGATGTTGCTTTCGGGGCGGCCAGGCATGTGTCCGGATATGGATCGCCGCAGCCACCGCCGCCGCCGTTTACGTCGCTCGCGCTGCTCGAGGCTACCGATGTGTTGTCGGCCGAGGGAGGCATCGGGGATCTCGAGCGGCTTGTGGCCGCGCTGGCACCGGCGAGGGCGCTTCTCACGCTGATGGGTCGCGGCGGCGCGTGGCGGGATACGGCGGCGCAGCAGATGGCCATGGAGCGACGGCTCGATATGCTGAGGGGCGTGCCGGAACATGTCGCTGCCTGTGGTGGGCCGGATACCGTCGGCGAGTTCCATCGGCCCTGGATCCGGGTGTTCAGGTACCGGGACGAGAGGGGACAGAATGAGCGGGGCGTGGCGCCGGGGTGGCGGTGGCAGATGTTGGACGCGCTTGAGACGCGGTTTTCTCGCGAGATGGATTGCGTATATACGGCTCTTACAGGGGCTACGGCGTACGCTTGATGATTGGGATTTTTTTTCTTGGTTAGGGGAATGGGTTTTCATTGGGTGGATGGATGGGGCATTGGATGGTTTTTCTCTCTCTCTGACGTCTACATGTTTTTATATCATCCTCTTCATTGTGTATATGTTTTGGCGGAAGGATCGGTGAGAGACACGGGGAGAAGGGGGGGTTTTGCATTGCATAGAGGCGTTCTGTTATGGCTTTAAAATGGGACGGACGGGAGGGAAGGGCGGGAGAAGAGGGCGGTGGAAAAAGATACCTGTACTGTTAGCTCTACCTAGTTCAGATGTGGAGGGGAATACCCAAATTTTGGGGAATATTTTCAGTTTTCAAGAGAGGTTTTTGCTTGCTTTGTGTAAACCGTATCATGAATGAGTTGAGTTGTTTTCTCGGTTTCCATTATCCATATCCGCTCACAACTTTGAGAGAAGTGCCCCTTTGTTGCATTTCGTACTTGTCAAAACATACCTAACAGAACAGACTCAACATTTCCCATCAATCAGTTATGACCAGCTCACATCTCACATCTCACATTCCCAGCACACACACACACTCTCTCTCTCTCGTATCCATTGTTCCATTGTAGTCATATCCATTCGACCGAATACTGGTAATAAACCCACCGACTGACCGACCGACCGACCAACCAACCGATCGACACCGAACCATAAAACGAAACAAAATGGTTGGGGAAAGGTGAGCTAAGGAGGTGTGTCGTGTGCAAAAAGTTGATGGGCACAGCGGAATGACTTCCCGTCATTCCGGACATTTTTTGCATTGCTGCCTTGCGTGCCTTCGGGTCGACGGGAAAAATCTTGGGAGGCACGGAGGGGTGTGTGTGTCTCACTTTTTTGCTGCAGGGCTGTGTGCAAGGTTGGGAATCCCGATTCCCGCGAGGCTTCTAGCTTGCTTCTAGAAGGATGCCCTGTTGGACGGAGGATGGAAGGTGTGCAAGGTGAGGGAGGTGAGCGGTTGGTGGTGGATTATGTAATGCATTGGATTTGGGGTGAACTCTACAGTGCGTGCTTACGGTGCGGTAACTCACCGGTTACAGGGTGCAATCGTCTAAAGTCTCTCCCTCACCTGAGCTGCAAGGCTGTGAAGGGGATGCGTGTTGTTGTTAGGCGTGAGGCACAAAGCTTAATCCTCCTTGGAATGTTTCATTCCCTTTTTTTGATTGAGGACCTAAATAAGAGGCACAGGTAACGAAGGCGTTTGGTTTTTGCACGTGCCGTGTGGACTTTCAGTTCGGCCTTGGGGCAGAGATACCTCAGGTCCCTTCTTCACCATCACCACGGTCTCTCATCGGTATCGAAAAGACAAACCCTACCAACACCAGAGCGATGCCCGACCCAACGAAATTCCCACAGAAACCCATATCCCAATTACTAGGATCCAACGGTTTGTCTCCTTCCCTCCCTCCATTCCCACCATCCATCTAACATCCCCCCCAATTCCAGGCCCCGTCCACGCGGTATCCTACTCCGCCTCCCCCGGCACCTACATCCTAACCGGCTCCTCCGACCGCACCATCCGGCTCTACAAACCCTCCTCCCCATCCCCATCCCCTCCCACCACCACCAACACCCCCTCATCATCATCACCCCCCGCCGCCGCAGGGTCACCCATTCCCCCAGCGAAGCTACTCCAAACCTACTCAGCCCACGGCTACGAAGTCCTATCCCTATCCGTCGCCTCCTCGAACGCCCACTTCGCCTCAGCAGGCGGCGACCGCACAGTCTACCTCTGGGACGTAACCACCGCCAACACACTCCGCCGCTTCGGGGGCTCCTCATCATTCGGCCACACAGGCCGCGTGAACTGCGTCACGTTCGCCGGCCACGACGACTCGGTCCTCGCGAGCGGCGGGACCGACACCACCGTGCGCCTGTGGGATCTCCGCGGCACGAGTCCCAAACCAATCCAAATCTTGTCGGATGCAAAAGACTCCGTGACGTCGGTGGTGGTCGCCGATGCCGAGATCATAGTCGGCAGCGTCGACGGCCGCGTGAGGAGCTATGATCTGCGCATGGGGCGGTGCACCGCCGACGTGCTCCCCGCCAGCGTGACGAGCTTGTGTCTCTCCAGAGACGGTAAGACACTACTAGTCGGCGCGCTGGATAGCACGCTCCGGCTGTTTGATAGGCGGGATGGGACTTGTCTGAGGACGTACGCCGACAAGGGGTGGCGGAATGATGAGTTCAGGGTGCAGAGCGTGCTGGGCGGGAAGGAGAAGTTCGTTGTGGCGGGCGATGAGATGAGCTCTACTCAGGCACAGGAGGAGGGGGGGTTGACGACGAGGAAGCCATTGGAAGGAAGGGTTTGGGCTTGGGATTTGTTGACAGGGAACTTGGTCGCCAAAGTGGCAGTACCCTGGGGTCCGGCGGGAACGGAGGGAATGAAAAAAGTCATTGGCAAGGATGGAAAGGAAAAGGAACGCAAGAACGTCGTCAGCTGCGTCGCCTGGCAGGACGGCGGGTTCGGCAGCCAGTTCTGCGCCGGAGGCATGTCAGGCGTCGTCACCGTCTTCGGGGAGGGCTGATAAACCAAAATCATATACAACTCCCGACCCGCACGCTATTACTGTCTGTCCGCTAGACGTGACCCGGTGTGCCTGTATCCCACCCAAGCAAATGCTCCCCTCGCCTTTTGGCCCGCTCATTATTCTACATCATGGTGAGAGACCGCCTGCGCCAGACACCCCTTTCATTCCATATGCGTTTGTAACCCAATCCCGGTTATGATACAGAGAACGCCGCGTGGCTCATCGTGACCCTACTCATCTATCGTTGCTTAGCCCATACCGACGTACTTGAACCAGTTGGGTCGGCAGTCTTCTCGGTGGAGGAAAGACTCGCCGTCCGTCAGTCTGCCCGTCACACAGCCTCGGCACTTCCTCGAGTTAGGGCAGTTGAAGAATGGGATATGCTGATACCCAATATCGCGGAACCTGCTTTCATTAGCGTTGCACCTCTCGAGAGACGGGCGACAAACCAGTGAATACGGCTAGAATCCTCAAACAGACCCAGAGCAACACTGTGGACCGGCGCATCACCCCAGCGCTCGTAGAAAAAGCCACCTGCTCGGTCCAGATGGTTAAAGTAGTCCTCGTACGCCTTGCTGCGCCAGAAGCGCATGTCGGCAATCTCAAAATTGCTCCAGAAGTGGCAGGTGGAATAACCGTGCGCCTTCTTGTTGTGGTCTGGCCGCCGCGCCTTGTCCGTCAGCCAGTCCATGGCATTGTTCTCGTGGATGTATTCCGGATGCTGCGCAATGAACTTGAGCGTCTCGGGCCACAGCGTCGGGATCGAGTCGGGAGAGTCGTAGAGGTTGATGGTGAAGCCATACGTCTTGTTGTTGTCCTGCATATACCGGAAAACGTCGTAGTCGACATCGCAGAAGAAGTGCACGTTGGGCTCGACGCGCCAGTAGTATTGCGTATCGGCGAGAGCAGGGTGCTTGTAGAACATGCCGCTGTTCCACCGACACATCTGATGGTACGAGATCTTATCGGCATACTGCACCTTTTGCTCCAGCAGCATCTTGACCGACTCTTCGTAGATATCCTTGTTGATCCAGGACGGCATCTCCCAGTGCTCCTTGGGGATAAGTTCTGCCCGTGTCAGCACGCCGTCCAGCCACCACGATATCTCAGCATACCGTATCGACACTCGGCCTTTGTCAACGCCTGCGTCTTCTCCTTAAATTCGTCGGTAAAGGGGACATCGTTGAAAAATGTCCACGGGTAGTTGAACTTGTGGTTCCACGTTCGCTCGAGGTCCTCCATCGACTGCAGCATCCCCGGTAGTTCCTCGTTCCGCACCAGCGCCAGCAGAGTGGCATTAATCCGCGCCGAAGCCTTGATGCCCGGCGCATAGTCGTCGGATGCGTGCACTAGCAGGCCCTCAGGCTCTCCCGTTGCTGTCGTCGTCAGCACGCGCGGTCAACTTCTCGGCGCAACACTTACGGTCCAAATTGGGATCTCGTTCGTACGGTATACCGTCCAGTGCTGGGGTTGACGGCCCGAAGATCTGATAGAGAAAAAAACACCACATTATGATGGCCGCCAGGGCCAGAGCCCTCACGGGGCGAGCGATAGCCATGTTTCGAAGCCGAGGTCCAATCGGCAGCGCAGGCAGCGGTTTGAGAAGCGGATCTGTGTCGCCGTCGGCCACGGTGTAGCCTTCATCCAGCGGGCCCGGAGTTACCTCATGGAGTCGGGCGCGGCGATAGCGGGATGCGGGCGGCTCTGGTGGTGAGACGAGCCGTCAAACGTGTCGAGTTTGTCGCGTTGGCGGAAAAATCTGAGATCAGCCCGGTACGTCAGGGGAAGTCGCAAAGGGAAAGGGGCCGCTGATTCAGCCGTTCGATAAGCCGATAAGCCCTGTAATTGGCGGCATGGCCGGCCAAGCAGCCCCGCCAGCTGCGACGCGTCCACACGCGACGTGAATTCATTCGTCCAACTACGGTTTGTTAAATATTTACGTACAGATTACGAGCTGTTTGCTGGACAGACAGTTCAAGTCAACCGGCATCGCGACATGAGGATGCACGACTACGGCGACCGGCAGCATGGCGTATCTTGCACAGCTCGGCGCGCAGGTCGATGAGCTGATTGCATCTCTTTGCGGCGCCAATTTGGTTCGTTTCGAGTGTTTCAACGCTGATTGCCATGTCGCTAATCAGCCCAGGATGAAGAGAGCGTGCAGAAACAACAAGCAGCACATCGAGAGTCGGTACTGCGCAGTCTTCGGCACCACACATTTCTGCGGGTCAACCAGTTTGATGTCCAAGATCAACTCAATGGTTTCGAGGAGCGCTTTCGCGTCATTGGGCGCGAAGCCCTGGCAAATGCCCTGAATGCGCGGCTCGAGGCGCTAGAGGTGCACCAAACCAAGTGGACTCCAGATATCCTGCGTTTTCTCCTCGAGCTCTCGGACCAGCCAGCCCAAAAGGCCAAACTCAGTGATCTAGACCTTCTCTGGGATTCGGGTTCGGAGGCCGAGGACAAACCGAAGCTGACCTGGCAGACCATCGCCAAAGAGGACGGCTGGCTTGAAGATCGAGCGTTATGGCGAAATGTCGACTACTCACCCAGCTCGGGCGAAGACGAAGAGGAAGTGCCATCTGCAGACTCGGATGCCGAGTCACTAACCACAGCATCGTCTAGCGATGAATACCACCGCACTGCCGAAGAACTTGTCTCGAAGCAGCAAGATGGCGAACTTATCTTGAACCAGGTCCAGCAGAGCCAGGCATGGAGACAGGCCGTCCCTTTGAAGGATGGAGAGACACGGGCGAAGAAAATAGCAATATCGAGCTTCCAAATGCTTCGAGAGGTTCTGTTCATGCTTGGCGGGCTGGAGACGACGCTATTCGATGCGAATTGCGACCCGATACTCAACTACCAGCTTGTGGATGTCTCGTGGGAAACCTACAGATCGTTCGTCACATCGTTCGCAGAGTGCGGTCGCAAGCTGGCTCCGTTGCGCAGCTTCGTCAAGAAAAAGGAGGGGATACCTCTTCTGCAAGTCTTTCAAGACTCGGTCGGGAAGGCTCTGCATTCTTTGGATCAGGAACTTGCCTCTATCCAGGCTCGATTCGTTGCCGTCAAACAGGATACGGTTGTCAGCTTGTCATGGGTTCTAGCTGAACTCGGCCCGTCCTTAGCCCCGTTGAACTGCTTATCAAATATTGTGCAGCAGGTTCAGGAGGAACGGAATACCCATGCATTCCGCTATCTTGAGCTTCTCTTTGATGCAGTCGGGATAGCGCAGCTAGATGGGAGCATCGGCACCTACAAAACTCTGGGTAGGATCTTTTTTGATTGCTTCCAGGTCTACCTCAAGCCGATCCGACTGTGGATGGAGGACGGGAAACTCTTGCCAGGAGACAGAACCTTTTTCGTATCGGAGTCACCAACGAGGCTTCCTTTACCGGACATCTGGAAGGGCCGATTCAACCTCCTTCGGACCCCTGAAGGTATTCTACATGCGCCGAGATTCCTGCAGCCGGCAATCGGCCGCATATTTACGACAGGCAAAAGCATCGTGGTGCTGAAGCATCTGAGGCACCATGAACTGGTACGGAACCGAAGGGATCAGGCCGAGCCGCGAATGGATTTTGCTACTGTCTGCCCAGACCACATGGAGTTTGCGCCATTCTCAGAACTCTTTGGGGCTGCGTTTCAGGCGTGGATTCAGAGCAAACACCACACCGCGGCCGCCACTCTACGCGAGCTGCTATTCAATTCCTACGGACTGACAGAAGGGTTGGCAGCCCTACATCATATTTACTTGATGACAGACGGTTCGAGGTGGGAAACATTTGCTTCAGCTCTCTTTCGACATCTTGACAGTTACAGCGTCAGCTGGAGGGACCGGTTTACACTGACCGAAATCGCTCAAGAGGCTTTTTCGTCGTGTATCGACAGCTACCGACTGTCTGCGAGTATATCTTCCCGCAGTCTAGCCCATAGCGGCGCAGCATCCAGAAGCTCTGTTCGGATCAGTCTTCCCGCCATTCAGCTGAGCTACCGTCTGGACTGGCCAGTTCAGATCATTGTCCCTGAAGAGGCCGTCCAGGGGTACCGTACAATCTTCACCTTCCTCCTTCAGATCCGTAGGGCCGTCGCATTGCTGGCGCATCCTATCGTCGGGTTTTCCAGCGGAAGTGGTGAGACTGTGGATCACCACGCCACCTATTACCTGTTGAGGACCAAGCTGTTATGGTTTTGCAACATGATGATGACATATATCACCACCTTGGTTCTGGCGCCCAATATTTCCAGGTTACAAGAGGAGCTGAAAGCGGCGCCGGATGTTGACGACATGATATCCGCGCACTCGTCGTTTATCAGCCGGGTCATCAACGAGTCTTGCCAGGGGTCCAAGCTGCAGCCAATCCGGGAGTGTATTCTGGATATATTCGATCTGGCCATCAAGGTGGAGGACGCACATGGCGCCGAGATGACGCGGCTGGCCGAGGAAGAAGAGGAGGTATCCCGACTGTCGGTCATGTCTTCGCCATACAAGGTGTCACCTTCCAAGGGGAAGGGGAGGAAGTCACTGTTGCTTACGCCGAAGAAAAAGAAAGTTTCTGGGAATGACGACGAAAGCGAGGATGATGAGGACTGGAAACCGGCGTCCTTGAGCAAGAGCTCCGGACGGGGGGCCGAGAAATCCCACGGTGAAGTGCTCAAGGGTATGCATGGGGAGTTTGAGCGACACCTGAGATTTGTGGCGGGAGGGTTGAGGGGGGTTGCCAGGGCGGGTCGTGACGAGGCGACGGCCAAGTGGGATTTACTCGCTGAGATGCTTGAGGTGGGCATTCGGGAATAAACAGAACTTGTGGTACAAATTCGATTAGCGGAATGAATCATGTCTAGTACGCTTAGTAGGTGGATTCAAGAGCGAGGCATGCCCTCTCTGCCCTTCAAGGCATGGGACGCAGGCAAGCTAAGTTAGACTTGCGGGAAGAAGATAATATCAAACGTGCAATCACTCTCACCCAGCAACTATTATCGTGTCATGGACATGTCGTCCCATTACCTCAGACCATTTACATATTCATCGCAGAGTAGTGGGGTGAAAGCCGCTCGGTGTTTAAAGGGTTTCAAAATATCCGACGGCTCATCGCGAATGCAGAGATACATTTTCCCCAGCTGATGCGCAGTTGAGGTGGCGTTGTGTCCACGAATGTGTTTTGTATTCGGTCTTTGAAGAGACGGGGTTGCTGGATGGCAGGTAGCTAGCTTCACGATGGGTCTGAGGTGGGAAGATGCATCACAATAGCTCCGTACCCTCTATGAAAGGGACACAGGACGGGAATTCTGTGGATCATCTCGAAGCAGAAAAAATGTGGTTTGCAACCGGTGTAAACTGATGAATCGACGGAAGAGCGGTATCAGGGACGTGAAACTGTTGGAAGATCGAGAACAGCAGCAGCAAGGCAGACAAACGATGGGCGAAAGAATAGGTAATTTTCACATGCCACAATTCACCCCACCACTGCAACATGACTCGCAAACAGCCGAATCTCAAAGTCGCGATGTTCAGATGAAAAGTTGAAGCACAAGTGAAAGTGGACCGCCCCTCAGGCCCAAAAAAATTTGGCCCCACCGAATCGAAAATTTGCGATCGTGCACAGACCACCCCACACACCTATATAAACCCTTCCACCCTCCGCCCTTTTCACTCTTCTTTTCTTCTTTTTTCTTCATGTCGACAATACTTCATAGAATCATTTCTATAGTATTCGTCCTCTTTTGTGTTCCCTAAAGGAGCCACAGATCCCACCCGGGTTGATGATTTGTATCCTCGACACCCTTTCAGTTAGCATCCATTTTACTCTCGAACTGCCTGGTTTTTCAGGTGGCGGTTTTGCCTTTGGGTGAAGCTGTATAGAGAGTGGGCGATGATCTGTACCCTGTCTTTTCGAGGTCTTGCCTTCGTGGCGCTCGGGCGGGGTGGGTGTTCGATGGAAATCTGACCGGCGTTTTTTTTTTCCTCACTTTGTTTTTCATTGTGATCTTGAGCTGAGGCTTGAGACATGAAGGAGAACTTTTACCTTTTTGTTGAAATGCTTGCTCTTGACAATCTGAAAATCATGGACCATTGGGAAGCGGAAACCGAACCTGTGATAATGCTGGGACACGGCTTGGTCCTGAACCACAAACAGATGGTTGTCCAGGCATCTTTCGTGCGTCCACATAGCATGTCCTCGCTTTGTCACTGAGGAGCCCGAGAGTAGCTACGAGATCTCAGATCCACGCATACAAGAATGGATGCGTTCCTCAGGATCTCCCGGCTTCAAACAGGAATGTCATGCATCAGATATCCATCGTGTCCTCCTTTCGAAGCTCGAATACAACGCATGACACGACTCAGCTATGTTACAGCTATTGTGTCTTTATGTTGGACCATCCAGACCTACCATACGACTACTCATAAGCCCGGACTTCTCATTTTGAAGAACTGGAATCTCATCTCGAGCAAAAACCCTGGGACCGCGGTTGTCATGACAAATCCTCTCTACCAAAGGGTTGTAAGCATATGAAGTCGCTCTTGGGAACGAAGCGAGCCTTGATCCAGCATTGAGCGTCATTCTCGTTGAGCCGTTGAGGGGAATGTCTTTTTACCAGGTGCTAAGGGAGTTGCTCGGAGGCATATGGACATCTCAAAACTGCTCTTCTTGAGACAGATATTAGAGTTAAACACAGCTAATTCTAGACAACCTAGTAAACCCATTGCGTATTATCCTTAGAGTGTATCACCACGCCCTCAACCGGTCCGCAAAAAACCGCATCAAAGGCACCACCTCCTCCCTCTCCCTCGGCATCCCATCCTCATCCCTCTTCCACTCCACCACTTGTACATCCTCAAACACCTCCCTCAAAACCTCCACCGCCTCCTCATCAACAACCTCGCTCCTCCTCCCACGACACACCAACACCGGCGTCCTCGCCTTCTTATTCCCCGTCCCCCCCACAATCATCGAATCCGGCACCCGTCCGCCAACAGCCACAACCCCCCTAAACACATCCCCATCCTCTCCTCCCCCAACCTCAAACCTCCCAGAACTAACCCAACTCGCCAACCCAAGCGCGAAACTCCCCCCCTGTCCAAACCCAAATAACAAAATATCCCGAGTCGCCCAGCCACACTTCGCGATCAACACGTCCCGCACCAGGTTATTCAGCACCATATCCCGCGCCTTGGTGAAATATTCCCCGCCATTCCCAGATAGTGATGTCTCCAAATCATCGCCCCAGTGGAAATACCCCCTAGGGGAAGAAGATGAGAATGAATCGGTGATAAGAGAGGCGGGGATGGAGTTCACACCGCGCACGGAGATCGCAAAGACGCCGGGGAGATTGAGGTTGCGCGCGAACTGGGCGAAGGAGGATTCGGTGTCGCCTAGGCCGTGGAAGAGGAGGAGGATGGCGTTGACGGTTGGGGTTGCGGGTGAGTCTGGGGAGGGGGAGGGGGGGATGAGGGCGATTTGGAGGTCTGGTGGGAGGGTGGAGAAGTCGGCTGCTGTTGGGGGGCGGGGTTGTGGCATTTTCTTTTTTTCTTTCTTTCTCACTCTCTTTTATTTTTGTTTTGGGGCGGGGAGAGAGAGAGGGGTTTGGACTGCTTGCTTTGCTTGCTGGTGAAGTTGAGGGGTGGGTGGTGATCTGATCCCGAGGGGATGGTGGGAGATGGAGCTTGATGATGGTGTAATGGATCGAAAACGGTCCACTACAGCTGCACCACTAAGAAAGATCACGGCAGCGGGGAAGACACGGGACTGTCGTATATTCTCGTCATTAACCTCACAGCGGTTGGTGAAGCTTCCCTTTTCCCTTCATTCTTGGACTTTCGACATAAATAAGATTTGTTCCCAGCGCACAAAATTTTCATTCACTGCGCCAGACCCCGCATCACGATTCCGTGGTAGGTGATCTTCTTTACTTTTCATCCAAAACACAAAATATAATCTGGTTTCTGACGCCAACCCTGCGTCGAGAGGTAGGTAGGTTATCTACCTAGCTGTGCCCCGACAAACGAGATGGGACGACACGGCTTCACAGGTTGAGTATTTACGAGAGAGCTCTGAAACCACTGATTCGAATCCGTATGTTCGCTCTGCAGACAACCTGACTTATACAAGACTTATACAAGAAAATAGTAGCCATCTCAACCATTGCCATTCACTAGCCATCCAATCGTCTCAAGATCTCATCACCAGCGTAACCCGTTCTTTTTTTGTCCTGCTGGCCATGCGCCCGAGAAGCATTGACAGTCCCGTCATCGAAGAATACAGATACCTTGGCCAATTTCCAGCACAAAAGATATTTTTGCTCTCCTTCAGCCACATATTATTTACCGTCGAAAAATGCAAATCCCTATCAAAATTCGCCAGCTTCTCGTCTTCCCATCGACTCTTGGTATTCACGCGCGCAGACTGGTGGTATGTTGTGTTGAAAAGGGTGCTGAGGTATAGACGATGTCGAAGAGGTGATGATGATGTGATGCAGGATCCAGAGTGTCAGAACTCAAAATTATCATGATTGAACTCAGACCAGATATCGGCTTCCGTCCGCGGAGCGGGAAATCCTGGGCGGCCCACCGTATTACCTCTGGATCGGTTGTAGAAAAATCCGCCGACGCGCCTCGGCGGATTCCCCCGGAGAGGCATCTCGGGGTCTTCGTCGCTGGCTCTGTTTATTCCCAGAATAGGGGAGATGTCGAACGCCGTAGTATCCTTCGCCCGGATACAGGGGATGGCGAACGGTTGCGGGATACTAGATTAGGGGTCCGGTCTTTGATGGGCGACTTAGCGTCGTTGCCCTTGGATGCCGTCGAGAGCTTTATCTGAGGACGGCTAGTCTCTGGGTCGGAATCAAAGCTTCTTGTAGTTGCACTCCGGGAGGAGCGGCTATATTCAGAGTCTCCTGTTTTCTTGGATGGGACTTTGGGTAGTCTCTCTCTCGAAGAGCGGCGCCTTTCTCGTTCGGAATCCGAATTGACGTTATTCTTCCTTTCGCTGTCGAGGCCTCCGAGGCGGTTGCGATAGGGAAAGCGTTCCTCGAGTCTCTCTCTCTCAGAACGGCGCCTTTCTCGTTCGGAATCCGAATCAGCGTAGTTCGCCCTTCCGTTGTCGGGATCTCCCCGGCGGTTGCGATAGCGTCTGTCCTCATCCATTCGCCGTCGTAGTCTGCCCAGCACATTGGGCTCCTCGGGAGAATCGGGATTTGTGTCCTCATCTCTAGTGCTGCCCAGGCGGTCTAATTCTGATGGGCGGCGGGATCTCCACATGTCCCTTGGTGCCTCACGGCGTGGAGGAAATATGTCAAGATCATTCACTCTCGGATCGAACAATCGCCCGAGTGGCGAGCTAGGGCTTAACCTGTCGCGATCCCGCCGGCCTCTCCCCGTAATAGTCGAATAGGAGGGGGGAGGGGGAGGTAGTCTTCTCGGTAAGAGACCCGGGTAACCTGGGGAAGAGCTGGGTGTCGCTGATAGAATACGTTGTTCGGGTTCCGCGGCTTCAATCAGCTCGTCTAGACCTCGACTTCTCCGCGTAAGAAGCGGCCCTGGCACTTCTGCGCCTTCAGGCTGGGAGGTAGACTCAGCCAGCCGGACGATTGCTCGCCTATCCCGAGGATGTGGAGGTTGTTCAGGAGTCTCGAACATGACAGACCTCGACTTCGTGATGGGCCGCTTGTCTCGCTCCTCGCCGGCAGGCTTCTTGCCAGCGGACTTGTCGGGCTCTCGGCCAGTCTCTCGTGTGCTCCAATGTAACGGAATGTTGGAAAATGACGGGATGTCCCCCTCAAGCTCAAACACTGGCTCGCTCAAGCTCAGAAACCTTCTTTCGTTGGAGTCACGACCCTTCCATCGTAATTGGACTTGGCTCAGTGCCCGCATGATGCCCTTGATCTCGTTCTTTGACCTTAATTCGGCCGAGAGAGAAATCAAGTCGCTCTTCAAAACGGCATATTGTCGCGAATACGCCGGGGTTAGGGCTTGGATACCCCAAAAGCTCATTTGGGATCTCTTCACCGTGAACGATTCCAATGAAGAGTTCGTAAATCTGAGCGTGTTGGATGAGTCGTTGATTTCATCCCCTGATTCCGTAATAGTTGCTGATGCGACTGAGCGTTTTGTTAGCTGCTTAAATTGATAGGTTGATCTCATTCAAACTCACGGTTCAACTTGAGCATCTTGTAGCTGTCTCCGTTATCGACGAAAATAACCAAGACCGGAGGTAACGGCTGCTTCATCACTACCACCTTCTCCCGGTCTATGCGCTGGGGTGGACGAACGGGAGCCATGTTGGCGACGATATTACTCGGGGTAGCTGACCAGCTGGCAAAAATAGGGGAGGCGATCGTAGATGGTACCCTCGACTCCGCAGGCTCCGAGGATCCTGAGACGTCAGCTTCCCATATTTGCATCTGCCCGACCTCCATATTCTCCTCAAATCTCCTGAAGAGAGCGGGTGGGATAATATATCGGCATAAAACGCGGCGGGAAAACGCGGTCGTCTTGTAACCAGTGATGAGTTGCTGGAAGTGAAATGCATCGTGCATTGTCAGTAGTGAGTATATCTTCGGCCTGTCCCCCCCGTCGAATCCAACCTGGACGTCAAAGCCCAATCTAACCACCGGGCCCACAGCGTACAGAGGTACGACTGGATCCTCTTCTTTATCCAAAAGACGGACTCTGGCGTCCGGCCCTTCTGGGCTTTCTTCTGTTGTTTCGGTTTCGACGAGGCGAAGGAAACGATGAGCGTTGCCGCCGTAGTGCTTGTACACCCTCAGAATTTTGTGACCCTCAGATCCCTCCAATACCAGCCGAAAGGTTGAAAGTAAGCCCGCGGTGAAATCTTCACGGGGATTTTCGGCGGTCTTTTCCCTCTGCTTTCCCGCCGCGGCTTTAACATTGGTGTCGGGACGGAACTCAGCTTTGCAGCCAAACCTCTGCTCAATATCCTCAAGAGTTCGAGTTGCCGGCAGAATGAACGCAAAGTGCGCCCCTGGTGTCCCTGCCACGACATGACCACAAAAATGTCCCGTTTCCTCGTCGATAACTGGTGACCCACAAACTCCGTCGGCCAGGCCTTGGGGAAGAGTCGCCTTGTCAAGCTGCACCGAAAAGACTTCCTGGAAACTCCTTGAGCCTGGATAACGGATGTACGACGCCGAGGGGGAAAGCCTCCCTTTGACGGTAACCGGAGAGCCTTTGGTATCGGGGATGACCGCCAATATATTCTTATCCGAATGGGTAGCCGAATACTTTGTAAGCCATCGGGGTGATGCACCGCCTGGCAGGCCCGAAACGTTGTCGAGGCCCTTGATACGCACCAAGGCGTAGTCCAACGTCAATCCTACAACATATTCTCTGGATAATGCTCCTTCCCATTCCGGCGTCAATACCCAGGTGCCGGATTGACTGGCGGATGTTTTGCTGCTGGTCGGTCCTACTCCTGCTCCCAGTAAGAGTGGGTGTCGTCGACTTGGAGATGGAGAGCCCTGGGCGATTTGTTTGGCGCCTTCCGGCGGTGAAGCAAAGGACTGCGGATGAAGGATCTGTGACCTTTGGGTCGAGTCTGAGCCCTCGCCTGTTTGTTCATCATCATCGCTTCCCCTCGAAAGCAATTCGTCTGGTGTTCGGCTCCCGCTACTCGGCACACCCTCCTCGCCAGCCGTGTCCTGGTCAGAATCCGAATCACCGTCAAATGAGCATTCATCGGTCGTGGATGAACCATAAATCGACTCCGCGTCGGGTTCTTTGGTATAGTCGTCGCGCAGAAAATGCCCGACGGTTAGTTGGTAGGCCTTTCCGCCGAGCCAGACGATTGGACCACCTGTGGCAGACCGCCGCTTGCCATTCGAGGTGTACGTTGCAAAGCAGCGGCCGAGCACGGCCTCAAGGGAAGTCGGGTTGTTGGTATAGATGACCCCCGACCTAGTCAAGCTAAGGGCGGTAGAGCTTGACATGGTGCGAGTATCATCCCCTCCCATTCTGGCGATGCGACCCTTGCCCGGAGGCTCCGAGATATCACCAAGGCCGAAGCCGGGGTATTTGTTCAGGAGCCCAGCCTCTTTAATCTGTTTCCGTATAGTTTTCCTAGTCGTCCTATCAGCTGAGCAGATGAGAATTGTTGGTGCGGAGGTCTCCTTGGTCTTGCCAATCATACTATTGGATGGGAATCAGCTGGCTGCCCGTCTCGTCTGAATAGAGTGTCGAACATACTAGATCTCCAGAATGACCCACGCTAAGTTAGGCCGACAGAATTCGTCCAGGAACTCTTTTATCTGCGGCCGAACCTCGTTCCACACATCAAGAGCCCTCCCGGTCGGTTCCCAACAAGTGTGCTTTCCGGCGTTGATTTTGCCGACTTCTTCACTGATGGACTCTACGGGGTTCTCCCAGGTCGGTTTCGGTTTTCGGAGACTGAGATTTGGGAGACCCAATCTAAGAGAAAGGCCTCCGGCATCCATCGCGACTCATCGTCACTTGTCCGCAGCGGCAGGCAACACGACAAGACCATCTGGCATGGCTATTGTACGAGCCTTTGCCGATATGGTCTCCGCGAGGATCATGAAGAAGAAGTTGAAGTTGGTGTTTGGGGGAAAACGTTCGGCAAGGCTCTGGCGGGGTCGAACTCGAGAAAGCCATCTCTCAGCCGGTGAAGGAGGGAGGGAGGGGTGAATCCCTGCAGTGGTGGCGCAGCTACCTACTTCGCCATCAGCCGCCCTCACAATACTCGAGAAAAGGGGGTTGAATGATTGGTCGCCTGCTTGACCCTGAACTCGACCACCCGTGCGGTAGATGTTTGCACCCTTCTCCTTTCACTTATAACTTGTCGACTTACTCCTCGCCCAGCGGGCTTCACTGAACATTGGCTCACCAGGTTCATCAATCATCACCGTCTCTCCATGAGATGGCCAACTCCAACGCCAACCCAAACCCCTTTTCACAGCCCCTGACCACCCCTCTGGCTCCCTCAGACGCCCTGACCTTCCTCCAGTCCCTCCTTGCCCTACCCAAACAACCCACCAATCTCGAAATATACCGTCGCTACTGCACCCAGCAAGTGGACCTCATCGCGAACCACACCCCCGGCACGACCCTGACAACCTACCAGAGTCTCCTGGATACCGCCTCTCTCCTCCGCCAATCGCATTCCCGTTCCGACCTCCTCGCGCAACTCGCCAAACCACCAACAAACAACCCAACCCAACAACCAGCCACCCATCATGGCCCGGGGAGCACCCAGGAAGAAAACACCCTCCACCTAACCGCACGTCTCCTCACCATGCTCCGCATAGGCGAAATCCCCCACGAGATCCTCGGCGGCCGCCACCTCTCCTGGACAGGTCCCGACAGCCTAGCCGACTTCGTGCACAGCTACTTCCAGCCCACGCCGATCCTAGGCCACGAGCTAATCCGGTTCGAAAAGACGTTCAACGCGCTCAACTTGGTGCGGATAGCCAACCTCTCGATCCAGTGGACCGACAACCTAGCCGACCACCTGCGCCTCGTCAACGACGACAAGACGCTCCGCATCTTCCACCACGCCGGCTTTCTTTTGTCGCAGGAACAAAACAGCCCGCTCTTCCCGGACGGATTCGTCTGCGAGACCCTGCAGACACTGGCCTTGCTCTTCCCCAAGTACGACAACCCCGTGCGGGCATGGTACCGGACGCAGGCCCTGAAGCACGGGCTCGACTACGAAGCCGTCGAGGCCGGACACCTGGTGACGGACGACCGGCAGGCCGAGAAGTTCATGTACTGGCGCGACCGGCTGGTCGTGCTGAAGCAGGCGTACGACGAGGCCCGGCCGTTGACCATCGGGCAGTGGTGGCATGATCGCCGGAACGGGGTGCAGTGGTATACCTTTTGGGTTGCGCTGTGGGTCCTGTTTCTGACCATCTTGTTTGGCCTCGTCCAGAGCATTGAGGGGGCGATGCAGGTGTATGCGGCGTTTCATCCAGGTTGAAGAAGTGCTGCTAAAGGATGCTTGTTTGGTAGAAGAGAGGATGAGGTCTGATGGCTGGCTAAATACAGGTGCTGTGGCCCGTGTGCTCCTGCTATCCTGCCCGGGGTGCTCCTGCCTGGCCTAACAAGATTCTCTGCCTGGGACGTGAATCTGTTTGTGATATACCCACATATACCCACCTCGGAGTTGGGGCGGGGGGCGAAATTGGGATCTCGGACTTGAACTCGAGTGTCTGTCAGTGAGGCTATATATTGGTTCAACCGTAGACTCACTGCTGTCTTGCATATTCGATTGATGACCCGAAGGCGTGACATAAAAACGAACAACCCGAGACACGGAATGCGGCGTTGGAATGACGCTGCCGCAGGTTCTGCATGTCGGCTCGGCAGTAGATGGAACAGACGGAGTAGTGGGAGAGGATTCGCGTCTACACAGATCAACGGGTCGGCATATCAACAGACATATCGAATCACACCGAATTAGCCATAATCATGAACCGAAAATACCTGCACAATAAAAATAAAAGTAACGGATAATCCATCCTAAACATATAGAGAGGGTATCATCGCCCACCCAGCGCCGAAATCTCGTCCGTGTGGCCATCCCGAGCAACCGGCGAGTCCTCCTCGCCCGACGACACCTGCTGATTCTCGCCGCTCTCCTTGACGCCGCCCGCAGCCCCAGCCGGTTCTGCCACATTCACCGGCTCCGCGAAGCCGTACCAGGCAATCACTGCCACTCCCAGGATTCCGCTAATACAGCTGAAAACCAGGGCTACGATGCCGCGGGCCGTGAAGCTACCCTCCCGGTTAGCACATCGACTATAACAACACTAAGGCTCACATACCCTTCGGGAAGCGGATCCGGAGGAGCATTCTGCCCCGTCAGGTCGAGAAGATCAACGGTATTTCCTGCCGCGTTGCCGCTTGTAGGGATGTCCTCAGCGGCACAGACCGCGTAGTGGTTCTCAGGCACTTGGAGTGTCTTTTGCAGGTCCAGCGGAGCCTCGACGAAAGTGGCCATCAAGCCAGACTTGACATGCCACTCCAGATGGCAGTGGAAGAGCCAAACACCTAATCGACAGTTAGCTCTGACAACGATACGTCCCGTTAAAACATACCGGGGTTATCCGCCTTGAATCTGAGAACAATGTTTCCCTCAGGATGCAGTACAATTGTGTCACGCCGCATTGGCACCGGTGAAAACTCGGAAGACGTAACATTCGAGTCCTGGAACGTGCCGGCCTCGTCCGCAGATCGCCAGAGGGACTGGAAATGGTGGCCATGCAGATGGAAAGGATGCTTTCCCGAGTCGATATTGTTGACGATAATGTCGACAATCTCGCCTCGCTCGAGCACAAAGGGGTGGGTATACTCGCCGTAGACAGCAGCGTTGGTGGCAAGCTCGCCCGAGGTCAACGCGGTGTAAAGAGTCGGGACCTTAGGAGGGGTGTAGGTGATGTTGTTGAAGAAAGCACTATGCGTGTTAGCCAAGAACAAAAAAGTACTCGTGGGGTTCGTACTAGTTTCCACCGTCGCCAAGGTTGTCCATGATAACATCCAGCGAAATCGTCCGGTCTGGCTCGCCCCAAATGGTCTCGTTATCCCAAGGCAACAACGTCATGTCGTCGTGAGGCTCGAATTCCCCATCCACCACGGCAGGCTCTGGGAAGGGCTTGTTCTGGTCATACACGAGCCAACCCGTGACATTCCAGTTGAGACCGTCAGGAATCGTGTCAAACAAGGTCTGCCACAGTCAGGACCAAGTCGCTCAGTGGAGAAGCAGAAAACTTACGGTATCCATGCTGGCCGCAATGGGGAAATTGGCCGACGTGTCATTCCTGGCCTTGATGAGAAAGCTGCAGCGCTGTGCGGCCGACAGATAGATCATGTCTGCCTCGGCCGGCTGCGTGTAGACACCATCGACCTCGAGAATGGTCATGTTGTGGCCCTCGAACCAGATGTACTGTCCGGCAAAAGCACCGATGTTGATCATACGGAAGAGATACGTCTTCCCGGGCTCCAAGGGCACCTTCAGATTTTGCGTCTCGTTCAGCAAGGCCGAGTTGGGCACCGGCTCCGCCCCTGTCGGATTGACCTTGCTCATGAAGAAAGACAACAAGCCTGGCATCTCGTCATGGTACCAGTCCGACACCGTCATGACCAGTTCCTCATCGTAAAGTCCCTTGAAGGGGTTTTCGGGATCGTGGATGATCAGCGGGCCCCTGAGGCCATCAGGGTACTGACCACGGTTATGCGAGTGATACCAGTATGTGCCGGGTTGTTGCACCGTGAAGTTGTACGTGAAGCTTGCTCCAGGCGGGATGGGACATTGTGTAGCCATCGACGGGCCATCCATGTGGGTGCTACCGTTCATGAACAGGCCATGGAAGTGGAGCGACGTGGACTGGTTGCCGAGCGAGTTGACGACGTTGACGACGATGTTGTCTCCCACGTTGGCCTCTATCCTGGGGATCGGCCATTGTCCGTTGATGCCAATCGTCGGCCGCTCGGCCATGCCGTCGGGGTTCGCCCTGACCCATGAGATGTCGAAGTCATATTTGACGACGGCGGCTTGTGCAAAAGCCAGCGAGGCCAGAACAAGAAGAGAAGAAGGTGTCATGGCGGGCGTATTCTCCCGCCGTCGGTGCTGTCACTTGTCGGGCCGGGTATCAAGAGAAGATACCAGGAATTGACTTATTCAATTCCATCTACCCAGGAGGGGTGTTTCTCAGCAGAGAAAAGCGGGTTTTTGGAAACGAAAAGCAAGAGAAAAAGTGGCAAAGGGCCTAGGTGAGGTGCAAGACCCAACGGACTGCTGGCCGACCACGGAGTCCGCGTCTAGGTAAGGCCCATGGGTGTCATACGAGCACGGGTAACGGGTAGCGAGCGGTCTGGGGAAAATCAAGAGAACTGAAGCTGCAGTGTGTGTGTCTGCACGGCAAGGGGTTCCCGTCCCATGCAGCTCCTAATCTTATCAATCAATCTGGACCGGAAGGCGACGAGCATCCCAAGCCTGTGATTGGCCAGTGCGTGCATCTAAGTGGTCCCTTTGCCAACATCAACTCAAGCGACTTCCCCGCGGGACTTACTTCGTCTGGGAGGGGTGGAGCATGCAGAAGCCTCCCTGCAACGCTGCACCAGAAAGGTTTTTCTTAGCGACGACATGGCCGGGCTTGGTTCTTATTAGTCGAGTGTGCCGTTCGCCAAGTCCCTGCCCTCGTCCGCTTTTCGTCGAGTGGGAGTTCCAGGCGTGCCAGGCTCGTCCGTGAAAACTCTTCTTCCACTTCCACGTCCCGGGAGCCCCCGCTACGGTATCCTTGGCTGTCACAAGTGGATCACGCAAAGCTTGTTGCACGCAGTCGATGCTTGACTGTGCTTGGCTCCTGCTCGGCCTGCTTGGCATCCACAGCAGCATGTCAAAGTGGACAGGTGCATCTTGATCGGGCATCATTGTTCCTCACTACTGTACAACCGTACAGTCATCCACAAATAGACACGGATTCCTCAGCTGCCCGGATATACTCGGGAACCACAAGGAATTGCTCTATTTCCCGCATTTTGTGTGCCCTGAAACCCCAGACACAAACCCCCGGTCCAAACTTGATCTGATAAGCAGGGGGTCGGCGAGGGCATGTGTCTGTCGAGTTTCGCCCTCGGAAGCTGCACCTCTCGTGCGAGTCGCTCTCCGGTTTGCGCCGGTTTGTTCCTTTACCATCCAGCCGAGGCAAGCGCCGCGCTCAATCCCCTCTCGTGCAGCAGCCGCCCTCCGTCGATTGGCCATTGAGCCGGAATCGGCTGATGTTGTGCTCAGATCCCCCCACAACCCTGCATTCCCATTATCTGATGGTTTTTATCAGATCGTCCGATAATCGCTCGCCGCCGTCTCGCTTTTGCTTTCCTAGTCTCTTCAGCTAGCTGCAGATGGCTGGCTGAAACAGGACCGTCGACTTTCTCCTCCATTGCCCTCCCGGAGTGACCCAGCTAGGGCTTCCTCGTTTCTTTATTGTTCTTCTCCGTCACCGTAGCCTAGCCCACCACCAGCCCCTATCCCAGCATGGCGGACAGCGACGTCTTCTCGGTGCCCGTCTTCCTCGTCGTCTTCCGCGAGAGCCTCGAAACGGTCATCATCGTCTCGGTCCTGCTCGCCTTCCTCAAGCAGACGCTCGACGGCCCCAACGGAGACAAGCATGTCTACAAGAAGCTCGTCCGCCAGGTCTGGCTCGGCACCGCCCTCGGCTTTTTCCTATGTCTCGCCGTCGGCGGAGGAATCATTGGCGCTTTTTACAAAATTGGTGTCAACAAGTGGGAGGGGTCGGAGAACAACTACGAGGGCGCCTTTTGTCTGATCGCCTCCGTCATTATCACCATTGTCGGCGTCGCCCTGCTCCGCATCGGCAAGCTGCAGGAGAAGTGGCGTGTCAAGCTCGCCGCCAGCCTCGAGGAGCCCATTGTCAAGGCCGCCCACAAGGAGGGCAAGTGGGCCGGTTTCAAGCGCTTCTTTGAGAAGTATGCCATGTTTATGCTGCCGTTCGTCACGGTGCTACGCGAAGGCATCGAAGCAATCGTCTTCGTCGCCGGTGTGTCGTTCCAGGCTCCGGCCAAGTCGGTGCCGCTTCCCGTTGTCATTGGGCTGCTAGTCGGTGCTCTTATTGGCTACCTATTGTACAAGTGAGTTCCGGTCCTAGGCTGTCTTCGTTATTTGGTTGCTAATGGCCCAAGGGGTGGCTCGACGGCGAGGCTGCAAGTCTTTCTGGTTATTTCGACTTGTTTGTTGTACCTTGTAGCTGCCGGACTCTTTTCACGGGCCGTGTGGGCGTTTGAGGCGCAAAAGTGGTCGACTGCCATCGGAGGCGACGCTGCCGAGCTCGGCGTCGGTCCCGGGTCATACGACATCTCCAAGTCGGTATGGCACGTTAATGTAGGCTCCAACGTTCGCCGACGACACGGACACTGCTGACATTGCGAACAGTGCTGCAGCCCTGAATTCAACGGCGGTAGCGGATGGGGTTTCTTCAATGCTTTGTTGGGGTGGACGAACTCGGCCACGTACGGGTCGGTCATTTCCTATAACGTGTACTGGATCTTTGTCATTCTCGGCTTCATGGCCATGCGGTATAACGAGGTGAAGGGACACTGGCCGCTGATGAAGCCCAAGGCCAACCCGGCCACGTCCTCGGGGAAGGACTCTGGCAGTGATGTGACGACGCCAGCTAAGGGCGGCGTGGTGACCGTTGTACGGGGATAGGGGGGAAGTCATAACCATCCTGCAGGGCGAATAATCATTGGATACGGTGTATGGTCCAGCCAATAGCATTTTCATGTATAACCCGGGGTATTGATACCCAGGTGTTTCTCTTCGTGCACGACTAAACCGTAGTCCCCAGTACTTGGGCAAAGTTCCCAGGGAAAGCAGTCACATACGACCATACCCACTGGAGAACTCGGGATCCCGTCCGCTCTCCCATAGATAAGCCAGTGAGGGCCATACTAGTAGTTGGGTCGGTGACGACCAGCGAATCCATGGTGTTGTATGTTTTTTGTGCCGGCGGTTCTTTTTGCTGGCAGACCAACCACTCCACTCGGAGTGGGAAGGTATACCCGCCACTCCACAACTGGGAATTTATTTTGCATATCGGTCTTAATCTTGATCAGAACGCAAGATGTATGTCTGGACCAAGTTCTTTTTGAGTTTCCGAGGCCGGATTTCTGTTTCGTTCCTTGTGGAAGACGGAAGATAGGCAGTGAGGGAGCTATGGCAGCTATGGCCTGTGTCGGGTACAAGGCAGTAAATGAACCGGATATCCTCCCCATTAGATTTAGATTCAAATCCCGCAAGCCATATTCCATCATTCGTCCAGAGATGAAGTTGGCCGAGCCGCACCAAGAGGAATATAAGTCGTCGTGGGGGCTAGAAGAAGCGGTTCTGAACTCGACCGCTTCGTCTTGCCAGATTCGTGGATGGTACGGGATCATGATAACCATGATAGCCTCTAACAGCTCTGCCCACTACACACTTGGACTATATGGGCGGCTGGAAAGCAATACCAGGCGGTTAGGGTGTGGCCTGAATAAAGTTGTCGACTTTCGGGGGACGGAAGCTCACTGGGGTAGAGTTTTGGAAGCGCGGGCCTGGCTTCTTGAGCTCCAACACGGAACTGAATAAGGTACCATGAGGCCTTTGGCAGGGGACTTTACACATTGCCATGAGATAGGGTGTGCTGTAGAATTTTCAGGAAATCGTGACAAAGTAGCCTTCTGGCATAAACTGCATCTCGGCCGCATCAAGAGCCAGGCAGGGGACACGGAAAGAGACAGACATTTATCGAAATGAACCAGCTTCGCTTCTTTTTTACTACAGGCCTTTTCTAATGCATTCTATCCCTACATATCTTGTGGGTACCCCTGCCTTTGCATGTTGCGAATCATTCGGATTGGAGTCCCAGGACCGGTCCAAGAGTATCACGGCTCGGGTGTCCAGTCCCACTCATTGGCTGTGAACATACTTTTCATAAGTTGCTCGGACCCATGAAGCCCATTAACAAAGTGATCCATAGTTAGGTGGAGGTCGAACCGGAATGTGTATACTTTATGCCCAGCGTCACTGCTGAACCACGATGCCGAAGCTCGGTCCGTCTTCCAGCCATCCCAGTCAATAGGTATGCTTTTGGAGGCAAGCGCAAACCCCATGCAATCCAGTATCCGCTGCATTCGACGACGCGGCCCGCATGACTTGTGGGAGTCGTCGATCTGGTACCCGGGCATCTCTCGGAGTATTGAGAGAATGCGATTAGGTTGAACGCTCGCGCATGCAGCGATGGCGTTGGGAAGGTGACCTGCGCCGTTCGGTGAGAAGTCGACCAAGGAGACGAGCCAACGTCTTGTGAGGAACTTGACCATTTCACCCAGATGAAAGGAGTCGCAACTCGCGCTGCCAAGCGGGCACTGCCGCTGACGAGACAAATAGAGACCGAGGAAGTGTCTCGGTATCGAGGCAAGTGTCGCCATGATACATTCTCGGCGTCGCTGGAGTTCATCTTCGAGGCCGTCCGGCAAGTCCCACCAAGGCCCCCACAAACTGGCATCGTCCTCTTGAAGACCGGCACCGTCCTCTTGATGACCGGCCTCTTCCTCCTGAAGAAGCCACAGCCTCGAGCCGCACCTGATTAGGGCTTGGGTATAGACGTACATTTCCCTCGGAAGGTTGAAGATCCAGGACACAAGGATACTCTGTCGGATCTCCTCTTCCTCCAGTAATCCGAGCTTGGAGTCGATCCCTGGGGCATAGTTTGGTGGGGGCGATTGGAGCCATGTGGTCCGTTTGGAATTACCCACAACCGACGCCCAGGTTCGCGAGACAGCATCGGCACAGTTAAAGCGGTCGGCAATCACGGCCAAGGCGGCGAGATAGCGTATTTTAACGACCGAAGTGACCGCTTGTCCATGCACAATCCGAAGCAGGTCCGGAAACGCGGCGAAGAGGTAGGTAGATGGGACCCGACTCCCGACGTCATCTTGTTCGATTTCGATATGTGGCAGGCTATCTGCAGGTGCTTCCGAAGGCTTCACGCCCTGGATCGCGAGTCGGGCAAGGCCCTCCTCGACCGATTTGGCCTCGGAAAAGCCGGAGCCAAGAAGAGCTCTGAAATATCTGGAGGATTTCTTCAAATCGGACGATTCCACTCGATAGCCCCGCCGGCCGTTGGAATATTTGACATCGAGCACAACATCGCCTGTGGGAGCTATGTCTTCAATGGGAAACTCGGGTGGCGTAGTCATGATCCCGTCATCAGACATTTTCCTGGTGCCGGCTGCAACGACTACTTCTCGCGGTAAAAAGAGGGCGTTGAGGGGATCTAAACCGGTTCGTTGTCGCTCGCTGCTATAGTGATATGCGCCGTCTTTGCTCGTCTGTTTAGTCTTCGATAATATTGGAGTAGAACAATAAGTTGCAAGACAAGGAATATTTACTCTTGGAAAGGCGGAGTGGCGATTGAGTTGTAAGGTGTGTTAGGCTGGGAAGGAGCACCCCCGTCAGATAGCCCAGTCTCTCAGGTAATGTTGATGGCAACGGCGATGGCGATGGCGGTTGGAGTGACCTGGGTGGACTCGGGAGTGGTTACGCGGTTCCAAGCAAAGCGGGTCAGATACGGCCGATCTCATGGAGGACACGGTTGGATTAACAGCCCGAAGCCGCGCAAAGTATAAATATGTTTACATGTGCAAAGAGTTTCTTACAATCGACCTCTGCTGACGATTAAGCTAAGGAATGACGTTGGTTTGGTCCCGCAGCACGCAGCGGACAGGGGTGCGCTGCGGTGGGTTAGGTTTGCACTTTGCAGTTTGCATTGACCAGGTCGTGTGGTCTCAACAATTCATTCTTGAGCCATTTGCTACCCCTCCTACCTATCGCAGTGACAATGTGTCGTGGCAGTTGAAGCCAAGAAGCTGCTTGACAAGCTTCAATCCTGTGTGTCACACCGTAGCCTATCAAGGCCGATAGCCCCCATCTTTGAGGTCCTTGCCGACAAATGGGTCGGCGTGGGAAAGCGTTGAACTTCGTTGAATTTCTTCTTGACAGGCAGAGAACCCACTTCACCTAAGGCGACGTGCTTGGATGACCGTCAATCCGCCCCTCAACCTACAAAACCGAAAACAAAGAGACGACCCGCCCCTGAAAGTCGATTTTTAGGTCCAATTTCGGCCGATCAACGGGAGTGGTTGTGTAACGCGGCAGCAACTCTCGGAAATCGACCATCATTGGAGAACTGGCCGCCGCCCCCAACATCGCCGTCCGGCGACGTCAGCCCCTTCAGCTTGTGCGACCCGTCGCGCTCCCTTTCTTCTTGCACCCTATGGCTGCGGCCAGCGCCGTCTTTTCTCTTGTCCGCGACCCCGTAACGGCTGCAAAACCGCATTGCCCAGTCCGCTGCGGCTTCAATAGTGCCACTTCGCCTTGGCAATGGGACCGTTCCGCCGGTCACTGACGTCCGGCCCAACGATTGTTTGGGGCTCCGGATCTCCTAACCACGATCCAACAAACCTCCTACATGCTTTTATCGGCTACGTCGCCGCCTTTATCCATGGCCACCATCATCACCGCGTTCGAATGTCCGGTCTCCGTCCTCTTCGGTCCGTCGCCGGGCGACGAGTTGCCCGCGTCGACTGCCCCAACCGATGGATGTCCCGACGCACCTTCAACACCTACTTCGTAACCCACCTGCCTTCGTCGTCGCTCCATCCCGACTCTCGATCGTCGACTGGCCCCGGTCACAAGCTTCCGCGTGCGGCTTCGATGCCACACACCCCCGGACCAGCCGCTTTCCCCGCCGTCTCCCCGCCAAACATGCCCAGTCGCGACCTGACGGTCGTTCGCATACCCCTCCGAAGCGCCAAGCATCACTACGGCGTGGCCAATTCTCGGGGCCAGCGCGTATACAACGAGGATACGTATCAGGCCGGCACCATCTCGATGCCGGCCTTTGCGAGGCGTGCGCCCATGAGTCTGGTCCGGAACCCGGTGACGAAACCGGCGGGTGAAGGCACAAGCGCAGATAGCGCGTTCGGAGACCCCCAAATCTTTTACTTTGGCGTCTTTGACGGTCACGGCGGCAATGAGTGTAGCGAATTTCTGCGCGACGAACTCCATGGCTATATTGAAGAGGCGGCAACCGAGTTCCACCTCGAGAGCAGTTTGAAGAAGAAAACATCCTCGAGCCAGGACGACCCGCCCTCCCCGGCTAGCCGTCCCAAGGCCGATGGAACAGCAGGAGGGGAGATCGGTGACTCGAAGGCGGTCCAGCTGGAATCCGAGCTGCTGCAGGAGTATCGTCGTACCGTGGGAGGGTACTTCCGGCGGTTCAACCCGGACTACTTCAGCGTTCCGCCACAGCGGTCCTCAACCTCGGATGCGGAGGTCTCTCAGGCACCACTGCCGCCTGTTACGGTGGAATCGGTATTGACCTACGCCTTTCTCCGTGCCGATCTCGACTTCGTCACCGCCCAGGCGCGAAAACCAGACCCGGATGACCCTTATGTCTCGGACATTCCACTCAATAGGGACGAGATACTCGGCAGCCCGCATCTCCCGCCGTCCGGGCACGGCATAGGCGGGCCTGTGCGCTTTAAGGGGGGCTCCACGGCCTCGGTCGCCCTGATTTCGACCCCTACGCCCGCGCCCTTCTGGCATCCCGCCTCGCACAGCACCATTGTCGTCGCCCACGTCGGCGACACGCGCATCCTGCTCTGCGAGACGGCGACGGGCCGCCCACGCCCCCTGACGAGCGACCACCACCCGTCGTCGCCGGCCGAGTCGCGCCGCCTCCGCCGCTTCGCCGAGTCGCTTATTACCGACTCGTTCGGCGAGGAGCGCATCCAGGGCCTCGCCAACAGCCGAGCGTTTGGCGATATGCAGAGCAAGCGCATCGGCGTGTCGGCCGAGCCCGACATTACGCGGGTCGATATGGGTCCTGCCGAGTTTTCTTTCCTCGTGCTGGCGAGCGACGGCGTCACGGGCACTATCAGCGACCAGGAGATTGTCGACGTCATCAAGGAGGCGCGCACGCCCGAGGAGGGCGCGAGGCAGGTGGTCGAGTATGCGACGGAGATCTCGGCCGACGGGGACAATGCGACGTGTTTGGTGGTCAGGCTTGGGGGGTGGGAGCGGCGGAGTGAGGGCGGTGTGGGCAGCTTGGGGACTAAGGAGGTCCGAGATGCGAGGCGGGCCGAGGCCTTGGATCCGAGGAGACGGGGGAGGAGGTAGGTGATTTTTTTAAGTGGGCATTGCATTGCGTTGCATAGACTGGGTATGGTGGGATGGGACTGGACTGGATAGTGATTAGGGCGGAACGGCACATGCTGTTTTTTTACCAAGTTTACGAGCTCAGACTCAGACTCAGACTAGAAATCAGAGAGAGGGGCATGCACGGCATGGGGAGCGACGGGAAACAGAAGAGAAGAGAATGGGGAAGTAGGTAGACAGACGGCATCATTGCATGGGCTGGCGTTTGATTGGGGAACCGAAGGTCCGGACCTAAGGGGACCTAAGGGTAATTAATACACGAGTACGCTTATCGAACCTACCTACCTACCTTGTTCTTCTTCGGTCGAATATCGGAATAAGAAGAGCACGAAATAATGTCTTGTCCAGATGGAGATGAATGAAACACGGTTTAGCCACATTACGAACACAACCCTTCACTTGTGAAGAGAAAGCTGAAGAAATCAGTTCATGGCATCTGAGCATTGAGCATTGTGGTATACGACGTTCATCAAAAATCAACAGCATTTTTCCTCCGTCCCCAGTGTCCCCAACCCACCACCCACCCCTTCATTCCTAAGCTCAAATTCGCCGTGCGACGCCTTTCCAACCACCACCCCCCGCCCCCGCCCGGGACCAAGTTCATCTCCTTTCCCCACAGGCAGCCTTGAGAGAGAGAGGAATAGAGAGAGTAAACTCATCGATAATTCCCAGGATACTGCGAATTCCACCCCTGATGCCCCTGATGTCCCTGGTGTCCCTGCCCGGGATACCCCCCCGGAGGCCCCTGAGGCGGACCCTGAGGCGGATACCCACCACCACCTCCGTACCCAGGCTGAGGCGGCGGATACCCTCCCGGCTGTCCGTACCCCTGCGGCGGTCCCTGTGGCGGATAAGGCGGCTGCTGAGGAGGCCAGTATCCGCCTCCTCCCCCTTGCTGGGGGGGATAACCTCCCTGTGGCGGGTATCCGCCCTGCTGGGGCGGGTAGCCCTGCGGAGGCGGATATCCCCCCGGGTTGGGGGGGTTATTGTACCCGCTGGCGTAGCCGGGGGATGTGGGAGGCTGGTTGTGGTAGCCCGGCGATGTGGGGGCTTGGTTGTGGTAGCCGTAACCCGGGGAGGCCGTCGGCTGAGGGGGTTGCTGGTAGTAGCTCTGGGCGTGGCCGCCGCCTGGTGGGCCGGAGCTGGATCCCGGGCGAGGCTGTTGGCTGTAGTAGCCGCCGCCACCGCCGATGCCGGATGAGCCGGGACGGCTGGGCGGGCGGGGCGAGGTCGACATGTCGCGCGTTTGCACCTGGGACCAAAGGGATCCAGCGGGTCTGCCGTGGCCGCCGTCTCCGTGGCCGCAACCGCCTAGCGAGCGGGACTTGGTGCCGGCCGGGAGGATGTGGTTGTGGCCCTCCTTGACGGATTGCGAAGAAAGAAGCCGGTTGAGCTCATGGCCGTGCTTGGACTCCCTGGTCCAGGCACGGACTGTCTCGAACATGTCGCGCTGGATCTGGATGTTTTCGTTGCGGATGGCCGGGTGGTGGAAGGCTCGGAGGACGTCGTTGACAACTTCGTCGACGGGAACACCGGGGTTCTCCCAGGCATAAACGACGCGGCTGGAGTATGTCAGTGACTACGCAGGAAAACAAGCGGAAGGAACATACGGGACAACGTATTGAAGAACAGTGGCGGCTACGCGGCCGGCACACGAGTTGAGGATGTTGGTGAAGTGGTCCTTGGAAAGCATCGAGTGCGTCGGGTTATCGCAGCGGGGGTTCGACCACGGCTCCAACTGCGACTTGGCGCTCGACTGGATGATGTTAGACGACCCGTCCTTCAGGACCTTTGACACCTGATTGATGATCGGCCGGACGAATGGTGCCAAAAGACCAAAGATGAAGGCCGTCAAGGTCTCGCCAATCTTCTCCAACAGACTTTCCAGTCCGGGGATCTTGGAAATGGTGTTGTTGATCGATCGCACAATGCGGTCGCGGAACTCGAGGATTGGGTAGATCTGACCGGCAACCTTGACAGGGTCGAAGTCGGGGCTCATACCCGGGACGATATTCACGTTTCCGGCTCTGGCGTTCTCCCGCTCCTGGGCGACGGATGCGGCCTTGAGGTCCCTGGCCTGAGAGGCGAAGCCATCACCGCCCATGGGAAGCTTGGAGATGAGTGAGATGAAGTCACCGCCGCCGCTGGAGCCACCGCCCAGACCAAAGAGACCGCGATCTCTGGTATTGCCGGCCGTGAGATCGGCCGTCAACTGTTGGGCGTTTTGTAGGGCCGAGTTCATCTCATCGACCTCGGACTGCGTGAAATGATCCGTGGCCTCGCTGTCTCACGTTAGCATGCAAATCATATATACCGGGCAGAGTGACCAACCCAATGACCGAGTGCAGAAAGTCAACAGCGCCGAATGTCCCCGTAACCAGGGGATATACGGACTTTCCATGCAAGTTGATGCGGGTGGCGCTGCCGCAGTGAGGGAACACATCGCGATAACCGAGCTCAATGAGAGCAAGCTCGCAGTAGTTGCTGTGGGCGCTAAAGTCTTCCATGGTGTGGAGAGCCTGGCCGAGACATCTCAGGGCCTCGCAGAGGTCTGCCTCCTTTCCAGACTGGCCGGATCCATGGAGATAAACACGGCCATAGTGAATACTGCGAGCAAAGCTGAAGCGCAAGTAACCAGCACTGGTAGCCCATCCACCCTGCTCGTTGGCGATGTAGTTTTTCATGCCGGTTCGCATGTCGATCTCGAGCTCACGGGGGTCGACAGGACCGCGCAGTCTCTTGTCGTACTTCCGAGCATCCTCGTCGTCAGCATATCCAAGCGGATTGTCAATGTGCTCTTCGGGTCGGTAGACGCCCAGACGTTCTTCGGTAACTTCAAACTCCTCGGTAGCGTAGCCATTGGCAAGAAACGAGAGCACCCAGACCTGGCCGTGTCAGCTATTGGGATATCCCGAGTCCTGGGATGCCTACCAAGATGCGAATGGTCGCGGCGTTGACGCCCTTCAAGCTGCCCACATCGACAGCCTGCGAGTAGTCGCGAAGCCAGTTGCCAAAGTAAACGCGGCCCACCATCAAGCTGGTCCATTTCTTGCCGTGGATAAAGGCCAGCGTCTTGAGCGTGTCCTCGATGTCGCCATGTCGCCAATTGTGGCCCTCGACCTGGGCAATCGACGGGATGTTTCCTGCGCCAAAAGCAGCTGCTTTTCCAGGAAGCACGATCAGAAGCACAGCAAGCACCAGCAGCATGCTGCCGCCGCTAAATCGGAGTCCGGCCATGATGGCGACTGTCAGACTGTCAGACTGGCAGATGTCGAGAGCGTGGATGCAGCAGATGCGCGCAATATTTAGACCTAGGTCTAGTTGAAAGGACGCCAAATCTTTTACTGCGTAGATGTCAAGTGGCTGGGCCGCACGCAAATGGATCCGTCACGCAGCTCCAAGTCACCGGTTGGCGGCCTCGAGAAACCCAAGCAGTGCCGCCCAAAGCTGAGTCGAAGCCGAGCCCAAGCTGGAGGGGCTTTACGTCAGACAAGAGGCAGGATGCAGCCCTAATAAGAGAGGGATTGCGTGCCCGTCTCCGCTCGGCATCAACCTGCGAACGGGCAGCACGTGAAGCCGGAGATTGTTCGTCCCATTCGCTGTCACGCACAGCTTCCAAAGCAAGCCAGCAGCCAGCTTGACGGCGTCCGATTCAGGGGAGGAGACCTCAGCACAACCCCGCTGCCAGTTAATTTGCCCCTCACTTTTGTTATCTTTTTTCTGATAGCGGCCCCAGCGTCGAAGGTGCCAAGCTCGACCATCTTCAAGCTGGTACGGATTACCTCCCAAGTCCGCTCAGTTGAATAGATAGATAGTTATTCGACTTGACTGTATTTAATGTAAGGATCTCTCCATGTAAATGTTGTTTACCGAATACCTCGTGGACTTGCTAGTTACCGAGGTCTCTGGAGGCATCTCATTCATGCAAGTCAATGCTCAGTGGGAACATTGCAGCGTTGTGATTCGACAACAGGTCGATGGACATCGCAAACTGTTAAAGCATGCAGCTTCATCACCGACCTTGTCAAGACTTTGGAGTGTCCTGCAATTTTTCGCCGAATTGATCTGACAAGAAATGAGAATACCATGAATGCATGGTGCGAGGACTGGGCCATTATCGCGGCGAATCAGGCGGCTGACCAGGGCTGCTCCTAATAAGATCAGACGGTTTTCGCCAATGAGGTGCCACAATCTCCTGATGGGTTTCCACGCGAATCCGAATTCACGTCTCCCCAAATGCTGAACCCCTGAGAAAAATTACGACCGAATATCAACCACCTTCCGCCTGCGCTCCGTGTACTTCTCTCCTTCATGTGCTGATCACCTTGGTCGTCATCTGCAGTCTGCATCCGGTCTCGCTGCGTCCCGCGTCGAGCGAATCAGTTGTTTTGGCGCTGCCCGCCGTTCCCGACGCCTCCATTTCACGCGACCCTGAGCTGTTCCTCGACGACACGACGATGCCTAGCCGGACGCTGCCCACCCTCACGCTCGCCGAAGTCGAGTCGCACAACTCGGCCAAGTCTTGCTATGTCACGCTAGGGAATAAGGTCTACGATGTAACCGACTTCCTCGACGCGCATCCCGGAGGTTCCGATTTGGTGCTCGAGTACGGCGGCAGAGACGTGTCGGAAATCCTCAAGGACGAGTCGTCGCATGCGCACTCGGAAGCCGCCTACGAAGTGCTGGACGACTCGCTGGTCGCATTCCTAGCGTCGGCCAACGGAACAAAGTCCAACGGCAAGGCGACGACGACCGGCGCGGAGAATGGGACGGCCGACGGAAAATACGTGCATCCGCGGACGGGCATGTCTTCAGAGGAGGATCTCAGCAAGGATACGGATATCACAGACGACTACAAGACACACAAGTTCCTCGACCTGAGCAAACCGCTGCTCATGCAGGTCTGGAGAGGCGGTTTCTCCAAGGAGTTTTACCTCGACCAGGTGCACCGGCCCCGCCACTACAAGGGCGGCGCATCGGCCCCGTTGTTTGGTAACTTCCTCGAGCCTCTGTCCAAGACTCCCTGGTGGGTAGTGCCCCTGTGCTGGGTGCCGCCGGTGGTCTACGGTACCTACATCGTACGAGAGGGCTACGCAACTGCCTGGCAAGAAGCGGCTGTTTGGTTGTTTGGCTTCGGGCTTTGGAGCCTGATCGAGTATTTGATGCATCGCTTCCTGTTTCATCTCGACGAGTATGTCCCCGTATTTCCTGTGAGTGCCGACCAGTTGGTTAACATGTTTTGCAGATGGCTGCCCGACAACCGAGTCGGCATCACGCTCCACTTCCTCCTCCATGGTGTCCACCATTACTTGCCCATGGACAAGTACAGGCTGGTCATGCCGCCAACCCTGTTTGTCGCCCTAGCAGCCCCATTCTGGAAGCTCGCCCACACGCTATTCTTCTGGGATTGGTACGTCGCCACGACGGTGTATTGCGGCGGCGTGTTCGGCTACATCTGCTACGACCTGACGCACTACTTCTTGCACCACCAGAACCTCCCGCTGTGGTACAAGCAGCTCAAGAAGTACCATCTCCAACACCACTTCCTTGATTACCAGAACGGCTTCGGGGTCACGAGCCGGTTCTGGGACACCATCTTTGGCACCGAGCTGGTGGACCCGCTGCCTAAGTCGCAGTAAACACGCGCTTGTGGCCGTTCATTCGTGTACATTATCAATACAGACTTTTGTAATAACGCTGTCGCGGACAGGCTGCATATCAGCAGCCGTTGTCGAGAAGAGAGGAACAGGAGCCTAGGGGTCACGTGGGGGCATTTTGCGATGGAGGACAAGCAGAGTTGGCGTCTGGAGTGGTTGGAAAGGCTCGAATTACATACTTCTCCCCTCGATAGGGGAGGCTTAATCATCGCATGGTCATGAGAATAATACCCCTAGATCATTTTTCCTCTCCGTCACCTCTCTCTCTTCCCTGAAATCATACGGGATAGAATAATCAAAGTGCTTTCGTCTGATGTGAGAATTCGAAGGTCCGTGCTTCTTCTTTCTTGCTGCCTGGGCCAGTTCGCGATGAGTCACGTGAGTGTAGGGTCTTTTTGGGCTAGCTTGTGGTCCGTGGATTTCCCTCAGCGCCCCAGAACCGTCGGCTCGCCACAAATCTCGACTTTGAGACCACAATCAATCACCACGGCCAGATTCACCAGCTCAAGCATCGACCACGAAAGACGGTGATTACGGTGATTACGCACATTGAGAACCAGGAGAGTCTCGGACCGCACAATGTCAGGCTTAGACGTCGAGGCGCTCCTCGACTCGACGGCGTCGTCCAAAGAGCAGACGTCCAAGGTCACTGCTAATGGCGACTCCTCGCAGAACGGAAGCCCCGCCGGCCGCCATAGTCGTGATCGGGACCGTGAACGAGACCGTGTCCGTGATGGCAGTCGCGACCGGGATCGCGACCGCGACCGTAGACATCGAGACCGCAGCGCGGGCCGCCATCGCAACTCGTCCAGCGACAACGGCAGAGACACGCCGCGTAGTGAGGCCGGGAGCCACAAGAGTAGGCGCAGAAGCAGGAGCCGTGATTCCGGCCGACACTCACGCCGTCACAGAGGTGGAGATGGCGATTACTACCGCGGCAGCAATCGTGGCGGACGCTCCCGTTCCCGTTCCCCTCACCGCTACTATCGACCCCGCGGCGGCGAAGAGCGTCGTGATAGAGACGACCGCGGCTATCGTCGCCGCGACGATGACCGCCGCAGTGGCGCTAGGAACAGCACCCCTCGCGATGCCACCCCCCCTCCCCCCACGGAGGACGAGCGAGATCGTCGGACCGTCTTTGTACAGCAGCTGGCTGCTCGTCTGAGGACCCGGGAGCTGAAAGAATTCTTCGAAAAGGTCGGGCCGGTCGCCGAGGCTCAGATCGTCAAGGATCGAGTCAGCAACCGTTCGAAAGGGTGAGTGTCTCTGTCTTTCGCAGCGTTAAGAACCTGGCTAACCGTTATTGCAGCGTGGGTTACGTTGAATTCAAGAACGAGGAATCTGTCACTGCCGCTCTCCAGCTCACTGGTCAAAAACTCCTAGGTATCCCCGTCATCGTCCAGCTGACCGAGGCTGAGAAGAACCGCCAAGCGCGCAACCCGGAATCCGCTGGACACCACCCCAATTCGATTCCTTTCCATCGTCTCTACGTAGGGAACATCCATTTTAGCATCACCGAGTCAGATTTACAGAACGTATTCGAGCCTTTCGGCGAACTAGAGTTCGTCCAGCTCCAGAAGGATGAGACGGGACGCAGCAGAGGCTATGGTTTTGTTCAGTAAGTACCACCTTTGGTTTGTCTCGTATCATGACTGACATTTCAGGTTCCGCGACGCTGGACAAGCCCGCGAGGCTCTCGAGAAGATGAATGGCTTTGACCTAGCTGGTCGTCCGATCCGCGTTGGGCTTGGTAACGATAAGTTCACCCCAGAGTCAACTGCCAATCTCCTACAGAGATTCCAGGGCCAGAACCAACAATTCCAGGGCTCGGCTTTCTCCGGTGCTGGCGGCCGTGGTCCGCAGACGTCCAACTTCGATCGTGCCGGTGCTCGGGATAACGAAAAGGGAACCGGTGCGAGCGCCCTGGATGATACCGATGTGGCCGGCGTCAACTTTAACAATTACAGCCGAGACGCCCTGATGAGAAAGCTTGCAAGAACTGACGAGCCTGCCGGCCCTGTTGAGCGACAGATCCTGAAACCCAAGACGGAAACCAAGCCGCTCCCCATCAATGTCAACATGGCAAGTCGCTGCGTGGTTCTCCATAACATGTTTGATCCTGCTGAGTACGTATCCCCATCCCTACTGATAGGACTGTTGCTAATTCGAAACAGAGAAGAAGGCGAGGACTGGATCAAGGAACTCGAGGATGACGTGCGCGAAGAGGCCGAACAGAAATACGGCCACGTTGTGCACATTTCTCTAGATCCCAACTCCCAAGGCGACATCTATCTCAAATTCGACAAGGTCCAAGGTGGAGAGAACGCCATCAAGGGCCTCAACGGTCGGTACTTTGGCGGGAGGATGATCAGCGCTGCCCCGGTTGTGGATGCTGTCTACAGCAGTCTGTTCTCCCGCACCAAAGCCATATGACGCTAATACAGCCTATACCTGTAGGCCCCAAGGTCAGTCCGCTTATCTTTTTTGTTTGGGAGATACTAACATGTTGTAGCATCTCGGCTGCCAGCGTTTGCTGGTTCGATTTTGTATTTTTGCGTTCGTGATCTCTTGGTGGATCGGAGTTGACGACATTGGCAGACCTACCTACGTTTTGCAGCCTGGGATAATGCTTGCGCTCCGAACCTGATACCCGGTTGCCGGCTCGAGCTCACCATCGTTGATGGATTTGATGATTGTATCCGGCGTTTAGCTGCTGATTGACCATAGGCCAAACTTCCAGGAGAGGTTGCCGTTCAACGAATATACCATTCGTGTGAGGTAGTCCTATAGAACTATTTCCAAACTTACTTGATCCTTATGCTTGTGCATCCTTGTCAAGCAAGGTATGAATCTGACTGGGGCAGTATGGGTGTTCGTCTGGCGATATATGTGAACCTTAGGTATGTCCTGCGTTCCGGTTTGGGCCGTCCGGTCGTTGGTACTGATGGTGATCTGTTCTCTCGAGGGTCTTACTCATGTCGGTGCTCGTCGCCTTGGTGTTCTACATTACTCTTGGTGCTCGCAGCCTCGGGTTCCATCTGATGCCTGGTCCCATAATTTAAATCTCCTTGGCAGTTGTCAAGCAGCCGTTTTATTTATTCTGGTATCTTGCTGTACCATGTCGTCTACCTCATAGTTCTTATACCGTTCTGTCGTTGCAAGTTTCTGTTCTTGGCAAGTTGCCTCGTCTCGAGATACTAGGTGTAGGAGCAGTCTGCTGTCTCTCTCCATGTCCATACCCCTCCGCCAGAGGCAAGGCCTTGTCCACCGGGTTTGGTAGAACCCGATCCTGTACACAGGATAGACTCTATCGGCTAGAAGATCTTCTTTTGAGTCAAAAGCAGGTTTCCCTTTTGTGGCAGTCACGTTTTTCGTTGTACACCAACTCACTGGGTCTTCTATATATATGTATTCACAAACCTACACATCGCATCTACCTTTCCTTTTGTTGTAACTGTATGTCCTCTTCACCGCTCTTGGGCTTACCCTAGTCGTCTGGTCTTATCCAGCTTGCAACCATCACGCTTCTCCTCTGGTATAAGCAATCTGTGAACTTCAGGCTACCCCGTCCGTCTTGTTCATCTCTTGGACTCGATTGCACCCGGGTATTTACTCTCGAGAGCCAGCGCACTCAAACTCCTTTCTCGATGGAATCTAGAACTCTCCTATGATAACCCGGTGAATTGAGACCGCCCCATCCCCATCCCCGGCAGCCCGTGAATCGAATCCTATTTACAACCATGAAGAAACCACCGAATCCTGCCTGAAAGCCCCCTCCCCTCGTCTCTGATCGGCGAAGCACCCGACCGACCTCTACAGCCCCCCGCCCTGTGAATCTTGATCATCCTGCATCCACGCCGCCGACCTTGAAGCTCGGAGGACTCCTTGCGGCTGATATACCCCTCCCCTCGCTGTTGATCCAGGGACCGTTTTCCTTTCTTTCCTTCTCGTGGTCCTCACAAATCCGCCATCTTCTTCTTCCTCCTCTTTTGCTCACTTCTCCTTTTTTTGTCTCCTGTTGTTTCACATATACCGCCTGCCCGTTAGGTATTGTACCACACAAGCGTCGAGAGATTCTTCCTGCACGATTAGAGCCTTTCCATACCATGTCCTCAAGACCTGTTCGAGACGTGTGGTCCTTCTTTTTTTCCACACGCGCTCAGGGATCCCTGTCGTGTTCGCGGTTTTTGTCGCCCACGGTGTTGTTCATATTCCAGCTGCCCCCCCGTTTAGTCCCGGGTAAAGAAGCCTCGGGAAGAATACCTGGGGTCTATCTCTATTTATACACTCTTGTCCCTGGCCTCGTACTGAAAGGACCGTTGGACATCTGGGCACGTCCTCGCTGCAAAAACCGGGGCTTCGAATCGTTTACGTCCCCGTTCTTCTTGGACAGGATTGGCATGGGATGTCATTCTGAAGAGGTTGGTGCTGGGGGTGCTTTGCCTTTTGGCTTCGACACACGGGGGCTTGATCAAACTTGATGAGGACTTTCGAGTCGGAGTCTCTGGGGCTGTGGTCTATGTCGAGGGGTTCTCGTCGTCAAGCTGGTGGGGAGGCTCATCTTCAATCTCTACGCCTCAGGATGGTCAGCGATGATCTTGAAGCAGAAAGGATTGAAGGGTATGACCGGACGGCATCAGACTTAACGCACCTGGATTTCTGGACTCTTGGGATTCGTCAACGGGGTTAATCGTACAAGGTATATCTACCACGGGAAGGTCAGCAAGAAGAAGACATCAGATGCTCATCGAAGATTCGAAACAAACCATACCATGTCTGCCACACTCTCTCTCGGTTCGTCATCGCCAATCGCGCGGGGTTTGGTTCTGCTCTTCTCTTCTCACCTAGGACCATGGCGGTGCGGGTGACCACCTTAGTCCAGTGCGAAAGGGAACGGCGACGGCGACGCCGCTCTCGTCGGCGGCGGCGGCGGTGGTTGTTGCTGCAGCGGCAGCCGCGCGGTGAACGTCCAGACCGAGACGGGCGCCCTCCACTCTGTGATCCGCGGCGCGCCCCTCGTCACTAGGATCCAGACCACGGTCGATATGGTCATGATCTGCTCGGTTGCCGTGGTCTCCTCGGTGCGGGTCGAGATTAGGACGGCGGCGATGATGCCCCAGTCTCGCGTCACCATGAACGTCTCGGTTCGTCTTGACGTGGTGGTTTGGGACGACATTTTTTGGAGGGGGGTTGTCGTTGTTGGTGGTGTGGTTTGAGGGGGAAAGGGTTTGAGAGGTGTGCTTTTTTCACTGTTTGAAGACGCACGCCCGGGGAGGTGGATCGGGCTGGACGGGCAGGGCGCGCGGTGAAATGGTGAAGGGGGAGGGAGGAGGACGAGAACGAGAACGAGGTTTGAGTCCATCAAATGTAAGGAGACTACCCACCCCCCCCCCCCCCCACCTCCCCCGGCGCAGCCATGGTCGGCGCCGGGGGAAGGGGGAGAGAAGGGCTCACGAACGAGGGATTGGGGCACTGCGTTGCGCCCGGTGAGTAGGTCGCCCCTCAAGCGTAGTAAGTCCGGCAACAGTGGCTGGAAACCCTGGAATTGGAAAGCCAACACGTATGGACGTTGATAAGCGGCTATAGAGGGGATCGAATGTTGGACCGCCAGGTTGTGGTATTGAATCTGGCAATCTGGCGCGGTTGAAAGCTTGATTCTTCGTGTATGCCGTTTGGATACAAGTGGGATACCTGAGTCGAGTTCCTGGGAAACGTACCTGGGTTGGCTTGCCGTGGGTGGAAACGAAGCAGATGAACTACCTTGCCCTGGGTTGGTATTGGCTGCTCTGGGGGTTGTCGTTCGTTGGATCCCGGTGGTGTCGATGTTGTCAGGAACTGCTCGATCTCAAATCGCCTCTCGACTTTGGTGGGCAGTGTCGGCTCGCCTTTGGGATGGGGAGCATAGTTTTCACATCTGCGGTTAACGTTCTCTCGTCGTCGTGGTCACTGCCGCCAGCGCGGACGCGGCTTCTTGTTGTCTGGGCCGTTGTCATCGGGGCCATCGCCATCTTGGTACTATTCCGGCTTACGATCGGGCTGGTGGTCATCGTGGAGAGCCCCGAAGAACCAGAGCAGCGTTGGGTAGCGAGTCCAGGCCTCAGGATGCTATCACGGTCGACCTGAGGTATACATATTACGCAGAATCACCAGATATCCAGGCATTCAGAGAGCTGCGACGTCAAGAGGCGCGATGAACACGTCCGCTACGCGTCTAGGACTACCGCGGCGTGTGTGTGGAGAGCTTCACTGGAGGTGGGCAGCCCGCCGTGAGCGCGCCTCGCGAAGCCAGCAATGCCGTTATGGCCACAACAACTTCAGAGCAAGCTCAACTAGTTCATGAGATCTACGTGATGGTCTACAAGATGATCTATACGAGGTTTTACCGTTGATAACTCTCCTCGCCAAGATAGTCCAAGATGTTGGCCGTGACACTCCCTGCCTCCCAAGCCCTCCCGAGCACCCCGTCGCCCTCGCACACCTCCCCACGGGGCCCCTGGGAGGCTCAAAAAAGTGGACGGTACCGAATCCCCGGGCTCAGCGGCAGCCTCTGATAGGCCGGATCGAGGAGGACGTCCGCAGAACCCACGACTTGCGTGTATAAATTTCCTCTCTCCGGTCTTTCCTCTCTTCTTCTTCCTTTCCTCTTCGTGTTTCCGAGCAAACAGCAACCTGACCGACCACGCTGCGACCAGAGCAGCGACCAAGTGCTGTGCGAACTGTAAGTGATACCATTTCCATGCTCATCATCATTATCATCTATTCTTGTTGGTTCTTGTTTATTGCTGCTGTTCTCGCGATTGTTTACCATTTTTTCCCACACGCGCTGCCCTCTATTCTGTGCCCTCTTGCCCTTTTTTTTTCATCCTGTCTTGGTGCCCTTCAAATTTTTCACGTTCCCACTGCTGACAATATTTTCCTTCCTGCCCAGGACGGTCTTCACCTTTCCACTCTTCTTTTTTCCCTCTCTTCTTCCCTCAACACCACAACCACCACCATCACCACCTTCTCTGGCCCTCTGTCCAAAGGTATTTTCATCAATCCCATGCTCACCACACTTCATTACTCTGTCCTTCGCATCATTTTCCCGGTCGGCTTTCCCCCTTTGCGTGTCTGTTAGCTCTAGCCGCCTGCCAAGGTTATTTTCCTTATTATCCCATCCCAATCCCATCATACCCGCCTCACATCTCCCTTCCCGAGTTCTCAAGTCCAAAGTCCCATCTTTCAAGGTTATTCTCCATGTTCTTCAATCCCATCCCACCCATCTCCCTTTCACAGCCTCCTTCTTCCGATCCCTCTTCAATCACCCATCCTCGCGTGTGTCTGTCTAGTCTCCTCCTCGCGATCATCGGTCTGTTTTTGTTTATTGCTCTTCTTCATCAATGTTCACCAACAAAAGCTAACTCGTGTTTTTTCCAGAAACAAAAACACACAATGTCGGCGCCTCTGCGCCCCCCTCCCGGCTTCGCCGGACCCCCCTTTGGTGTTGCCCCTGTGGCAACACCGGGCAATGTGCATCCTGCACAAGAGGTAAGCCTTTTTTTATATTCTGCTTGCCCTATATCACACATACACATCCTGCTCTTCAAGCGATGTCGTTCACATGTGTGTGAGATATCGCCGACTGGGCTGGCTCGCCGATTGTGTCTCCGTGATTGATCTCGCCAATTATCCTGCGACTCTGATCTCGCCGACCCTTTTGTTGGTGGTGATCGATCTCGCAGGTGATCTTGTCGGTGGTCTGTCAGGCTATTTCGTGGCTGTCACGTTGTGGTTACTCATGATGTGCCTTGGAATCCCATCCTCCCTTTGCTTTTTCTCGGTTGGACAGTTGCAGTCACGCACAACATGGTTTGGATTTCTGGGCTCTGTCTCTTCCAACGTTTGTGTGTCCGCGATTTGTCTTTAACCTTCCCCCCCCCTCTCTGTTTACTCCCCCCTCCCCGCTCCCCCTCCCCCTGGGGCCGGCCTGCCAGGCAGATGGCTGGGGGGGAGGGGAGGGGGGTGGCCTCCTTACATTCTCGTCCTTCTCCTCCTCCTCCCCCCCGACCGCGCGCCGGCCCAGCGGCTCCGAGTCGTGGTCGTGGCGATTCCCCCCTTCCCACATTCTCGCCAAGTTGAATCGCCATTAGTGTGGCCATTTGATTCTGGTTCTGGTGTGCTGAAAAAAGTCGGCGGATCTGTCCGTCGCGATGCTGGCCCTCATCGACCACCAGCACGCGGTCGACGGCGACTGTGAAGCCACGATCGAGATGGAGGCGCTTTAGGAGAGCACTACATCCGATCCGCTTCCAGAGCTGCTTCCCGAAGTGTTCCAGCATGATCGTTGTGCCGGCGCACATCACAGCTGGTCGCGTTCTCGTCGAGTTGAGCCAGTCGTCCGGGGGGAGGGGGAGGGCGCGAGGGGGAGGGAGAGGGGGGAGGGGGGAGGGGACGACAAGACAATCATTCACACATGGTCTTTGGCAATCATTCTACACTTTGCTTTTCTTTATGTTCTTGCTAGCCTCCTTCCCCTACCTCGTTCTTTTCTTCATCCCTTTCTCCCGGGGGCGTTGGGTCCGCTTTCAGGGGCAGGACCCGCGTTCACCGTACCCGTTTCCTAAATTCACCGGCTTCACCGTGCCTGTTCTCATTATCACCGCTTTCGGGCCCCGGGACTTCTTCACCGTTCCCGTTTCCATCATCACCGCTTTTCCTCCCCGGAGACCTTGATTTTCTCTTCCCGTCTTCCTCCCCGGAGATATTTGACCCTCCCATCCAACCCAGACCAGACATATACTAACTAACTGGTATCCAGAACCTCGAGAATGAGCTGCGCCAGCTCATCGGCCGCGCCGCCAGCCTCCACGAGGCCGTGGCAAACGGTTACCTTCCCGGCGTCGTCGGTGTGCCGGGTGGCGAGATGCTGCTCGGTGGTCTGCAGTCTCTGGTCGACCAGAGTCGCGCCATTGCCCAGCTCGCCATGGCCATGGGGAGCGACTACGTGGCGCTCTCGGTCGAGTACGACCACTTCGCCGCCGATGCGGAGGCGTACCGCGTCTCGACCCTGGCCGAGATGGACGAGCTCCGCGCCGAGCTCAGCAACAACCTGCGCGTCCGTGTCGAGCTGACCCGGCTCATTGAGCAGGGCCAGGCCAAGGATCGCCAGATCGACGAGATGCGCGTCCAGGCGGCCGAGGATAAGCGCACGATCGAGGTATGTTTTTTCTTCTTCCTTCTTTTCCTTTCCTTCATCTCCGTCTCTTTTTCCTGTCCCCTCTTCTGTTTCCACTCTTCCCGCCTGTCTCTCTCTTTTCATTTCCGTCCTTTCCACGAGCACAACTGACATCTTCCAGCATCTCCAAGGCCAGGTTGACGGAAAACGCAACCTCTTCATGGAAGTCAAGGCCAAGAAGGCAGCCGACAAGGCTGCTGCAGATAAGGCTGCTGCGGACAAGGCGGCAACCGACAAGGCTGAAGATGAGGCCGCCAAGGTCCGCGCCAGTATGGCTGACCATGTCACCAGAATGGCGGACAAATCCCATCCTCCTCGTTCTTTGGCCTCTCTGGCCTCCGCGAGGCTGCCGAAGTACCCCTTTGCCACGTTGGGAAGAACGCGCACCACGACCAACTGGCGCCCTGAGACGAAGGAGTTCGTTCCGAGCGGCAAGTTCAAGCCCGTCTTCCCCGTCGTCCCGGTGCCCAAGGAGAATAAGAAAGAGGAGGAGACAAAGGACAAGGAGACCAAAGAGACGGCGACCAAGGAGCAGCCCAAGAAGATCGACCTCTGGGAGATCGTCAAGGCCACCGGAGAGCTGCCGGCCACACCCGAGAACCTCGCCCAGCTCAAGGAGACGCTCGGGTATGACCCCTTCAACCCGAACACGCTCCCTGCCGGAGCCCCCCTCTTGGCCTGCGTTGGCGGCAAGGTGGTCCCGTTCGTCCAGCCCCAGAACGTCAAGCTCGCTCCCTTCCGCCCGCTTGAGCAACCTCGCGCCGCGTCCGTCGATCCCTCGGCCATGCTTGGCCGACGCACGCCGCATAGACCTCTTCTTCCTATGGCCGACATGCTCCTCCTCGGAAACAAGCAGGCCACAGAGCCCAGAGGAGACCGCGGACGTGACGCCGCCGCCGCTGGGCGCCCTCCGCTCGTCCAGCCCGCGCCGGCGAGAGGAGGTCCGCCCACCGCCACTACCGATGCCAACGTGCCCGGCTTTCCCATCCACGAGCGGGACCTCGCGACACCGCTCAAGGGCATCCTCGACTTCCTCGAGCCGTCGCCGCGTCACCAGCCGGACGTCCGGCGCAACATCACCATGCCGGCCCAGCAGCAACAGCAGCAGCCGGCCATTGCGCCGCCGCCGGCCAGGCAGACCAAAGAGCGCAAGAAGGTCAAGACGGATCCTCTGTCGCTGGCCCCGCCGATCGAGGAGTACAACACGACGGTGGAAGCCCACCACTGGCGCACCGAGATGTCGCGCCTCTTCGCCATGGTCCTCGGACTAGTCCGCACCTACCAGTTCACCCATCCGACGCGCGACTTCCCGGCACACATCCAGGCGTCCGCCCCAGCCGTCTAGGAGCGGCTGGTCGAGCTGATCTACCCTGGTAGTCCCCAAGTCGCGGCGGACCACATCGGCTTCATCGCGAGGGACGCGTCCTCGCGCCCCTTCCTGCTGCAGCGCTTCCTGGTGCAGTACTTCGTCGACAAGATGCTCGACATCGACATGTTCGTCGGCGGGTGGGACGCCGACACGGACTCGAAGCTGATGGACCTCAAAAAGCGGCTGGTTGGTGTGGATGACGCCAACGGCACCGCGCACCGGCCCGAGGAGCGCGCGCTCATTCTCGCCGAGCTGGCCGGCGTGGTGAGGGGGATGGTCCTCTCGTCGCAGCGCTGGCGGGCTTTTCGGAACTTCAAGACGAGTCACCACTTCCAGCTGCTCAAGCATTGGCTTTATCCCATGATGAAGTATACCAACTATAATGCCCCGGTTCAGGGGGGTGGTGGTCCGCCCGCCGGCGCGCCTGCCGGTCCCTCACGCGCAAAGTATGACCACCCCAATGCGAAACGACCGCAGCACCAGCCGGGCGGCCCGCCGTCGACGGTCAAGGAGAATACCTTCATCGCCATGTCGGGCATGTCGTACGACCTGTATGGGATTGTCCAGCTTGCGTTCGATATGGCGGTGCGCATGCACCTTTCCAAGGCTGAGTTTGCGTTCCAGTGGTTCCGTACTGGTGATAAATTCGTCGAGAGCAAGTTCGAGGCTATCAATCCGCCTGCTGGGGCGACGCCTGGGGTTATTCAGGAGAGCCACTGGTTCATTCGGATGGTTGTTACCCCTGGCGTTGCGATCCGCGTCAGCGATGGGATGGTGATTAAGCCGTCTATTGTTTGCAAGGCTGGGGTGCTTTGTACTCCTTAGTTGATGAGGAGAGAAAGGGGAGGTTCATTTCACTTACACCCCTGAGTTCATTCGCCGACCTATTTGTTTTGTTTTTATCGCCGACCTGCTGCTTCTGTTTTTATTGGAAGGAGGGCTAATCGCCGATTGAGCACGTTGCTTGCCGATTTGGTATGGTGATGGCTGCTGGTTGGGTTGGGTCGGGTTGGGTTGTGAGGTTTGGTTCGGGTTTGGGAATGGCGATTGACGATTGAGAGAGGGGGGGGAATTACATTTCGCCTTCCTGGTTACCACTTACCACTTCCCGACTCTTCCTTCTTCGTCCGTTCACCAGTTCTAGTCAGTCACTGGACGTTATCTGGGGAGTTAGTCACCCGCCTCACCACCGGTTCACTTCACTCCATCGGATATTCACCGATCACGGGTTTTCCTTCCCTCTTCGGATATTAACCAGGCTTTCTTCCTCGTCCCGAGTTTGTCGCTCATGCGCACACACTATCCTATCCACTATCCGTCCTTTGTCCTCCGAAGGAAAACCCCGGCGATCAAGGTTCTTTTCTCTATCCATGGTTATCTGGGTAGTTAGTTCACTGAATCATCTCTCGGTAGCTCACTGGATTTTCTGGGTTGAGGACCATGGATACCTAGTTAGACACGGCCAGGGACAGGAAAGAAAAGGAAAAAGTTTTTCTTGTTTTTGTTTCAAAAGGTCACCAGAGGCGGCGGCGTGAATAGTTCTTATTCTCAAAGAAAGAAAATAGGTCAGGCATGAATGGTTGTACAATAGATAGATCCAGCAACAGCAACAAGAGTTTGTTTTGCTTTTTCATTGACTGGTGCACTTGTGACTTGACACCTGTGAGTGATTCATGAGGCGGCGTGGTGATCTGAGTTGTGAAGAAGTGCAGGTAAGGATGCTTGTTGTGTGGAAGAGGAGATGGTTCTGTGGCCGTGGCTAAATACAGGTGCTGTGGTCTGTGTGTGCCTTCCATCTTGCTGGGGGTGCTCCTTCCTGGCCCAACAGATGCGGCGAGGTGCGGTTCTCCCTTTTAGTACCGGAGCCGTCTCGTTGTTGTTGTTCATCGGACAGGTGATTGCCTAAGATGCGACGAGATATGCTTCTTGCTATGTAGCTGACTCGCTGCCTTTTGAGTGATGGGAGGTTTCTTCGCATATCACGATAGCGTGGTTCTTGCGAGGTAAGGCTGACTGACCATGTGGAGGCCGGTGAATGGTGACCGTTGGCCATCTCTGTGTTTCGCGCTATCGGGATTTGGGTTTGGGGTTTGGAAGCGAATGCGATGATACACCCCCGAGATATGACGAGATTTACTCCTTATTGTGTAGTGTCTGGTTGGATTTAGTAGATGGGGCGGTCTCGCCACATCTGCCGCATCACAGCGGTTCAGGGTAGTAGTGACTCTATGGAAGTTGCAGATGTTGTTGCTCTTAATGGGTGATCTTGGTGATCTTGGTGGTGATGGTGTGCATGTGAATCCGAAGTTGCCAAGTGACTCCGATCGTGGGTTCGTTCTCGTCTTTCTCGCTTTAATTCTCATTCTGATTATATCGGGGCATCAACCCAAACAACCTTGGAGCCAATCCCGCGTTGGAATGGATGAAGAATAGGAGGAATGAGGTCCTACTTATACAAGAGCCAAGATGCATGACTCGAGCGGGTGCTTGTTGGTCTATTCTTTAAGCTAGGTAGCTAATCTTGACACACATTCCAGAGAGGATTGCTTCGTCTTACACCGAGGATAGTCTCCTCGGTGTGATAACTTCCAGGTTATGACTTGAATTGTGACTCGTGATGCATTCGTCATGTCGATGCCGTATTGCGAGACTTGGTGAGATGGGCTTCTGACGTATCGTCACATTGACTTATGAGGAATGTGTGAGATATTCGAGATGTAATGATCTATTCCGGCCAGTAGTGTTTAGTGTATGGTGATCCCCTGGAGACCCGTGATCACCGTTGTTTTCATCCTAGGATCTATGTTGGTGATGGTGATGAATGTGGTATCGAGAAGCGGCCAAAACAAATGGCCAAGTGAAATTGCTCAACCGAAGCCATAATCCTGCAACACGCCTCGACTGATCAAATGTGATGCCAATGATAGTGCCGGGCGCTGGTCCGCTTGCTCATTCTCACAACCTGGCCTTCAACACCAGGCATATTTCCCCAATCACCACCACCATCCGATTGCAACACATATCACATCCTGAAACAATGCATCTAAAAACACATGGAATAAATGCTTGATTTTTTGAATCACCAGATACCACTCCAAGGTATCAACCGTCTCTCCTTCACTCCTCCCCTACCCCTCCCCTTTCCTACTCGCAGACAAACGACTTAAACGCCATGTCCAAATATTTATCTACACAATCCATGACCGGATGTAATAGGCAAACCCCAATGATGAAAGATGAAAAAGAAAAAAAAAACAATCTAAAGACTCGCCCGCCTGCCAATGCAAGAACATAAAAGCCCCATCTAACAGTATCATACACCAATCATCTAGGACTCAGCGGTCCCAATGGACTCCTCCCCGGCCCTGGCGCCCCGCCCGTTCTCCTGAGCGTCCTGAGTTCGTCCTCGAGTTTTCTCCTCTTCGCTTGCTCTTCCTATAACACAGTTAATACTTTCCTATCGTGGACGATAAACAGAAGCGAACTTACCCTCAGCTCCTCCTGGAACTTCTTCCTCTCCTCCTTCATCGTCGCCCGGAATTGCTCGCTCAGCATCGTCGCACCCGCACGCGGTCCAACCGCGCCGCCCGGTCCACCAAGCGCCGGACTCGGGGGCACCTTGAGCCGCTCGGCATCCAGCTGCTCCTGCAACCGGCCGACTTCGGCTTCGAGCCGGCCGCGGATCGTCGTCAGCTCTGCCTCGAGGCTCGCCTTGGCCGCCACTGCGTCGTCCAGCTTGCCCTCGAGCTCGAGCTTCTCCTTCTCGGCCGTGATCGACTCGCGCGTGATATCCTCAAAGTCGCGCAGCGTGCTGGCCAGTTCCGCCTTGAGTCGCGCCACCTCCTTGTTCTTCTCGTCCATCTCAGACGACTGCGCGAGCGCGGCGGCCTCCGCAGCGCGCTCCCGTCGCGACCCGTAAGCGCCGTCGAGCTCCGCCTTGGCAAACGCCACCTCAGTCTTGAGCTCAATAACCATAACGTTCATGCGGTCGAGCTCCTCGTCCTTCTCCTTGACCTCCTTCTCCTTCTCGTCTAGCTCCTTCCGTGCTGCCGCGGCACGCGCCTCGGCTTCGGCAAGTTGACTTTGCGCTTCCTGGTAGTTGCTCTCGACCTCCTGGTAACTGGCTTCGAGCGCGGCAACGGCAGCGCTGCGCTCCTTGACTTGGTCTTGCAGCGCCTTCATGGACGCCGAGTCGTTGGCCGCGGCCGACTTCTGGAGCCGCTCATAATCGCCCAGAGCCTTGGCAAGCTTCTCCTGCATCTCGATGGCTTTCTGTTCGCTGTCGTCCAGCATGTTGCGCACCTTATCCAGCTCTTCCTCCTTCTCACGGATGACCTGGTCCTTCTCCGTTCCGCTCTTGTTGTTGAGTTCGCGTTGCTGCTTGATCTGGCGCTTGAGAACCGTCTTCTGCTCCTTGAGACTTGTTGCTTGCTGGAACAGCCACTGTACCTTGGTAGAAAAGGCTGGCAGGGTGTACGGCTCAGCAGGATCCACGGGCTCGCTATCAGACATGTCTTCCTCATCCGGCTCCAAACCCTTGTCGGCCCGGTTCTTCCGACGTGTCGCCTTTTGTTGTTGGGCCTCGGCAAGGCCAGACTGGATAATATCCCACAACCCCGAGAGCACAGCCTCAGCCTGGTCGGTATCCTGGCGACCAGAAGATGCTGTCGCGGCCTCGGCAAGCCGCATCATCTCGTCTCCCACCACTCTGATAACGTCTTCAAGGTAATCCAACTGGTCGTTCAGCGTGCCATTGGACGGGTCTGGTGGTAGTTGCTGGTCAACATTCAACTGCTGGAACATACCCTGAATCTGGGATACCAGCCCCTCGACACGGCCTTCGGCTTGCGCCAGAGACGACTCTGCTGCTGCCGCTGCCCTTGCGGTTGCGGCGGCCGTCTCGCTCTCCTTGGCCATGGCGGCGGTATATGACTCGTGCTCTTCCGCAGCGGCCGCAATGCCTCTCTCCAGATACTCGAGTTGGCTGTCGATCGACCCGCCCGACCCTGTTGACCTTTGCGGGTTCCCCAAGTCGATGCTTCGTGCCGGCCCAAAGCCGATGATGACATCCTTTAGCCGATTATTGAGAGCCTCCAGCCTCTTCTCGGTATCCGCTATCATTTGCATCGGGCCGCTGCTTTGTGTCCGCAAGGCCTCGGTTTGCGCGCTTAGATTTTGCTCAGCCGCCTTGAGCCTGGTGTTTTCCTCCATGAACCGGGACGCCTCCTCCTTCACTCGCAGGTTCTCATCCTTGACTCGGGCAATCTCGTCCTTGATACGCGAGTTCTCCTCCTTGACCCGGTCCATCTCCTCGCGCAGCTGGTTGTTCTGTTCTCGAATTGGCGACTTCACGGGGATCTCGATGGTGTTCTTCCGTCCACGGGTGGCCTGACCGTCCATCTGATCGAGCGGGAGATAGAGACTCCTATCGCCAAACTCGGGCTCCACGTTAGAGACATCAAAGCTGTTTCTCGCGTTCGTGTAGGTATATAGGCTCTCCGGGCTGCCAGGAATGCCGTTGGGTATGGGCTGGCCGGGTGGCGGCTGTCCGGACTTCTTCGTCGACGCGCGGTGCGTCATCTGCAGGATCCCTGCCGTGTGTTCCAGCAGACGCCTCTGTGGTACCATCAGGCTCTTCTCCAGCGTAAATAATTCGGCCGCCAGCTCCTCGCAACGTCGCTCACTCGCTAGCTTCTCCATCTCGGCTTCCTTGGCCGAATCGCTCATGCGGTTGCTCCGCAAACTTAGCCGCTTGCTTCCCTCCGGCCGAGAAGGGGAATACAGTTTGGCCATGGATATCGCAGCATCGCGGTACTTTGTTTGTATCGCGAGATTTGTCCGCGCCTGCTCGATTCGCATTACCAACGACTGGATCTGTTTCTTCAAGTCATCCACCTCTTCCTGCGACAAAATCTGGTATCCCTTGCTATCGAGAAGCGCCGTCTCGGTCAAGAGGTGGATCTGCACAGAGTCTTTGAGGTCGACAAGAGGGGAGCTCTGGGGGCCATCGGCGCTTATCTGTGTTACGCATGGCGCTGTCAGTAACGTTCCGAGTGGTTGAGCGACGTGGAAGACAGGATATTGTCATACAGGACTGAACCGCGGCTCCTTCTTGTCAAAGCTGCCGAGGACATCTTTCCGGTAGCCCTCAACCAGCGCCCTCCCATTCGGACCAATCTGTACGGAGCCTGGAGGTTGCGTCATCGGTGGGCCGAAGCCGGGCCCCTTCCGGGTCGCGGCGCCGTTCATCGTGTAGTCTCGAGGTTGTCGTCGCGGGTTGTGTTAACGATCGGGATTCCAAGACATGGTCCAAGAGCGAAGTCCAATAACTGCAAGAGGCGACCCAATTCCCCTGTTGGCCGGACCCAAGTTGCGACGATATCCACCAAACGGCTGCAGAATGCTATGAAGCCATGCAATCGGACGGCGGGCGAGGTGTCGCTGTCGCAAAGTCGGAGGGGGGACGCCGGTAGTCAGGGGGTCCGCGGATTTTCTTGTCGTGGGCGATCGAAATGTCGACTTTTCAACTTCTGTAACGGATTTCGTCAGGGGAAGACGCCCCGAGAGTGAAACACCGAACGCCGAACAGCGCGGAGCAGACACAGAAATCCAAAAGGCCAAAAAGCAGAGGTTGGTGTATTGTGAATTACAATCGCATGGCGTTCAGGAGAGCAGCGGACAAGAATGGGGCGGTTGGGCTGGTGAATGACGGTGGACACGCCCGATAAGAGCCTGGGATGGGTAAAAAAGCGGGAAGCGGAATGGAGGCCAGCCCCCCTGTTCAAGCACTTCTCAGCAGTCGCCAACCGCGAACAGAGCGCCAATCGGTGGTTGGCGTTGCCAGTGCCCGCTAAACCGATCCGGGGTGCTGGGAAGCTGCCGAAGCCCTGCGCCTGTCATCCAATGACACTCCGCAGTCACCCTCTTGGCGCTTCGGGACTTGGCTGTATTTTTAGAGTGGGCCAGAACTCGTGGGATGTCATCGTCACTGGTCATGGATGTTTGTCTCATAGCCAGCTAGTAGGCTGGGCAAGATGCTCTGTAGTAGAAGGCATGCGTGGCCTAATAATCCGTACAAATCTGGTCCAAGAGGAATTGCCGTCTCACTCAGACAGCCGGAACCAACAACGCTCGCTCAGGCACGCCATACGCCATGTATTCGAAAAACAATGCACCGCCTGCTTCAGAAGGCCCCCCTAACCTCATCAAGAAGCTGCTGTCCCATCGTCCGCCGTCTATTTGCCTCGCCCTCGGTTGTGAGGTGCGCTCCTGATGTCGTGCCGGTTGCTGAGCTTTCCCCTTCCAGTCGTCTCTGAAGTCCCTCAAACTCCCCGCTTCTCTTCCGGCTCCTGAGACCCACCATCCACCCGGGCACCCTAAACTGTGTTAACGCCCCGGGAAGCAGCTCGTTACGCCACAGATATCCAACGACCCAGCCCGAGACGGCACCCAGGAGAGAGCCCGGCCATTGAAACAAAGCCAACTGCAGCGCAATCAGATACTTGGAAGACTTGTCCGAGAATTCCAACCCCCCCGCGTCATCCGAAGGCGGTCCTGTTGACAGGGCGACCTTGTACTTGTACGTATGAGGCACAAGCGCGTGGTACTGGGCCAAGATGGCGAAGATGATGGGCGTGGGGCCCGCTGGAAGGAAGTCAACCACGCCAAACGACAACGGCCGCAACACCGCCGTCATGAGAAGCGGCGGGATGACGGATGTCAGAAGCCCCGTAACCAGGATAAAAGACTATGCCAAGGTTAGCAAGGGGCAGTTGAAAGACAAGACTCGAGACACTTACGGCATATTTGCGTGACCCCCAGAGCTGCTCAATCGACCTCATGTTATAGAGGGCCATCGATGCAAAAAGCACCTCGGATGAGTTGGTGTAACATAGTTGATATGTAAAGACACGCCATAGTTGACGGTATCGCCAGATATGTGTGCCAACCGAGATATAGAAGTAGTGCTTGATGTCGAGAAGACTGGCGGCTATTGACAAGCCAACCGTGGCCAGCACTAACGAGCGCGTAACGGGCGCATTTGTAAAGGACATGTTCGGATAGCGGTGCAATCACAACATCTCGGGGCTGTGTTGTAGGAACTCAAAGTGAACCCCCCAGTATGGGTGACAGACACGTAAACCAAAAGCTAGCCTCCCCGGGCGACAGCTGTTGGCGATGAGTGCCCGTGTGCTCGGCGCAGAAAAGGTGTCGTCAGAAAGGGGGCTGAGATTGGCTGGAGGATGAAGTGCTAACGAATCTGGATGCGTGTCCCTATCGAATTGTAGGGGAAAAGTGGCACATGCATTCGCAAGTGGACGGCCCATGACATCGAAAAGTGGGGCGCCTAGGTTCGCATTCCACGAACCACTGCAGCTTCTCTCCTTGCATGTTACGCTTTCCTGCTTCCCGGGTTCGACTTCGATCGTTCAACAAAGTCAGTGACGATGGACGGGATATTCTAATTGGCGACAACCACCCTACACCCGGTCTTTGCTGCCAAAAAGATCGAAAACCCCACGCTCGTTCTCGACGCATCTCGCTTGTCCACATCGTGTTCTAATACAAGAAGTACTCACCGCAAACACCAAAACACGCCGATACACGGGCGCCCTGTCGCCAACCGTCGCCCGCCATGTCGGATCTCTATTTCCCCCACTTTCGCAGCTGGCTCATGCACTCCCCCCCAGCCGAGTTCATTATTCGCAAGCTTCGTGAACTCCTGATCGGAGGCTTGAGCCAAGGGCCCATCCCTCGACACGTCGCCTTCGTGATGGACGGGAACCGACGCTATGCCAGAAATCACAAGATCGAGACGATTGAGGGTCATCATCTCGGTTTCGAGGCCCTTGCCCGGGTATGTGCTATCCAGCCGGAAGCGGCTTCGAGGTTTGAGGGGCTAACGAGCCGGCGCAGGTTTTGGAAATCTGCTACAAGTGCGGCGTCAAGGTCGTCACGGTCTTTGCCTTCAGCATCGAGAATTTCAATCGGCCAAAATACGAGGTGGATGGGCTCATGCAGCTTGCCAAAGTCAAGCTGGAGCAGTTAATACAACACGGGGAGTTGCTGGATCGGTACGGCGCTAGTGTTCGCGTCCTGGGTGAGCGGGATCTCCTCCCTCCCGACGTGCTCGAGGTCATTGATCGCGCCGTGAGCACTACCAAGCACAACAAGGAGTAAGCAACATGGACTGGCCTGGGGGGCATGAGGCTAACGGCTATAGATGTGTACTCAACATTTGTTTCCCATATACATCACGAGCAGAGATCACGTCGGCGATTAAGTCGACGGTTGACGAGTACTCGACTACCCTCCGTCCTCACAGCACTCCCTTCTCACAGAGCCGTATCACACAAAAGATCTTGTCAAAGCAGGGCGACGGTTCCGAGATGCTCTCGTCGATCCGCGAGTCATCTCCTCCACCGCCGTCGTCGCGGTCGGATGACTTGGACGATTCCGTTTCTTCCACGACGACCCTACAGCCCGATTCATCACCGCTAAAACAAGAAGCGGATTCCAACATCACCATCTACCCTAATGCCGAGACGATAACCGCCGAGACACTTACGAATCACATGTATACCGCGGGCGACCCGCCGCTCGACCTCTTTATACGAACCAGTGGCGTTGAGAGGTTTAGTGACTTTATGCTCTGGCAATGCCATGAAGAGACACAGATATTCTTTCTCAAGTGTCTTTGGCCAGAGTTTGATCTTTGGCATTTTCTGCCGGTCCTGGTTGAGTGGCAGCGGCGGCAAAAGCAAAAGGAGAGAGACGGACTGCCTCGGCGACGAGTCAAACAGGCATAGAAAGATTCGAACAGACGTAGAGGATAGAGGAGATACAAGAGCGGCATGTTGCGATGAGCTTGGGAGTTAGATCATGAATATACTCGACTTTTTGGGTACCAATTCAAGCTTGAAACGGAATTCTTTTTCTTCTGTGAGCGGAAAGCAGCACCAGGGGAACTCTGCATCGACGCCCACAGCAGAATGCATATGCGCCTGTGTGAGCAGTCGCGGGCCCCTGAACTGGGGACTTGTCGTATGCCACCCTCGAGAAATGTCAATCCGAGACCAGGCGGTGCGGTGCTCAATTGCTTCTGGGAAGCAATTGTTCGCGCGCCTAGACAAGAAAGATGCTTTGTACTCCGGATTTCGATACCAGCCCGCCAATTCTTCTTATCTTATCGCAGGGGTCCGAGTGACGTATAGGAGCGTCGGGCTTGGGAGGCGGTCAGTGGATGCAGATGGCGCCGAAGTGCGGCGGCAGAATCGGGCGCAGGCCAGGTGCTGCGACATGAGCAGAAGACTCTGGATGTCGAGCAGGCCGACGCGGCCACGGACGTGTAACTCGAAAATGAAAACTTCAGTGGCTTTTTTTTCACTTTGGAACTTCTTGAGTGTGCGATGAGGAAGAGTGGAAACACTGCTGGCGAGTTTAGAAAATTGCCGGGGTTGCGACGGTCGAGCTAACATTTCCGACCCCTGCACGCTGTCAGGTTCCTCCTCTCCCGTCTGGTCTGTGGCTTGCCTGATCGATGCAACTCTCCCGGTCGCCCACTCGCCGATTTTTGGCCACAGCACCCAGCAGATTGTTTCCTTGCGACCATTGTTCCCCGCGACCCCCGACGGCAGCAATGACTTGACGCTCGTTTCTGTTGACTAGGGATTCTCATTCAGCTGTCTGAAAGACGTGGCTGCGTCTAGCAACGTCAGGTCGCCCGCACTTCGGAACTCGAACCGTCGCGAGACCAGACCAGCCGGGCTCGACCAGCCTCCAGCGGCCGCGCGCCCAACAGAGTCGTGTCCCGACTGCAGATCCAACAACATATTCCTACACGTCCGAAGAAGCTTTGCGATGAAGACCGCGAAGCCGCCCGCACCCGAGGGCCCGGCTGCTGGCCCGAGTCGACGAGCGCAACCGGTGCGACAGACGCGAACGAACCCCCCGCGCACCTCGTCGCTCAATCGCGGCAATTCCTTCACCGGAGCCCCCGCCCAAGAACAGCCCATCGACATCTTTCCGGCCATCACCCACTTTGCAGATGCCATCACGGCCCTCCCGAAAGAGCTCGTTCGCCATTTTACCCTCCTCAAAGAGGTCGACGCCAAAGTCTTCGCCCCAGAGGCCAGCCTCTTCCAGCTCCTAGAAGCTGCCCTCAACACGCCCGTCCCCGATCCTGCCCGCTCCGTCAACGATGCGGCCACGCCTGCTTCGGGGCCGCTGAGCGCCCATAATAGTAGCCACGGAGGCACTCACAATGCCGGCACCACCGTCGCCGCCTCAGTAGACGGCTCCGTCCACACGGGCGTCTTCGACCCTGGCAATCTACACCGTCGCCAGCTCTTCAGGCAGACGGCCCTCCAAATACAAGAGATGCTGGTGTCATTGGAAGAAAAGAACCACGTTTTGTCGACTGCCAACGACGCGTTACAGAAACAGCTCGGCCGCATTGAGGAGATCTGGCCGCACCTCGAAGACACGTTCAGCGACGAGGCGAAATGGGGGAGCACTACCCATTGGGCATACGTGGAAAACAGGCCGTCAAAAACAAGCAACGCGCAGGCCGAGCGATCCCGTCGCGAGGGCGCTGCTACGCTCTCGGCTGCTGCCCAGCAGCTCGCAGAGGAAGCGGCTGCGCGAAGCACCGATCGGAAACAGGCCCTGGCAGCCAAGAAGAATTCCAGAGCCCAAGCCACAGAAGGCGACCCCGAAGCAAAGCAGCAGGAACCAAGCAAGAAATCTCATGGAAATGGCAAATCACGGAAGCCTCCAGCCGACGCGACGGCTCCGATCGGCCTTGGAATCTCGGGACCCCCGACGGCTGCCGCGAACCCGCGATCAAAAGGACGGGCAAAGGTTGCAGACAGGAAACCAGAAGAATCAATAGCCCAAGCCCCGATGGAGCGCGCGATGATGAGCGTGTTCGGCACCAGCGCTCCGAAGCCGAAGACGACGAGCCCAAGGGAGACCCCGGTGCCCGAAGGCGCCAGTAAGAAGCGCAAAGCACTACCAACATCAAGTGGCCAGGCAAAGAAGAGGTGAGTTTCTGGTCTCTCCAGTTTTTTCTCAGGTGTGACAGCACACTAACGAACCCTGCAGTCGGACGAATGCCACCATGTCGCCGTCTGTTGCATCATCCCCACTAATTGGGACGTTTCCCGATAGCATCAAGATTGGACGAAGCTCACCCGTACCACTGCCAAACCCTCCTCGACCTGCTTCTGCCCGTGCCCGCCAGAACTCGGCCCAGTTGAACAACGCCGAACACAGCCGGCAGCGACCAGCGTCGGCGGCGTCAAATAAACCAAATGGGGCCGGGTCGGGAACGCCAGACCCAGGGGCTCACAGCAACGGAACAAAGACCACCACTGAACCAAAAGTAATAAAAGAGACGGCGGTCCCTATACCCATCAAGACCGAAGCGTCCCGTCCCGAAATAGAGACGCCAGTCCCTCCTCCGCCCGAGCCGCCAGTGTCCAACGGCAGCAACGGCAAGAAAGAAGGACCAGCCAAAGTGAATGAGGACCGGGAGCCCAAGCGTGATTCGGCTACCCCGATCGTTCCCCCAACGCCCATAACTGCGGTCAAGACGAAGAGCGGGAGGGCCAGCAAGCCCTCGACGCCCGCGCTGGCCACCTTTGCAGAGGCGGCAGCGGCCTCGTCGAACTCTAATTCGAGGTCTCGGCCGTCACGGAACGCGGATGGTAGTACAAACAATGGAAACGGCAACGGAGCTGTCGGGGTTGTTACCGCTACGACAACGACGAAGAGGAGCCACAAGAAGGGTGCATCCATATCGGCAAGCGCCGCTGCCGCGGCTGGGGTGCTGCAAGTCGGTGGGCACCAAGGTAGCGCCGGGGCGGCCGGGCCAGGCGGCGAAGACTCGTCCCGGAAGAAGGCCGACTCGTCAAGACCAGCCCGCGATGACGATGACGACGAGCCGGACGGGGACGAGCCGAGGTATTGTTTCTGTAACCAGGTCAGCTATGGCGAGATGGTCGGGTGTGATGCCGATGGGTGTCCTAGGGAGTGGTTCCATCTTGAGTGTGTGGGGTTAGAGGTGGCGCCGAAAGGGAAAGGTGAGTTTCTGAACCAGGTTTTGACAAGGGCATTGCTAACGAAGGTACAGCGAAATGGTACTGCGAGGACTGCAAAAAGAGGTTACGAATCCCGGAACGGGTGGGGAGGTGAGATTCTTTCTCTCTCACACAGCTCGATCGAGTGTATGGGAATACCGGCTTTATTCTTATCTATATGTATGCATTGTATGTGTATGTACCTAAACGGGGGCTTTGATCCCTTTTCCGAGGGGGTGGGCGCATGGGGGGTTTTGAGTGGTTCTCCAAGGGATTCGGTCAGCGGAGGGGAATGCGATGCCACCGGAATTGGCTCTTTGGGTTGGGATGGGGGAGTTGGAAGGGGGCGGACCGCAGCGAAAGTCCTTTTGGTTGTTTGTCGTTTTTTCCTTTCACATGATGGGTGTTGGAGGGGTGATTTCGATGGGAGCTTTTTTCTTTTTTCGGATATATCTTGGGCGCGTTTTGTACGCCCTTTACGCTGGTATTACTTTGCCAGTATGAATATTCTATCAGCATTCGGATGGATGTCAACGAGAAAGGGTTTCTCTGTGAAGGTTAGGTGTGAATGTTAAGTGAACTAGCTGTTGTTCGTTGTATTTGAGGAGGTCGGGACGAGTGAGATTGGGGATTGAAGAGGTGCTATAAGTGACAGTATGTCTAGAGGAGCTGTGGTTGACAACTATTTGAAGACTACATATTTGAAAATGGTATTAAACTCTGGTAACGGTTCTGCCTAGGCTTGAGGTCTAGACTAGGGATAGAATTTCATGGATGTGTCCAACATGGTAGGTAGGTACCTTAGTTATCCGTAGAGACCTTCTTTACAGATAATCGAGTTGTCCCCAGACCGACACGTTACGATGAGCGATCTGTTTTCGGGGTCTTCCGGGCATATCATATATCTCGTGACAAAGAGACATGGACGCAGTGTTATGGTGATTTGACGCTGACGGTTGTGAAGACGTATTGTTGGAGATCTTCACGTTTTCAACCCGCCCGTCCCGCTACTATGCCCGTGTTTCGTCGCACCTATATCCGTACCGAGGGAAGCTGCCTACTCTGTACACCGAAGTTACTAGTTTAGGTAACAAGCTCGTATATAGGTACTCCCGAGCTTGATGGTGACACAAGAACTCACAGCCGAGCTCTTGATTGGCCACATCACCCTGTAGCGGCAGGATTGCTTTCACCTAATGGGAATTCCTCGACGATCGGGCAAAATACCATGACATCTCGGTACCTACCTCCAGTTCTCCGGGAGAATGCATGACACAAGCACGTGTGGTGCACGACTGGACGGAACATCTTGTTATGATATATGAGGTTATGTTCACTCCTCGGAGATGCTGCTATCTGCCCAGCCTGTTGAACCAGACATTATTGCCGATGGCGTGATTCGTCTCTTTTTTCCAAGCTTTTTGGGGAGGATGAAAAGGGGACAAGACACCGGAAGGACAAGCCACGCGGATGCAGTTTGCATTTCCTGGGGTTTGGGTTGCAGACGCAGGACGCCGGTGGGACGCGAAGCCCTTTCCCGGGCCTCGGGTGACCTGTGCTAGCTCCTCCCGAAATAGGCAAGGGACACATTTGGCATTTGCAGCGCAGAAAAAAAATTAAAGCACGAAGCGGAGAACTGGCGAAAGAAAATGCAGGATGGTGGTTGGTGGTTGGTTGGATGCTTGGGTTTTTGGGGCTGATGAGATCTGTGGGGACGATCTCGAAAGGGGTCGGCTGCAAGCGGCTCCCCAGACTTTTGGCGGGAACAGGGGGGGCGGAGGGCACGCTACGGCGGCGGTAAGCCGCAAACCCCTGCGAAGCGCCGTGCCGAAACATGAATGACCCTGCCCACGTGAACACCGAAGCCTCCAGTTGAAATGCTTGGCCATTTGTCTTGCTGTCCTTGCGGTCTCCGATGCCCGATGGGAGGCTCTTCGGCGGCTGAGCACATCCTGTCCCCCTTTCCGAGGTCGAGCACATCCTCGAGGTTGTTGAGTCACGCAAAGGAATCCCAGCCAGGTCCGACAACGGAGCAAGCACAGTATGTTGTCCGTTGCACAATCAGATGGATCGATGTCATCAGGTTGCCGACGAAATCCAGGGAATCGGTCGGGCGATGCTCGGAGCGGACGGCAAGCACTGGAAAAGTCTCTTCAGGTCACAGCCGCCCGGTAAAGGGTATTGATTAGGTAATGTAGTGCCCAGTAGCTGGAGCGAATTGGAGAAGTGGCATCGCCCAGACAAACGTCACCTCACATCAGGCGAACCCGGGGCGAGCGGGCTGCGGCGGCCTCGCCCAGCTGCGAGCTGCAGTGCGAAACCGAAACGGTGTTTTCCGGATGGCTCCCCGTTCAAGTATCTAATAACTACCGCCCATATCCGGGGCGCTGGGCGGTAAAGGGGCGAATTGCGAATCATCTTGCCCGGATGCGAGCACGGGACCGGGCACGTCACAAATAAGTAACGGTTAATAATTCGTCGGCGACCGGTGGTGCCTCGCAATTTTTTTTTCAGCCTTGATGGTGTCCGCCGGCTGGCTTCCGGTGGTGGATCCGGGCCGCCAGGATTCCGCCTCCAAACCATTACGTACCGTCGGACCCTACCACTTCACCGATGATGTTATGGCATGTCATGGAAATTGGGTATTCGACCGTATGCAGGCGGCAAGTGCCATCCAAGGTCATGCTGAATTTTGCAAACCTCTTGGCGCCGAATTCGTCAACCGCTCGCCGCTTCGCGTCTTTGCCATCGGTCGGCAGACAATGGCCAGCAGCTGCCGCTGGACAGCAAAGAGGCGAATCAGAGCCAAAAGGGTCCGAGGCCGTGTTGACTCCAACGACTGTGCCGGGCCGGTCCCTGACAAGCCTGGATCTTCCACCCCGTTCCATCTCGTTACGCGAGGATATCCACCGCAGTCGTGGAGCCATCGAACCAGGCGCTGCGGTCGCGCCGGTCGTGGCATTGTCGGAAAGCCAAGCCTCTGCTCTCAACTGGCAAAACTGGGGCCTCCTTAGGTTCCATGGCCCAGGTGACAGAGTCGCCTCTGGCTGTCCGCATGATATGGAGATCCAACAAAGAGAATGGGAGCTACCGGCGCCGATGCCCAGCCGGTCTCGCCTTTCGCCCTCTCCTTGGTAGTCACTCGCCTTCCTAGTGCCGTGCTCGGGAGATTGATGTATCCTGGCTATTTAATTGCAAGTCCTCTTGTTCCATGGTGGTTTGCCGTCCACGTATACACATACACTACATTCGCCATCCACCATACAAAATTGGTCGTTGAGCCATAACACCATCGACCCTCCACCTCGAGACATTGCACCCGACAAAGCAGGTTTTTGGCTCGCATCCGGTTCGAAGCCATAAAGCCAATTGCCGTGTGTCACTCGCATTCTCCAGATTACCACTTTCGCGACACGTTGGCATTCCGACTAGGTGGTCGCCTCACCGTTTGATCTGTTGTCATTCCTCACATCCAAACCCCCCTGCGCCTGCGCCTGCTGCGTGTACTCCGTAGAGAGAAGCATCGGGCGACAAACGACGAAAGAGCAACTGCGGATCCGAAATTTTAGCAAGCTCGCAACTTCCCCGCATCCGGTGCATTTGGGAAGCTTCTTGTTACCTAAAAAGCTGGGCTCTTGACTAATAGAAAGACCGGCCTGGTCTTGCGCGCACTGCTTGTGAGACGGCCAGCCCAGCAACTTCGCGTCCGCAACTCTAAACTCAGGCACAGGCGTCGAATCACCGGCCTTGTCTCAGTCCGTGTGTTGCCGACCAGTGGTACAGCGGCCGTTTCTCCTACCTTCCGGGACACCGCACCTGTCGCCATTGACCTCGCACATCGCGCACCACCTGACCTCGCAGCTCCATCCGGGAGCCATGGCGGTGATCCAGGACCACGTCCAACCACCAGGGCCGGTGTCGAGGGAGTGCTCCCCTGAATACTTAACCATGGTGGACCACCATCACCACCACCGACCGGCCACCCCGGACCGAACCTCACGCTCGTCCTTCTCGTCGATTAGGGAAGACGACAGCTCCCTCACCCAAGACTTCTCCCGCTCCAAGGTCTCGTCCTATCTCCGGCTCGAGGACGCCATTGCCGTTGACGACCGAGACCACATCGACCACGCCGCCAGGTCCCCTAGCCCACCCGCCTCCCAGACACGTCCCAACATGATCCAGACCCAGTTCCGAGCGCCGGCGACCCACCCCCACAGCCGCCTGCTCGGCTACTGGTCCCCTGCCGAGACTTTCCAGGGCTGGAAGCAGATTCAAGTCAAGGGCAAACTCGCCAGCAAGAGCTTTGGCGATCTCCAGGTACTCAACAATGTCTGGATGACGCCGACGAAGCCCAAGGTGGCAAAGAGGGGCGCCAACAGACCTGGAGAAGCTCCCATTGAGAGACTCCCGCCAGAGATACTGAGTAAGTGAAGTCTGTCTATGCCTTTCTCGGAGCGGCGCTAACATCCCGTATAGCTTCCATCATCAATCTCCTCGCCATTGATGTGCCCCCGAACGGCATCACGAGGCGCAATGTCGACCTCATGTCGCTCCTCCTGACGTCCAGGACGCTCCATGTCGCGACTCTTAGCACGCTGTACCGCAACATCACCATCCCCCACTCCAAGATCTTCCACAAGTTCCTGATGCACATCACGGAATACCCCGCCCTCGGCACCATCGTCCGGCGAATGGACTTCTGCCACTTCAACCCCTCCCAGCTCTTCTCGACGGCCGCCGAGCGGTCGAAAGCCAAGAATCTGACGTCCGAGACGCTGCTTCGATGCCTAGAGCTGATGCCCGATCTGCAAGAGTTCCTGGCGCAGGAGTACATCGACGACGACATCGATGCTGCTGTTCTGCGCAAGCTCTTGTTTGGGCTTCCGAACCTGCAGGCCCTGGATTTCTGCGGCTGCTCTTCGAACAAGTTCAAGGAGGCGTTCTCGTCTTTGCTCGCCCTCGACTGGCCCGAGAAGCTCTCGATCACGCGTCTCTCGCTCCACAAGTGCATGACAATGCCGACAGCGATCGTGGAGATGATTCTGCCCCGGCTCCCGCGAGTTACGCATCTCGACCTGGCGGGAACGCGCGTCACGGACGCCGCGCTGATGTCGATCCCGGCAACAGCCAGACTCACCCACCTCAACCTTGCTAGGTGCAAGAACCTCTCAGCACGGGGTGTGATAGACTTTCTGTCGCAGCATCCAGCTGCCCAGGAGTTGGTGTATTTGAGCCTGGCCACGGATGCGCGGACCAACCAACTTCTTGACGTCGACGATGTTACCGAGCTATTGCAAATACTCCCGAGAACCCTGAGGTCATTGAGTCTGAAGGGAAGCAGGATGGAGCCGTCGCATATCGATCTCTTGCGACCGCTGACGAAGCACCTAGAGGAGCTGGCCATCGGTCGGTCCCTCCGGCTTCAGGACGTCAACCGACTATTCATTCCCGACGACACGGATGATATCCAGATGCAAGTGGACTGGGTGCCGCATACGCTCAAGTATATCGATCTGTCGGACATGTGGTCATCGGAGCTGGACCTGGTGTATCTATTTGGAAGCGAGTGCATGATCCTGAAGCGACTCTCAGCGCCCCTGGAAGTGGTGGAGCTGGCAGAAGACCTGTTCAAGCGAGTCAGCAAGTCGATGCCCGTGCTGCAGCGTGTTGGCTGGCGAACCTCGGAATGCGGTATCCGTGGCTGGATGGTCCGACAGCACATCGAGGGGACGCCCAAGGACGACGGGCGCCGAAAGTGGAAGATGGGCGCGGAATCGTGGGGTATGAGGAAGATTCCGGTGGCCAAGGCCGATGTAGGCGGCATGTACGGGAGCTTCATGTTTGGACGCAAGCTTTAATTTTGCATTCCACGGAGTTTATGGTCGACGACGATACCGGTTTTCTGGACGTTTCTCACGATTTCTCGTCTGTTTCGGCTTTTTATTCTTCTGTTTGGAGTCTGGCTCGAAAAGCATCATGAATCTGGACGGAGCATTTGCAAGGTGTTTGGGGAAAAAGAAGACAGCTTGGGGATTTTATTGTCAATAACTTTTGGAAGCGCAGGTTGTAAGATGACAAAAAAAGCAGAGCAAGTTGGTGTTTGGTTTTATGACTGCATACCTAGGAGTTATAGCATTGATGATGGATATCCTGCTGGAGTGTTTTGTAGTTAGTTGCATGGCTTCAATAGTCAAGAAACGGATTAGGATGAGAAAGCGTTGTTCGAGCTTGCAATCTGTAGATAGTGAAAAAATACTGGTTATGAATAAAGCTTCGTTACCAGCCTGAATGTTCATTTGTCGTGGTGCCAACTCCGAGTACCGGTATCTCCAAGCCCCTGGCGATAAGGATGTTGATGTTGTCGTTGTCAAAAAGAAGGGGTCGTGAGTGGTCACGTGGTTGGAGGCAGCCAGGCAAGCCGAGCACCACAACCCTAACCCTGTATGATTCGCCGGAGCTTTGCCGACGTCAACGCCATCCAAGCAGCTCGCTTGTCGTCAGCTTCGTTAGCTTCAACCGGATTGAAGACTTGCATATCCCTCAGCACGGCGACACCGGAGTGCCATCGCGACCGCTCAAGATGGCTCCGGCACGAGACACGCCGTTCCGCTCGGCGGATATGAGCATGGTCCAGCTGTACATTTCCAACGAAATCGGCCGCGAAGTTGTCAACGCCCTCGGCGAGCTCGGCCTCGTCCAGTTCCGCGATGTACGGACTCGAGAATTCTCATGCTGCATAGCCTGCTGACAAGCGATAGCTCAACGGCGACATCAGCGCATTCCAGCGCGCCTTCACCCAGGACATCCGTCGGCTAGACAATGTTGAGCGTCAACTTCGTAGGTCCAACCCACCTTGTCAAACCCCGTTACACAGGCTGACGACGCAGGCTACTTCCACGCCCAGATGGAAAAGGCAGGCATCCCCCTCCGAAAACTCGACCTGGATGTCGACACCCTCGCGGCCCCGACCACGACCGAGATCGATGAGCTGGCCGAGCGCAGCCAGAGCCTGGAGCAGCGCGTGTCGTCCCTGAACGAGAGCTACGAGACGCTGAAGAAGCGCGAGGTCGAGCTGACCGAGTGGCGCTGGGTGCTGCGCGAAGCCGGCGGCTTCTTCGATCGAGCCCACGGCAATGTCGATGAGATCCGAGCGTCGACCGAGAACGACGACGCCCCTCTCCTGCAGGATATCGAGCAGCACAACGGCGCCGCCGAGGTCGAGCGGTCCTTCTCGGGCATGAACATCGGATTCGTCGCCGGCGTCATAGCCAGAGACCGAGTCGCTGCGTTTGAGCGCATCCTCTGGCGCACCCTCCGCGGTAACCTGTACATGAACCAGGCCGAGATCCCCGAGCCGCTGATCGACCCCGTCAACAACGAGCCTATCCAGAAGAACGTGTTTGTCATTTTTGCCCACGGAAAGGAGATCCTCGCCAAGATCCGCAAGATCTCTGAGTCGATGGGCGCCGAGGTGTACAATGTCGACGAGAACAGCGATCTGCGCCGCGATCAGGTTCACGAGGTCAATGCTAGGCTCAACGACGTCCAGAATGTCCTTCGCAACACGCAGCAGACGCTCGAGGCCGAGCTCAACCAGATCTCGCGCTCCCTTGCCGCCTGGATGGTGCTGATCTCCAAGGAAAAGGCTGTCTACAACACGCTCAACCTGTTCTCGTACGACCGCGCCCGTCGGACCCTCATCGCCGAGGCCTGGTGTCCCACGCACGATCTGCCCCTGATTCGGTCCACGCTGCAGGATGTGAACAACCGAGCTGGCCTCTCGGTACCGTCCATTATCAACGAGATTCGCACCAACAAGAAGCCGCCGACGTACCTCAAGACGAACAAATTTACCGAGGCCTTCCAGACCATTGTCAACGCCTACGGCACCGCTTCGTATCAGGAAGTCAACCCGGCCATCCCCGTCATCGTCACATTTCCGTTCCTCTTCGCTGTCATGTTTGGCGACTTTGGCCACGCCTGCATCATGCTCTCGGCCGCCCTCGCCATGATCTACTGGGAGAAGCCGCTGAAGAAGGTCACGTTTGAGCTGTTTGCCATGATCTACTACGGTCGCTACATCGCCCTGGTCATGGCTTCCTTCTCCATATTTACCGGTCTCATCTACAACGACGTGTTCTCCAAGTCCATGACACTGTTTAAAAGCCAGTGGTACTGGGAAGTTCCCGAAGGCTGGAAGGCTGGTCAGCCCGTTACGGCCAACCTGACGAGCGACTACCGGTATCCTTTTGGTCTCGACTGGAGGTGGCACGGCACCGAGAACGATCTGCTCTTCACCAACAGCTACAAGATGAAGATGTCCATCATTCTCGGATGGGCCCACATGACGTACTCGCTCTGCTTCTCGTACATCAACGCGCGCCACTTCAAGAGGAACATCGACATCTGGGGCAACTTTGTTCCTGGCATGATCTTCTTCCAGGCCATCTTTGGCTATCTCGTCGTGTGCATTATCTACAAGTGGAGTGTGGACTGGCTAGGTCTCAAGATCCAGCCGCCGGGGCTACTCAACATGTTGATCTACATGTTCCTGCAGCCCGGTTTTATTGATATCCCTCTGTACCCGGGCCAGAAGTATGTTCAGGTTGGTCTGCTGCTGCTGGCCGTCGCGCAGGTTCCCATCCTTCTCTTCCTCAAGCCTCTGTACCTGCGGTGGGAGCACAACCGGGCACGAGCCAAGGGCTATCGGGGTATTGGTGAGCGGTCCCGAGTTAGTGCCCTGGACGCAGACGACGAGGATGACAATGGTCATGCTGTGGCCGGCCGCGACAGCCTAGGTAGCGATGAGGGTGTAGCTATGATCACACAGGACCTGGGCGAGGAGGAGCACGAGGAGTTTGAGTTTAGCGAGGTGATGATCCACCAAGTTATTCACACGATCGGTATGTTTTGGGGAATTTTTGGTGGGGGATCAGATGCTAACGGGTCTAGAATTCTGCCTCAACTGCGTCTCGCACACGGCATCCTACCTCCGTCTCTGGGCTCTGTCTCTGGCGCATCAGCAGCTCTCTGCCGTGCTGTGGTCGATGACGCTGGGGCCAGCGCTCAAGTCGGAGGGCATCGGCGGCGCTATTTATCTGGTTATCACATTCTACATGTTCTTTTGTCTGAGTTGTATAATTCTGATTGTCATGGAGGGTGTATCAGCCATGGTAAGTTTTTTTGGTCTCTCGGTGTTTTGCAGTGGCTAATTTGTGAATTACAGCTTCACTCGCTCCGTCTGGCCTGGGTCGAGTCGTTCTCCAAGTTTGCCGAGTTTGGCGGGTGGTCGTTTGCGCCGTTTTCGTTTACGACCATGATAGAAGAGTCGGAGGAGTTGAAAGATTATCTCGGGTAACCCCTGGCTGGCCTGTATTAGTTGGTAGTGATAGACCTCGTCTGAGGGTGTGTAATACAGTGTATATTCATAACTTGCTGTGTGCGAGTGTATATGTCTAGAGGTCATGCCGGGCGGCGAGTGGCCGTCTTGTGTGTGTTTAATCGGTGGCTTCCAGTGTGATTCCGACTTTGTGTGGAGTATCTATCTTGTTTACTTCCACCCCTCAAAACCCCCCAGTTTTCTAACGCCAACCCTTCCCTGGTTGCGTCGATTAAAAAAAAGAGAAAAAAACAAGGCACATTAGCAGCATTATTTAGTTCTAGCTCGAACTCGTTTCGATCGAGTGACCTCCGGGTTATGAGCCCGGCGCGCTTCCGCTGCGCCATCGAGCTTGCTTATGATTTGGTGCTTGTTTCTGTGTAGTGAGTCTCTACCTATATCTGCAGAAAAAGATCTAGGTCTAGGTGTAGGGAGAAATATAAATATGGTGTTATGGGCTTGGCCTCTCTTTTCTACTCTCCAGGTTTAGTAGGTTTAGTATAGGAAGTAGATGGATGAGGACTGTTTTGAGGTTTGTTTCTTTCTCTCTCTTTCTCTCTCTCTGTGTGTGTGTTTGGTACAATTTAATGCAATGGTGCATCAGAAGCCTTGGGACACTCTTTTCTGTCTGCGTATTATGAGAATTGCATTGGGAGTTTGTTTATATGAGGTCCCCTTCGGAGGCCGTCGACTTTTGGATGTGTGAGAGAGGAGCGGGGTTGATGCAACATAGATTATCTCGCGCTGTCCGCGTGGGTAGGACGTGATATTATAGGTAGGTAGATATCTGTGGGAAACTGAGGTCCATCCAGGGCAGAAATTCTGACTGGAGGGCACCGAGGTTGTCAGTGATTCCTAGACGATAAAAGCCTTTGTATTGTTTTGTTCTCCTTTGTTAACGTTCTGGGCATGAAGCCATCATATAGCAGGATCCAGATCAGGAGACTGACCTGGATCAACCAACATCATCTGACGTGCTGACTCATGGAATCCTTGAACTGAATCACCTTTCCATAGTATCTTGGGTGAGCTGTGTCTAAGCTGTATCTGAGCTGCGTCTATGCTGCATCTAAGCCTGGAGTAGTCTACATGCCTCTATCCGCCGGCAAGCAGACAGTTTTGGTTACATCTCGGCTCCGTGGTCCAGGTTAGACATTGTCACCATCCGTCAACTGCCCAGTCAGATGCGGATGAGTGTGTGGTCTCGCGTATATCAGTGTCCAACAGGCACTTTTTTTTTCCCCAGCAGGTTGACCATTTCCAGTTCAAGTTTGCCGTTTCACGAGCTTGAAGATCTGCTCCATATTTGTGTTGTCACAGGGATGATTTAGGTTCGGGTCTCTCAAGTCCTGACTAGTTAGTCACCTGAGATGAACCGTCTCCGAGGGCCGAGGACGCTGTTTGTCTTCCTCCTTGCGTTGACTGTTTCCCCCAGTTGTATCTTGTTGTATGTGGTACGGCATCTAGGATGTATCCTCTCTACTCATCCAGGCGTCCTGCGAGCGACGCCCCAGTGAAGAGGACTGGCTCATACCATCTTGATGCTCTCTCTGATTCATCCTGACGACGCCTTACTCGGTGAGTATCTGACTGCAGATGTCAGCAGAAAAGCAAGGCTGTCAAATCCACTGGATGAAGAGGTCAGGAAATATGGAGAGATTTATCTACTGTTGCCCCGTGGACATGACAAGAGTCTCGTGCCTGGTGTTTACGGCATATATCCGAGGAGCCCGCGGAGGGTGAATCATCCACGCCCCCTTTTTTTTTTCAGGGGGTGTGTATGTAGAGTTGAGAGGCTGAACGCCCCTAGCTCTGGGGAAGGGGGAAACGGGGAAGCAAAACACTCAGCTAGGGTAGGATGAGACCGGGGGAAGCGGCATTAACTTCCCGCCCTTTCTTCTTGACAAATCCCCAGAGGATGGGTTTAGTATCAGCTGCAGGGCGAGATGAGAAGGATTCCGAGGGTCACAAGTACTGTAAAATTTTCTTCTTCTTCTATCTGGACAACTCCAACATGGCGTTGAAATTCGTCATACCGCGCGGTAATCATGCTGTGGACAGTTGACTGCTAGAAAGCAGGGCGAACGACGGGAGTCGAAGAGGGTAACCAACTCGTTCGTCGGCAGGCGAAAGTGGCAAGTAACTGCTAGGGCAACGTCAAATAGAGAGGGCGTCGTCAGGGTGGTCAAATAGTGGGATGACGCTTCCAGTGGTCCTTGGGCCAGTTTATACCCGGAGATGGATAGAGGTAATTCTGTTGGCAGCTACGATGCCTGGACAATAACAAGTAAATTTACCTCACACGTAGTTATCCTCGCCGCCCATAACAACAAGCCAAAATACCTAAACCACAAGAGACAGACAAAGCTGCACTTCTTAGAGCACTCGGTATATCCCGCATGCAAGGCAACCACCCGCCCACATGGTACTCAGCTGCATGTAATCAGACAAGGTAGTAGCCATGTATTTCTTGCACTTTGATCGATTTGCTTTTCTGATCGGTTCTGTCATCTGGCACTTTGATCGGTCTGGGGTGGTGGTACATACATGCTCGGCAGTTGCCTGGGTTGCCTGAGCCTTTTTCTGCCTGTCCCGCTGTCCCGCTGTCCTCCCGCCTTCCTTCCATCAACCTTCTAGAAAACGCGGAAAGATGCAGGCCAAGTCCACCCCCGAGCACCCCGTCAGCCTTGCTTTTATTGATAGGGCGACGGGCGATTCGTTTATGGTTATATAAGAGAGATGGGACTGAAGAGGGGAAACAGGGGCAGAAGGGGGGGTGGCAGATCCCGCGTATGTGTGGGATTTCCCGCTTCCCTCCCGTTCGTCCCGTGTCATTGATGTTATGTAAAAGTTGGTACTGCTTGTTGGTCTTGACTCTGGATGAGAGTGTGTCGGAGGAGTCAATTGGGAAAAATCTATGCATCTTGAGGAGAGGGGTTTATTTGGGATCTGGGATTGTTTACACCGTGATAGTTGACGAAAAAGGAGATTTAGCTCAAAACATTGCTAGGGAGTCTGGCAAATAAACGAATGATAAAACACCGGAGAGTACATACATGTCTCCCATGATCTAAGGTTCCTTGGTTGGGTACACCACCCGGAAGCCGTCCCGGCTGGCTGCATTCACTCACCACCGCATTTCGAATGCACCGGCTGTATGTGAGAAAAAAAAACAGCAGAATTACGTACCTCTTTTAAATGAAAACCTCATATATCTAGAAATTCACCCTTTGTAATACGACCGTCAGAATGACCAAGAATCTTAGCAAAGAAACAGAAAAAGAAAAACAAAAAAACGCCCTGCAGCGCTGCAAAACCAAATCCCCGTATTCTTTTGCGCCAATTTATTCCATACACCCAAGCATCACCAACACCCAAACCGTATGATCGCCATTCTATCCGTCGTCCGCCGAACCCCATTCATTCCACCACCCAACCTACTCCGTACCCTACTCCGTATTCCGTAGAGCAAACTAATCCTAACAAAGAAATCATCAAACCATTCCGGACCAACAAAACCACAGCACACATTCATTACCAAAGTCCCATCAAAAAAATTATCTACACCAAAGCCGGGCGTAAGTACCCTCTACACTACCCCCCTCCCGCCCCCCTCCCCTGTCCCCCATCCCCAAAACCGGTACACAATCCGTATCCAGGCCGTGTAACCACACACCCACATCTCCCTCCCGAACCGACCGAACGAACTTTTCACACACAAACAGGGCAAACAGAAACACCACCACTACCACGACGCATATGTCGATGGATGGATGGGTACTTACCCGCCCACAGCCAAGCAGCAGCATACCCATCGCTTCCGAATGGTACATGCATATGTAGCATCAAAAGAATTTGCGAGAAGAGAGCCAATTGACCAATCCCCTTGCCTCAATTCCTCTTCTCTCCCCCTCTTCCCCCCTCCTCAACAAAAAAAAATTATTTCGTGGTCGACAATTAAAATCTCCAAAAAAAAGAGACAAGGCTGGGAACGAGCCTCGTTCCGCTATTATTCCATCATTTTCATCACCCGAAGCCACCACCATCACCTCCCACTTCGGGACCGTACGGAGTACCGCCGACATTCCTTGTCCGGATGGATTGGATATCCCATTACCATCGGGCAACAAAAACCAGCCACCAACCACCAACCACCAGCCACCGGCGCTTTTGCCGATCCGAGTAGTGGAATGAAATGCAATCATCATGAGTGTGCGTCAACAGTCTCGGCCAAATAACCGACCATCACAACACACAGTAAATCCGTGGTAACATTCTGTAAAGCACCCAATGGCTCGCCCAAAATAAGCTCTGAGCTCAGTCTATTCTGCATTGCCTATGTATGATCGATCGGCTTTTGTCTTATCCTCTCTTTCATCACCACCACTTTTGCCAGGCCTGAGGGGGGTGTACACAACAACCCTGATGAGCTGTAGCAGCACCACCACCAATAAACAAACTTAGCAAACTTGGACATTGAGTCCAAAGCAACCACCCCTCTTGCTTGCAAAATTCCTCCTCCTCCAAAACGCCAATGCTAGTTTTGTCAAAAACTCCGGTGTCCGCATAGCCAAAGCGGCTAGGGAGAATGCAAAAAGAAAAAAGAGACAAAAGACAAAGAGGATATTAAACAACTGTATCTGGGTATTTCCGGCTCTGCCCTTAAAGTTAAGGAAATGGCCATGCTGGTGGGCACTGGCGAATGCGCAACCCAGGCTTGGACGCAAAAAATGCGAGGATTAAAGGTATCGTAGTCGGAAATAAGGCCTGGAAAATGCCTGTGCGTGCAAGCAGAGAATCGAGTCGAATGTGCGCCCCGGGATGCGGCCGCCATCGGAGCCATCCCGTCAGTCGGTCCCCGTAAATTCCGTGTCGACGTTGTAAGCCAGCTGTGACCACACCCGCCAGTGAAGCACTCCGAGATGTGCCAGACGGACCGCCATGTCGTCAATACCGGCTTCCTCGCGCGGATCCCTTGACAGCCCGCTTTCGCCGAGGAGCACATCACGGTCTCTGTCCGACCAACCACGGCCGCTACCATGGATCCGGCCGCCCGTGGCTACCGTGAACAGCCCGACACCAGAAAGCTTCTTAAACTCCTTGATCCGTCGGGCCAGCGCGGCGAGCAGCCGCTGCTGGAACTGAGACTCGACCTCGCGGAAGATGTCGCTCTGCACATCGGTCAGACACTTGGTGAGGTGGGCTTCGAATTCCGGGAGCGCAGGGGCGTTGTTGACAAAGCGCAGGATCTGCACCGCCATGACCGGAGCAAGTGACTGCCATTTCTGCTGTGAGCGGCTTGCTGGCGTGGCCGTATTGAGAAGCGCAACCAGCGAGTTGTACACTTGTTGCGGCCGGCTGCGGTTCGTGGTCTCGCCAAGGTCAGACGATGAATGGTTGGACAGATAGCTCGAGTTCCGAGGCGAAGAGGTCACCGAACCTCGGTCGCTAAAGGCCAAACTCGCAGGGCGTGATGTTGGCGCACAAAAGTTGAAATCCACAGATGACCGACTGCTCCGGGCGGATGCCGTGCCGCCGAATCCCGCAGCGAACGGGTTCGACTGCATCAATCTTGATACCCGCTCTAGATCGTCGTACTTGCGCATGCAAATCTCGAGGCAGATGCTGTCGTACACGTCGGACCGGAGCTTGACAATTCGATCCTCATCAAACAGGAACGTGGCGGGAAAGTTTTCCGTCGAGGTCGAGGGCAGAATAAGCGTCAAGAGCGCTTCGATAAAGACGGCCATGTCGCCGAGAGCTTCGGCATGCGGGATCGAGCCGTTGGAGCACTGGGCCGATGACTGGGCCCTCTGATACCACGCCGTGGCCCCGCGGATGTCCATCCGGCCCGTCTGGATCCTCTTGAGGAAAAAGCGCTGCTCAAAGTTGACCGTGTCGTCGATTAGTACCGGGCGAAGACACCGGATCTGGTGGTTCGCAACGTCGAGCTTCATGGCCTCGAGCACGCTGAGAAGACTGCGCATGCCCTTGACCAATTCGTTCATATCGTTGCTGCGGTTTCCACTCCTCAGCTCATTGTACATCTCGTCGACCCACTCGTCTCGCATTGGCGCGCAGTGCAGCTTCAAAACCCCGGAAAGCCATGAGGCGAGCTTCTCCAAGTCAGCCACCCCCTTGTGGAACTGCTGCATCAACAGATCCACGTTGAGGCCTTCGTTCAGGATCTCGCGGTCCCTCTGGGGCACCAATGTCGAGATGATTTCCTTGACGGCTTTCAACAGAACAGGCAGGCACCACTCCCCATTGGTGCCGTATCGCCGAGCGAAGCCGTCCCGGTCCACCACAAACTGAGTCAACTGCTCCTCCAACGCGGTCCAAAATTGGTTGGCTTTTTCTTGTTTTCTCCGCCCCTTCTCACCGTCTAGGTTCGGGCGGAAGTGCAGTTCGGGATCGAAGTTGATGTCGTGGCGCAACTTCGGGTTGTGTATTATCTTGTGAACATCCAGCTCGCTTAGCGTGTGCTTTGTGACCGGTGGCTCCAATGGACGGCTGGGAGACGTGGTCACCATGAAACGCGAGAGCGGCGACGGCCGCCTTTCCACAACCGGCGCAACCTGGGCTGCCAGATAGTCCTCCGGGGGCTGTCGGGGGCCCGAGCTGGTTGAGCATGAAGACGATGTTCTGGAAAGTCCCGGCGCCACCTCGACTACCGGTGTGGCCGGAGCCGTCTCCTCGCCCACGAGAACGCGGGAGCCTCCCATGGCAAGCACCGACTCGGCAAACTTTGTTTCTTGGTTCGACTCGGGCGCAGACTGGCGGGATTCGGTCGTCGCTTCGGCCGGTATCGGCTCATCGCTGGAATCCTGCCTCCTGTGAGCCGCCATGTGGCTCTCTATGCCTCCACCGGCCCCTTGGTCGTTCATATTTGCTGCAGTCAACGTATGACGGGTTCCCGTGTCAGGTTCCGAGTAGAGCAGACCGCTACGGAATCGGAATCCCGGCTAATGCTGAACGACAGCGAAGCGGCCACACGCTCAGGGGGCCGCGAATTTATAGACAAAAAAGGGGGCAACTAGAAACCGGAGGGGCGGGCGTGGCTCGACCTTTCTACGTGTGTCAGCAAAGCACCCTCCCATTGAACAAGCCGGGGCATGGAAAGCGGCAAACAAAGGCGAGATGGGCGACACGACCGCATATGTTAGGTCTCGTGAGGCGGCTACTTGCATGGAGCACCGTGGACCTTGACTGCCCTTGTGATCGGGAAGGATGGAGTCGTGCCGGGAACAGCGGGAAAGCTTGTGTACCGGGTCTCAAGTAAAGCGAGGAAACACGCTCACCTGCAGGCGTCCTGGGTCGGCGTCGCTCGGTATCGGCTGGAGTAGCCTCGAGGTCCGTAGGATCCAGTAGTAGACAGTATATACTACAAGGCTGATTGCAGCAGCCAAAGGTACGCGGCCGGAAAAGGGGCTCGGCCACGGCGGGCCGCGGAGGGATGTTGTCGTCGTCGACAGGACAAAGGCGCAGGCCGAAGAAAGACACGGAGGGAAAGGCCGTTTCCCTCCCCAACCGGACGCGGACTAGGCCCGTTTTCTATCTTGTGTTTTTGTATACTCGAGGCGGGAGCAGCGGCGAGTGGGTGTGAGCAACGGTAAAGACAGGCCGGAGCAGACTTCGGCGGACGACGAACAAGAAACGGGAAAAAAGGAGTGACAGAAAGGACAAGAGAGAACGAAGGCGCAGACGGGGGGGTAGGAAGCGGTAGTAATATTAGCAAGGGAGAGAGAGAGAGAGAGACAGCGGTGGAAAATGGAAAGGGAACGAGCGACAGGCCACTGGTGCCGGCAAAGCCAGCGTCCAGGAGAGCCACAGAAGGGACATCCATGGCTGGCGGTATCAGCGCTGAGTCTGGGAGTCTGGGACAGCAGCCGCAGAGAGAGGGTCCCGGAGCGTGCCTGTTCGTGGCTAGCAGGCAATGGGGGCTGGCTGGCTCGCCGCAAAATTGTTTGCGCTAAAATCAAATTCCCACACCCCCCACCCCACCCACCACCCCCTGGCCGCTTCGCTCACCCGTCAGTGGTCAACTGGTCGCGGCCACGGTGGAACGCCCCCTTCTGCTGTGAGGCGCGTCCAGGTCACTGGTGAGCGAGGCCCGCCTGAGGGTTGCAGCCTTCCAGGTACCGCCCTTGCTCGGTGCTGGCCCTTGGCTGTCCCTGCAAAAACCCTGTGCGGTGTGCGGGTAGGGGTTGAGCATTGGTACCTGTGCCATGTACCGAGTACCTGACCACCAGTCTCGACACCACACTCCCGCCGCCTCCCATTATCACTCATCACCTTGCCTGCATCGACCTGTCGCAGGCCGAGGCTACCAGAGCGCTTGCTTTCCACGGCCTTCGGTTGCGGAAATCTCATCGATGCTCCGTCAATTGGTAGGTGGGCGGCGTGCCAGCACGCAAGCACGCTGCACTGCACACCTCAGACCGTGGGCAGCTTCCGAAAGGCCCTCTCACCGCTGACCTCCCGGAACTGCATGAGGATGACCATGACCATTCCTATTGAACTTTTTTTTTGGCCCGCGCGGAGTATCAAGTGAGCACATCCGGAAGCGCCAGGGCGCGGGACGCGTTATCTGCAGCTCCGGGCCGCAGGAAGCTCCTTCTCACCAAACCTGAGCCTCCCGTTGGGGCGGTCTTGCAAGAGACGCTCATCATTGCGAACTGACCCGACGGGCATTAATAAAGCAACGCTGACCCAGCTGTCGATGGAAGGCACCGAAATAGCCTGTGTCGATGGGCGGCGGTGAGCGGCCCCTCAGGCGCAGGAGCATGCCACACCAGGCAGTTTTGCAACAGAAGAGGTTTTCTGCCTCTCTTGGCCAGCTCATTCATCCCCATCCCACCCTCCTGAGCGCGATTCAATTCAATGCACCGCTGATCCGATCCATCTGAAGTTGTGGACCGCTCACCATTGAACCCCTTTCTCGCCCTGCGCGGCAACTCCCTGCCACTTTGGGGTCGAAACTCTGCTCCAAGCGGCTACAGGTCTCGATGGCGATGCTGCCGCGGAGCCCGGATGGAGAGAAACAAAAGTCGGTTCCGCTTCTGTTGCATGCAGGACGATATGAATTCGCCTCCCTCTTTCGCCTCGCCATCTGTGCGCCGAAACCGCCGTCCAAAATGAGGGAGGAGCGGGAAGTCAGCCGCTCAATCAGTGGTTTATAGGTGTCGCCATTTGTATGGAACGGGCCAGAAAGGGATATTGGAAAAAAGAAGCAACTTTTACATAGACTATGCACCTCCTGCCGCGCGAATTCGTTGTCGTTCCCCCCCTTTCCTGCTTTCTTGGATCATCAGCGCTGCCACCTCACCTCACTAGTTAGTCTGGACTGCTCCCTCGCAGCCCAGATCGACAACTCGGCACCAATGGCCGGGCTCGGGAGTGGGCACGATGCCCAGATCCCAGATGCCCAGCAATGATTTTGGCTGTCGAACTCGGAGCCGAGACTGGGAACACGAGAGAGATCGGTGGTTCTGCGGGGGTCGGGCCGGCCTTCGTATTTCATGCACATCTCACAGCGTGCTGTGTGATATTGCGAATGCTGAGGTCCGACGGGGGCGCTCCCGTTCGCCGCTCTCCGCGTCGCCGCCGCCGCCTTCTTCTTCTCTATCGCCAAAAAGAAACATGCAGGCCTTCACAACAAATCAGACATGGCTTCGCCGACTGCGGCGGCAACTTGACTCGGATAGCCCAAATTGGCTGCGACTCTGGATGATTGGGGACTGCGTGGCGCGCCGGCCCCGGGAAAACAAAGCATATTGCGCCAGAGCACTGTTTCGTTCCGACTGATACAAACTTGCCTCTTTACCAGATACTTGAAGGATGCGGATTGCGTCTGGGCCCTGGTCTCCGGCTCGACGGCGCAAGGTGAGTGGATGGCAGACGGCCGACATAGACGTCGAGAGTGCCCAATGGCCATGCCATCAGGCCGGCAGCATGCCGTGATGCAAATGAGGTGGATTCGAGGTGGAAACGACAGAAATAGGAGATGCATCACTGGTGGGAACGACTGGTCTGGGGATCTTCTGGAGCGATGCGATGTCGCAATGCCTGCCACAATCGCCGTGTTCCACACAACTGGATATCATCCCGCGGGACAGCTCCAGCCACCAAACGCTCCCCTGGGCCCCCTTCCCCAACGGCAAACGAGAGTGGGGTCTTGAGGCGATTCACACAGCTTTCTCGACGTGGTTTGACCACAGATAAGTCTCCGGCAAAAGACTTCTTCCTCCAGTGTCCGTGTATCGCAAGTTGTCATTTCCCTCTCATCAGCTGCTGATCTGGCAAGGACAACCTGTCTCGTTCCCTCCCCGCCCTGGAGGAACCTCCAAATAAGCCGTTGGCAGGCACTGGCCCATGGCAATGCGCGCTGTAATTAGCAGCGAGGATGGCTGCAGCAATGCAGCGGCACCTTTCCCAAACTTCATATCAGTGTGCCACACCCTCGAGTCCGCCCCGAGCAAGGAACCGTCGAATCCAGACAACCAACGTATCGTCCTGGTGAAGCAGCCGGCCTTTAATACCTTGGGCTCGAGAGTCTATCGGCATCAAAACCACAGATACCTTGGAACACCCCGGTCAAGAAGATGCGCTGCTGCTGCATGCCGACCAACTCTGCACTTCGGCCTTATCGAATCCGGCGTTGCGGTGAGGTGGCCTGGTGGTGTGGCTGATGCATTGGTGGCCAGGGCGGAGGGGAGTGAGATGACCAGAGGACGTGCTGGTCTGGTGATCTCGCAGAAAAATGGACGCATTCTCCCGAGCTTTCAATTTCAGGCTCTTGGGTATGGACGCTGGGATATCCTCGCTTATGAAACTCAAGAGTTGAGGCTGCCAAACAAGCGGATCCTAATCCCAGCAGCAGCCATGTGGCCGACTTCGCCAATGTCGCAAGACTCCCCTTTCCCGTTTTGTAACCCTTCAGATTTTACCCTGATTTACAAAGGCCCCGCACCTGTGCTCTGTCTGGGCAGACGAGAGCGGCCAGAGATGCCCCGCCATCAGAAAAAACATCGCCGTTGGATGCAGCAGGAGGGCGTTGAGTGTTTAGCCAAGGCTCATTCTCGCGAGTGCTACCGGGCCTGTGGCGCCTAGAGCAACATTTTGATTCTGGTGGAGAGGTCGCAGTACTTGGGGATACAAAGGTACTTGTACAATCCCGTCGACGGTCCACCCGGGATCGCCAGTCCGATGATTTGTCCGCCCCATCGAAATGGCTTGGCGTTGGACCGAGATGGAAACCGTCAACGTTCAGGTCGAAGTCACGGGACTGAGATCTTGATGAACGAGATTTACACTTTACCGATTTCGGATGCATCTTCTCCAAACTCCACACTCAGCTCCTTCTCCTTGGACTCGCTTCCGCCCGCCTTGCAAACAGGAGAGCGGGTCAGGCCAATATCCATCCCAGCCCGGCATGGCCGGAATGGAAGACTCGGAGCACATCGATGGATCGAGGGGAAAAAACCAAGGACGCACCGCTCGGGCGACTCGCAGGTTCGCGGGTGCTCACCTCACCCCAACGGTCAGCGACATGACGATGCAGCAGTGGGTGGTGGCCGACGCAGCCATGGTTTTGCCGCCGGATTCTCGCCTTCGATGCCCAGCTTCGGTTTGCCTCGCAGCCACCGCGTTCTCAAGGTCCCGGTGCACCGCGCCGCGCCAACGTGCGCTGTGACGATGGCAAGCATAAAAGATTGTCTTCGCGGGCGGCGCGCAGTATTCGCCATAGACAATTCCGAGGCTTGCGGCAGTGATGAGTTGTCACGAGAGGAGTCACCCATCTTTTTCTCTCTTTTCGCCTCGCGACTTCATCAAGCAGCTGAGCCCGAGCTGTGGTGGCCCGCATGGCGCCGGCCAAGGTGCCGGCCACCAAGGTTCGACGAGCTGAAAGGGGGGACGTGGGGTCGGTACCTGCTGGGCATCATCATGCTTGTTGGAAGCGGGCCCCCCTCTCCTCTCCTCGGACGGATGCCGCTCTGGACACGGAACAAGTCACGTTTATTTTATTAGTGCCAAGGGTGACCACGTCTTTGTTCGGATCGCTGCTCGATGATATCGACGACGACGAGGAGGAGGGGGAGAAGCAGGACACACAACATTGCGAGTCCGCAGAGGCCAATATGCCGGGAGCCGCTCCGCGCACGCCCCGCTGTGTGCTGTGCTCGCTCAGGCCAGGGAAAACTGTTCGGTCTTGGGTTGATGCACGCAGGCTTAGTGTCTGGGGGGGAAGAAGCATGTCGCTGGCCGAAAAGCTGCTGCGCTGCGGTTTTCAGGAGTTGCTCTGCTAATGAGGTACCTCCTACCCTTTCATGCGGACATGCGGATGGGTTGTTTGATGGTGTGTGGGTGGGATGTCCGCCCAAAACTGCACTTTCTTGAGAGAGATGTGCTGTTTCTCTGACGAGAGGGAACGTCCGAGAGAACAAAGAGGAGGACCCCGGCCCGATCCCGCCGCCGCCGCTCATCTTAGCCCGTTCCCGGTAATCTGTGTAATCTACGGGGATAACTAGATGAGATCGAACTCGCCTTTTTTCCCCGAAACTACCGGCACCATGCGGGGTGTGTGTGGTGCGTGAGGGGCAGCATTTCTCGGAAAGGACGTTGCCGATAATTCGGGACTGAAGAGAAAGAAAAATCTGCCATATTGGTTTTTTTCCCTTTAATTCTTTTGATGCTCTCGACTTGTAAAATTTACTCGGTGCGACGTCTCAGGTGTCGAACGTCCTTTTTTTCCTTCTTTTTTTTCCGTCTTGCTCAATTTTCTTCGTGGCAAAGCCAAAAGGAGAAGCAGTCTCACCAGCACCATCACTGCCACCGCTTCGTTCCCATGACATGCATGTTTGAGGGCTGAGTGAGTTACAAGACCGGATCCTGTTTCTCACCCCCGACTTCCCCGAGGGCCCAACTTGCCTGAATGTTTCATGTCGATCTCGCTCGCTCGCCCTGTTTGTTTTCTGGAAGGAAGAAGAGAGTCAGTTCGGCGGCGGCGGCAGCGTCAAGTACCCCCTGGTCATCGGGGAGGCTGAGTTTTGTGTCGAAACTCTGCACCCGGACTTGTCTCGATCTTGGTTTCGGTGCGGGGTCTGTCTGGGTTGGCAGTTTTTTGCCGTCATTTTTTTTCTTTCTCATTCTCCAATTTTGGGTTTATTTGGAGGTTTCTATTTGGAGGAGATTTATTTGGAGTTATTGCTCTTTGCTACTTTTTTTCTTCTTTTTCCCATGTTGCATGAAGAATCGAGGTTGAAGAATTGGTAAATTCGTACCCCTCAAGCTGACGTTTCTGTTCCTGGACATGGGTTTCTTTTCTTTCTCTCCTTGCGATCCACAGGAGAAGCGAAATCTAAGATATTTGGGAAATACCCTAGTCCTTTGCCTCGCAATATCAAAGGACAAAGCTGTGTGGCAGTTGCTGCAACCGCACGGTGCTCTGCCCTCCCCCCCCCCCTCCCCTCACCATCACCACCACCAGGACCACCTGGGTATATGTCGGTTTGGTATGATGGGCATACAGCTATGCATATATCATTGAGCAAAAAGATGCCCTGACGATCACGGACGACCTGTATTCTCGATTCGTCCATTCTACATTTCACCATCCCGGCGACCTACCTAGCTATGACATCCGAGCGTACATCCGGAAAGCGGGCGGAAAGGGAAGATCGGGGCGTTCCTTTTTCGCACGGACTGCCGTCTGAGATTTTTCTGGTTCGGGATTCTTGGAAGGCGGGGGATGCAAAGTCGGGGTCAGTGTGAGTTGTGTGCCTTTTTCTTCCCTGAGCTCGGATGACGGAAGGGCAGCAGGTCTAGGTATCCTGCATTTGCATGTTTCCGAATGTGTGTACGGAATACCTAGTTTGCGCGTAAGTTGCTTTATCTTCTCGGTAGTTTCGGGTCCCGGGTCTTATGGGGGATATATATATACGGGATAGAGACTATGCCGGTGCCGGTGCCGGTGCCCGGATGATGGGATGACGGGAGGAATGCCGGAATGACGGCACGGGACGGTGACATGGATGGACGGGAAACTTCTACGCGGAACGGTCTCTCTTAAGAAGCCCTTGCCCGATCCGGATTGGATTGCCCCTCCCTTTATATATGACCCAGTCGCCTAGTTCACCGAGATGGTATATATCGTACGGAAAAGATGAGAATGAACTGCAACTCCTCTAAGTCCGGTGACATCCGTCACCACTTGGTTGACAAGTTCGCCACGACCATCCCCACCCAAAATCAAGTCCACTCTAAAAGGCAGATTAAGGTAGGTATCTATACGCATCGCACATTAATAATCACCGTAATACTACATGTATTTAGATCACTATGATAACAGCTCGGCCGGAGATATCGCCCCGGCGCCAAGACAGGGCTACAGAACACATGAAAGTCGCGCCGAGATGAGCGTCTGCAACCGTGTGAATGATATGATCACGAGATGCGATCTCCGATAACCAGCCCGGGCGATCTCTCTTTCCCCAGGGACAAACCTCCGGATGGTAGATAAGTTGGAGCTTATCGAACCGGAAAAGGAAGATAGGCATGTCGATCACCGGCGTACCGCCATAACACTCGGCATGTCTTCGGGACGACAACAGGAGCAAAGGGATGCAAGTCGCAACATGTGGATTCACCAGTCGCAGCAAGAGCGGTTCTGCGTTACCGATCCCAGTGGGTGGTGATATTATAAACATGCTTCGCATTGCTCAAGCTTGCAGCTAGCCACCGCCCGGTTCGCACACGTCCTCTTACCAGCGAGTCCACGTCTTGCGCGTCCTGATACAGCATGATGACCCCAACATCCGGTCTGTCCAATCTCCCGACGAGAGGAGTGGTCGCACCTGCAAGTCGTCGTCGGCTCTCGGATCCGTTGTGCAACTCCCCGGACCCAAGTGTTTGGACAGGTCAAAGTTGGGCACCATTCGCGGCGCAGAGGCGAGGGACTTTCAAGACTTGTCGTGCAGGAATCCCGCTGTGTCATAGACTTCGTGATGGTGTGGACTGAAGGCCGGCGTATGTCTCGCTAGAAATGGTGGTGTTCCAGTACCCGCATCAACCCAAGCGGTGAATCAATGGTTATGTTCGGCTCCCAATCACGGCTAGTGATATCGTAAAACTCCCAATGACTCCCTTCCGATGCCGGTTGTACGTCTCGTCTCGATCGAGTTGATGCCGCCCAAATAGTTAGACCCATTCCGAACTCCGATGTCCACAAATCAATACCTACCAAACCCCCAAGGTTGATTAGTCGCAGTCTAGTTGCCGATGAAGATGGAGATCTGAAGCCAATCAGTATTGTTTTCCCCCCCACGCGGAAGTGGAGTGTTGTGATGCGTACCGCCATGAAGATGCAACATAAGCTTATGTACGGAGACAGCCTCTCCCCTATCCTCGCGCACTTCCAGAAGATACCCAGGAATCTGCCATAAAAAACGGCATTGTTAGCAACCGGCGCGGGTAAGGGTTGGCGCATGATATCGCGGGCCAGATAACTCACCCCGTCTTGTTTCGATCGAGGAAAGAAGGGAGGACCGAGTGAACGTATGTCGAAGTGCAGATCAACAGGAGGATGCAGAGCAGGAGGCTCTGGAAGTTGAAGAGGGCCGACTATCGAAGGAGATGGGTTAGCAGCTTCCAAAGGTAACCGATCGCATCTTTGAGTCTTGGGTGCTGTCGCAGACGAAGCTCCCCGCCAGAGCTGCGCGCGTAGAGACCTCCAGTCGTGAAATATCAGTAAATACGTACCATCTTGAGCAACTTCAATCCCAGTAGCTGGGAGGATTCGCGGGCGGGCGGGATGGCAAGACACTGCCTTGTCCTGGGGCGGGCGAGGAGGTGGTTATTTACGACGGTTCAATGTGGACTGGACTGGACAGGGTGTCAAAGCTTTGGAGACAGCTTTTCCCAGGAACGTGTCACAAAGTGGGTCCGCCAAGACTCGTGCGGCTGGAGCCGAGCGCGGGGGCCAGCATCGACCACTAACTACGCCTTACTTTCAGCGCTCCATGCTCCCAACTTCATCACCTCGACAATCGAAGAGACGCCAGCTTATCAGCTAACATAACTCACTGCTGCTCATTCGCATCTAATATCCTACACTTCAACACACGATCCTACCCGGGACTGTGCGCGAACCAACACACAGCAAAGATGGAGCCTCGTGCGCGCGCCGGCAAAAATGTCGGCAAGATGAACTTCAACCACAACGAGCGTGGGTAGACTCTTGCCCCCAACCCGTCATCGTGGCGGCCCCGCTAATTTCTATCCCAGTGGCCCAGCTTCTCTACGGCCACGGCGACGTGAAAGCACCACTCCCCGACACGGTGCGGGTGCTCGACGAGATCGTGACCGACTTCATCCAGGGCGTGAGCTTCGAGGCGACGCGGGCGGCACACCACGCGGGCCGGCAAAAGGTCAAGTTCGAGGACTTTGAGTTTGCGATGCGTCGGAATCCGCGGTTCATGGGCAAGATCCAGGAGGTCTTTGAGAAGAAGAAGGAGATCGAGGCGGCCCGCAAGAACTTCAGCATCGAGGACCAGCTCATGAAGGACGCCGATCGCGAGGAGAAGCACGCTGAAAGGGCGGCTGAGCGCGCTGAGTCGAAGGGCGCCAAGCGGTCCAGGCAGATGGTGGGCGAGGAGGAGCTCGAGGATGACGATCTGGACGTGGAGGGCGACGGGGAGCCAGCCAGGAAGAGGTGATGGCGATTCTCTTGACTGTTTGCATTACTCTGCGAGAAGCATAGGGTGGCGTTCAGGTCTGATTTGGAAGCATTATGGTATTGGGGATCACGGCTCATGCATATCAATATTACACGGTCAAACGATCGGGGGTTCATGGGATTTCTATGGGATGCAGGATACAGCTATACAGATGTTCATCTATTCCCAGCGGCACTCTTTTTAGCTCACCATATGTTGGTTCACCCGTGTTGAGTGGGTGTCGAGGAAGCTTCGTGCCGGAGCATCGAGCTCGGCGATAGTCTTCAAGCCGGCGAGCACACCACGATCTCGACAGGCTTTCCCTTCGGAAGCTCTTTCTCATCCAGCTGCAGTCCTTCAATAACCTTCTTGGTATCCTCCCACGGCACAGCAAACAGCCCTGCATTGATGCGACACATTCTGATCTCGCCTATGCCCTTCTCCTGCGCAATATGCGTCAGTAGGTCCCGCATCGCCGACTCGGTGGCCTTGAGGATCATATCAGGAGAGTCCTTGTTTCTGCCAAACTGCTCGCTGGTGAATACACAGCCAACGTAGTGCTGCTTCTCGGCATCGTCCCGCGGGGCGATCAGCAGCGCGGTGCCGACCAGATGGTGCGGGTGGGAGCGCTTGCAGTGTGAGTTGTAGACGCGGAAGGCGTCGGGGTACCGCTGCTTGAACCCCCGGGCGATGCCGGCGCCCCAGGATCCGACCGTGTTGCAGGCGTGGATGAGGACGCTGTTGGGCGGCGCATCGAAGAGGTCACCCACCTGTTCTGTGACGATGACGTTGGCGGTTCTCTCAGCCATCATCGGCTCGGTGTTGTTGTCGTTCATTCCCTCTCTATCTCTTCCCCGGTGAGTTCTTCTTTTGCTGTTGTGATGGATGTACCTGATTTTTGGTTATCAGGTCAGTCGGCCGTAGATTTACACGCGGGGGAAGTTGGTGGGACAGAAGCGGAAGCTGAAGGCGGGGCGAGCGAGCGGTTGGTGCTGTGAGACATGGGGTTCGCAACCACTCCCTCTCAGCCGCATGGAGCCTAAGTCTAGCTGGGGGCCTGGGATTTCAACTACACTACAGTACGTACTTCCGCCCAGCGTCGACTGGTTTCTGTTTTGGCCTTTGAAAAGAGCGGATGCCGCACCCTGCCTCGGAAGGTTAAGCACAAACGGCTGGCGGTTCGGGCCATTTACCGCCGGGATGGCCAAGGGCAGCCCGCATCCGACGACTGCGCTTTGCTAGAATAGGCCAAGACGCACACGACTGTTGGTGCCGACCCCACGTTATGACCCCTCCATTTCTTCCCCAGACGCTTCCAAAGTTCCACTAAACCTCGCATGTCTCCAAGTTGGGAATAGGTAAGGGCATCGTCACTGAGAATCCAAAGTGACGAGTCTCGCGAGTTGCAGCCGGCGCCTCCGGGGTGTCCCAGCCCTCATTATTCTTCTCTCTGTACGCTGTCCTTCCAATGGGTTTGACCGCATGGGTTATGGTATCAGAGGCCAAAGATAACAGTAAACCCGATCAGGGAAGAGGGTTGAGAGGGTCAATGGAGACCGGCGAATAAGCAGCCGGCGACGGGAGGCGGTCGTCAGGATGGTTGGGCTGGGCCACCCGGCACCCGCATCCGCGTCGCCGTAGGAGTTGCCGCCTTCGGACGCCGGAAATCGGGTATAACACTTTCGCCTCCGCTTCTGATGTGCTATGGGCTGGTTTCCTTCTTTCCTTAGGTCATATCTTACTCTTTTCCTATCACATCTCTAAGATTCTGGGATTGCCGCGTGTTCTCAGGCCGTTCCTAGACTCTATCTTCCTCCAAGACCCGCTATTTGGGTAGCTAGATGGATTCCCTTTGCCTCTTGACTTGGTTACCTTGAATTTTCGGTGATAAGATTTTGGGTCATGTCTCGCCATCAGACCTCAACGTTATTAGAGGTGCCTGGAAAGAGTCGGATAGCCGAAAGTGACGATGACGACAGCATTGACGGCCTCACCTCCGTGGAGATCGACCGCAAGACAACCGGGTCAACACTGCTAGTCCCCAGCGGCCTTCGATCACGATCCACCAGCCCCTTATCACAGAGAGGGGGGCGAGTGTTGTCACCGGCGAACCCGGTCGGACCGCCACTACCTCCCCGTTATGAAGGCGCACCAAGTTGGAGGACTTCGGTCGATCGGTTTTGGGAGAGGAATCGTGCCGTCATCCTGGTTGCTGCGGCTCAGCTGTTCGGGGCGCTGATGACCCTCGCCGCTCGACTGCTCGAGCTTGACGGAGAAGGGATGCACCCATTCCAGATTCTCTTTGCTCGCATGAGTATCACGACCATGTGCTCCTTCCTGTACATGTACTACGCCAAAGTGCCACATTTTCCCTTTGGGGCCAAGGAAGTGAGAGGCTTGCTAGTTGCAAGAGGCCTTACGGGATTCGTAAGCAGCACCGCCGCCTCACTTTTCTTATAGATAAGCTGACTTGTCATAGTTTGGTATCTACGGTTTATGGTGGTCGATGATGTACCTACCGCTTGCCGAGGCTACCGTCATTACTTTCCTCGCCCCTGCTCTAGCAGGGTACATATGCCATCTTATCCTCAAGGATCCGTTTACTCGTAAGGAGCAGTTAGGCGCTCTTGTTTCTCTTGCCGGCGTTGTCCTCATCGCGAGGCCTACGTCGCTTTTCGGTGGCTCGGCAGCCCAGAGCGCACCAGATAGCTCGGGGAATAGCGATGCCGCGCCACAGGCAAACGAGCCTTCACCCGCAGACCGACTTTACGGGATTGGGATTGCCTTGATTGGGGTCCTTGGGGCCTCAGGGGCGTTTACCACCATCCGGTGGATTGGAAAGCGAGCACACCCTCTGATCAGCGTCACCTACTTCTCGGTTTGGTGTACGATTGTCAGCACGACAGCCCTGCTTCTGGCCCCTGTTCTGGACATCGGCCAGCCTGGAATCCATTTTGGTCTACCTGCCTCGGCATATCAATGGTTCTTGCTTCTGAGTCTGGGGCTCTGTGGCTTCATCATGCAGTTTATGTTGACATCAGGGATCGGAGGGGAGAAGTCCAACCGGGCAACGGCCATGGTCTATACGAATATTCTCTTCGCTGCTGGGTTTGACAAATGGATATTTGGGCACGAGATGGGAGCCTGGAGTTTGGTCGGGTGCGGGCTCATTATCGGGAGTGCAGTGTGGGTAGCATTGTCCAAGAAGCAACCTGAGAAAAAGATCGAGGCAGACATCGAGACGAGTCCAGTTGAGATGGAAGAGGGGCTGCCGATGCTGGGCAGAGAAGAAGATGAATCTAGTGGCGATGAGGCCACTGATGGTATTCGCATGCAACGGGTCAGATAAAATCACGAAATAGCAGTAGCATGGATAAGCCAGTATTAAAAGTACCATTCTGGCTAAGAAAATAATGAAGAGCGGTGATTCAACAACTCTATACAACCGTAGAGAAGCCAAGTGGAAGAGTGGTCTCACCTAGGTCAACCCAATCGGGATCTCGGTGTGGGCACAGACCTTATCCGTAATCGCGTCTGTGAAATTTAGAGCTTCTGGAGCTCCCACCTCTGAACCCTGTTAATTGCATGACTGCGAGACCGTGACGCGCCGACCGCCTCCCAACTTCATTCCAACACAGGCACGACGCAAAAATGGTGCAAATCAGCGAAGTCAAAGGCAATAGTCGCGATAACCGCACCGCGGCGCACACGCACATCAAAGGACTCGGTCTCAACAATGGCATCGCTGAGAAGCACGCCGCTGGTTTCGTCGGCCAGACCACGGCCCGCGAGGTGAGCACTTCCCATCACTCCACTCCTCCCATTTGGCTAACCATTCATGTCCCTGCTAGGCCTGCGGCGTCGTAGTCGATCTGATCAAGGCACGCAAGATGGCCGGCCGGGGCGTCCTGCTCGCCGGCGGCCCAGGAACCGGCAAGACAGCACTGGCGCTGGCCATCAGCCAAGAGCTCGGGTCGCGCATCCCCTTCTGCCCCATCACGGGCAGCGAGATCTACTCGACCGAGGTCAAGAAAACAGAGGTTCTGATGGAGAACTTCCGGCGGGCCATCGGGCTCAAGGTCCGCGAGACCAAGGAGGTCTACGAGGGCGAGGTGACGGAGCTGACGCCCGAGGAGGCCGAGAACCCGCTGGGCGGATACGGCAAGACAATCAGCACCCTTCTGATAGGGCTCAAGAGCGCGCGCGGGCAGAAGAAGCTACGCCTCGATCCCAGCATCTACGAGGCCATCCAGAAGGAGCGCGTCACGGTCGGCGACGTTATCTACATCGAGGCCAACACGGGCGCCTGCAAGCGCGTGGGCCGGTCCGACGCCTACGCGACCGAGTTCGACCTCGAGGCCGAGGAGTACGTGCCCATCCCCAAGGGCGACGTGCACAAGAAGAAGGAGATTGTACAGGACGTGTCGCTGCACGACCTCGACGTGGCCAACGCGAGGCCCCAGGGCGGCCAGGACATCATGTCGATGATGGGCCAGCTGATGAAGCCCAAGATGACCGAGATCACGGACAAGCTGCGGGGCGAGATCAACAAGGTGGTGAGCAAGTACATCGACCAGGGCGTCGCCGAGCTGGTTCCTGGTGTGCTGTTCATCGACGAGGCTCATATGCTCGATATTGAGTGTTTTACCTATCTTAACAAGGCTCTCGAGTCGCCCATCGCGCCCATCGTCGTGCTCGCGTCGAACCGCGGCATGGCGGCCATCCGCGGCGCTGATGATCTGGTCGCCGCCCACGGTATCCCTCCGGACTTTCTTACCCGGCTACTCATCATCCCCACCACACCCTACGAGCCGGATGAGATTAAGAGGATCGTGCGGATCCGCGCGACGACAGAGGGCGTGCAGATCACGGACGCCGCCATCGATAAGATTGCTGAGCACGGCGTGCGTATCAGCCTGCGGTACTGCCTGCAGCTTTTGACGCCAGCTAGGTAAGTTTTGAAAAAGAAATATCTATATGATACACTCTAGCTGACATGAAAACCAGCATCCTAGCGCGTGTCAACGGGCGTGGCCAGATCGACGTCCCGGACGTGGCAGAGTGCGAGGATTTATTTCTTGACGCCCGGCGGAGTGCCAACCTGCTGAGCAGCGAGTCCGGCAAGGGGTTCATTTCGTAATGGGGACGAGAACAAAAAGACGAGTCATATCTCTCTGATTTTAGGGTTGTTTTGGTATGATAGATGATCAAGGGCCAGGAAGGGGGGTCGGTGCGGGTTGGTCTGTTTTCTCTCTCTGGGTTTCTGCGGGAAAATCAAAATTGTTTTTTTTTCTTTTGGTGGGTTATGGAGTAGACATTGTCCACTGGCCGGAGTTTTGAGATGTCATTTTGAGATTCTGGTTGCCATCAGAATATACCATGGTATAAACTATCTGGTGGTTGGTGTGAATCCCTGTATCACAAAATGGGTGATGGGTGTCGTCAGGGAGAATACGGACTAGAGACCAGAATGGAGAGACGTGTCGCGCCCATTTCTCGGGTCTGTGGCTGCTTTCCCCCCGGAGGCGTTGCACATTCCTCACAGTCCGGCCCGGTCCGGTCCACCCCCTAGACCTATGTAGTAGGCCCTCGATTTTGACCACGCTGTCGGTTTGATATAGCATTGCAGGGTGATGTGAGCAATGAGCAAGCCGCAGAGCAGGAGCAGAGAACGCAGCCGAGCGGTAAATTCCAAGTTTACATGTGGACATGTCCAGTTTGCATGGAATATGGTACCGGGGTATTACACAAGTAGATTTGAGGCCAAAATAAACAAACAACCACATCAACGTAAAGATTCCGATACCAGAGGTTGATTTGTAAAGCGAGAGTGCAACATTCCAATCCATATCTTTTTCATTGTCACTGGGAAATTTATTGTGGATTGTTGGATTGTTGCCAGCCAGGTATGTCTGGTTTAGTCTACATTCCTCACCTCTTCCCGCCCCCCTCTCTTCTTCACCGGCCTTGTTGAGCATTGTTCACCATATTTCTATTGTTGTCTTTGCTTTCGTCGGTTTGATCAAGAGGGTAGGTAGCATTGTATTATCCAACCACTCCAAGTTTTGTCCACGGTTGGGATGTCATTAACCTTGGACCGGACAGGAGACTTGGACGAGAGGACGCTCTGTTCATACCAAACCCAAACACTCAAACACCCATCCATCTACCCACCAACCTTCTCAGTCAACATATATCCTCTCATTTATCACCCACCTAGCCATTTCGCAGCAGCAAAGTGACGAACCGGTAATGAACTCTAGAGCCAAGAAAGCCGATAGTCGAACGCGAACGGAATCCAGCCCCAGCCTTCCTCGCCAACCTGACCGTGGTAACAAACGGAGAACAAAGAAAACTCCCACAAAAAATTGCTCTCATCATAAAACAATAATCATACCTGGACCCCAACCAAACCAATAAGGTCCACTGGCAGGCAGACAGAAAAAAAAAATGCTGCATCGCGCGCGCGTTCCCGAGACATGCCCCAGCTGGATCAAGATGTGTGGCTTTCGACTGACATGTACAGTCTGCGTCTGGTTCAGCCAACCAGCCGCACCAGTACCGGCGGAGTAGTCCACTCCTCGCTACCTATGTTGATGGAAATATCCCAGGGAACCTTGCCCATATCCAGGCCAGTGTAAACAGAAAACTAAAAAACCATGGTTATGTCTTGCCAGGTATGCCATAGCTGTTCACGATAACAGCTCATTGTTCACCAAGCATTTGTTTGCTCCATCCCACCACATTCTCTCACATCCTCCCCCTCTCCTCTCCATCTATGGTCTCTTTCGCATCTTCCCTCTTTCTGGACAGTGGCGGATTCCATCACAAAGAATACAATCCCCCTTTCTTCTCCATCCCCACCTTCTCTTCCCCTTCTCTTCTCATTCCACCCAACCCTTTCCCCTCTCACTTCCCAAACAGACAAGACGAGACAGGTAAGCCAGTCAGAAAAAGCCGACCCATCTCTCCTCTGTCTCTGGTTCCCATTCGTGGGGTTTCGGCCACCCATCCTCACATTCACCTCGTCTCCTCCTCTCTGGCGTATTAGGGCATAGTCCGGCTCTGTAGAGCCCAACACAGAACCTGGTCTTGTTCCTCTCTTTGGTGCAGAGAAAGCCGCTGGTTCTGTCGGCTGGGCAAGCAGGCAGCAGAAGCTGCAGGCGATCCTGTCCAGTCCAGTCGTGCTCCTGTCTCTTCCGTTTGACACACCTGCATTTCTCTCTCTGCCCCCCTTTCAAGACCTGCCTCCTCATTTCGCTCGTTCCTCGGGAGGAAAAAAAGACAGACGGAAAAAATGACAGAAGTAGTGGTCTCTTCAGGACCCCTTACTCGCTCATCGTCGGCGGCAACGGCAACAACGGGAATGACCACTCGGTCGACGAGGCAGCAGACTCAGTCCCAAACGCAGAGCCAGAAAGAGCATCAGACAACAGCAGCTGCTGCGGCTCTGGCCAACCCTCCCTCTTCCGACTCCCTCACGTCCACGTCCTCGTCCTTTCGCGGGCCTATGACGAGGAAACGGGCAGCGTCGATCAACACCGAGGAAGCGAGTCATAGTGGCCATCCTCGCATCCAAGATCTGAGTCTGCATACACCCACCACGGCCAGCCCAAGTCATCCTCGTCCGCCGACTTCGGCATCCTCGCTGGAGAGCGCTGCGCCGCGGGATCTGATTTGTCTCTGCACACCGGCTCCAAAGGTTCCCAGACCACGGAATGGTATGTTAGCAGGTTTTTTTTCTTACTTATTGCCGTCACGGCCGTAACCTCTGCACCTCGTTATCCCAAACTCTAGCGCCGACCCCCCCTTTCTTGCTCGGTGGATCCCTGTCTGAGCTTCTGCTGCCCTCGCCGACGACGAGACATTGGCCTTTGTTGACTGCATTCGCTATTCAAGTCTCTGTGACCGGCAAAAGGGGTAATGTCTGCTAACCGTATAAAGCCTTCATCCTCTATCGCCAGCATCGTCAGGCCCAAGTGGTAGCGCAGAACCCCGGGCTTGCGAATCCCGAAATCTCAAAGATCATCGGCGACGAGTGGCGGGCCGAGCCCGAGGAGCGGAAGAACCAGTGGAAGCAACTGGCCGAGGAAGAAAAGCAGCGTCACGCACGGCAATATCCCGACTACCGCTACCAACCCCGACGAGGAAACAAAGGCGGCCCTCCACGGCTGGCAACTTCGTCCGGCGGCATCGGCAGCGGCGAGGACCCCGGGCACTGCCCAAAGTGCGGAGGGCGGTATATCGCCACGCCGAGGACGCCCCTCACCCCGTTTGTGTCGCCGCCCCTGTCGTCATCATCTCCGGCCTCCAAGACGTGGTCCATGGCTCACCCTTCCCAATCCCATCATCCCAACGCTGGCACGCCTAGACCTGACTTTGTCGGGAGCGACGGCCAATATTATCGGCATGGTTCGATCCAGCAGCCTATGAGTGCTCTCCGGGGCAGAGGGGCACCATGGCATGGACACGGGGCGTTACATGACATACGCGAGGAATATGACGCCATGTCCGCGACCATGTCGCCGTCGGACCCCAAAAGAAGGCGATATCACGGATACCAAGCTTTGCCATCACCGCCGGGAACGTATGGTGGGCCATCTCGTCACTCGTCCATCGGCGGTGGCCCGCTCCCGAATCCGCCCATGATCTCCCACTCGGCCGGAGGCCCGGTGCTTACGCCGGTCCAAGGTCATATGGGTCCTCCGCCGCGTCCAGGAGCGATGTCTCGTCACGAGTTTGACGACCGCGAGTCGTTGCGTCTGCCGCCGCTGCAGACGCAGCAACTTCCGACGTCGCCAGATTCTGATAAGAGCATGGCTTACTACCATGTACCAGGTCCACAGCATGTCCAACATGCCCAGCACGCCCACCCGCCGCACGGCCAGCAGCCTCCGCAGCAGCCACCGAGCGCGGTAATGATGGGGATGGGGCATGATGCCTCGTTTGAAGAGCGGCTGATGAGCATCCCGTTTTACAACAAACTCATGGCACTGGAGCGTATCAATCCTAGACTGCCCCCGCCAAGCGCAGCCGTTACCAGGGGTCCGATCATTGCGATTGATGGCCCTGATCCGGATCTGCTTCGGATCATAGGACCGGCGGTGGAACGGGCATTGCTGATGAGTCGGGAATGCGATGTGCGCTCGTGGTACCCGCCTTCGGCCGGCGATTTCAAACCGGGCGATGTTCAGATGTCAGATCGAACGCCGACGCAGCAGCAGCAGCGCCAGCAGGCCTCGGCCGGAAGTTCGCGGTCAGGGAGCGTTAGCACTGCTGGTGGAGGTCCTGGCACGAGTGCTAGCCCGAAGGACAACCCATTTGTCAAGGCCTTCCAGGAAATGATCGAGTGGCACGCGAAAGCGGCCGAGATAGTAAAGTTCGTGTCCAGCTCATCTCCTCACGGGGCTGCTGAGGACAACCACAAGCTGCCCGTGGCGCTTCTCCCCGCCGGATACTCGCTCACCCACTCGGACCGTGCCGCCATCCTTGCCTCGGGGAGAGACCACTATGAGTTTGTCGACCATTGGCAATGGACGGGCAGCCTGTGGCGGGGGATTCCGGGGCCGGATCTGGTGATTTATGTGACGCATGCCCAGGGCCCGGGACCCGCGGGCGAAGAGGAGGGGGTCGAGGTCAAGGCGCCGGGCTTGATGGTTGTCAAGGCGAGAGTCGGAGAGGCTCTGAGTGAGAAGACGGATAGAAGACTAGGGTTCGAAGTTGTCGAGTGGGTTCGAGGCGGCGTGTTTTGGTCATTCTGGCGCGGCGGGGACGGCGGATCGTCATCTTCTTGAAGATTATTTATTTTTTGGAGTACTGGAAGGAGAGCAGATTGGATGAGAGATTGTGGGAAAGACCTTCTGGAGATGAACGACTTATGATGTATTTATTTGATTGATTTTCTTCTCACCTTGGATCAAGGATGGTTACGGAGTACCTGTGTCACCACAAACGGCGTGTACCGAGAAAGACAGTGTCTGGGTATAAATAAACCAAAATACCAAAATGGCAAGCATGGTTTCTGCACGGCTTTGTGATTGAATAGCACTTCCCAGGCTAGTAGAGAGCAACGATACATCCAATGGCAGTTGCCTCAACTTCTCATTGTGCCTCTCTCCTCGGGGTCGAGATGTCAGGGGAACACAGTGAATGTCAGCCCCACACTGTGCTGTCACTGTGTGCCCCTGTCATGCAGACGCAGCTGTCCAAGACGCGTGCAGCAGCGCGACTTCACTTGCCAGAAGCTCGAGCTCCAGCTTCGACAGCAGACACCATCAACCCAGAATGCCACCATGTCGGAGCTAGCTGTCGGCCAGAGGATCCAGCTCAGCAACGGGCTCAATGCCACAGTTCGCTTTGTCGGGACGACGGCGTTCGCGCAGGGCGAGTGGGTGGGCATTGAACTGGACGATGCACAGGGTAAAAACGATGGCAGCATCAATGGCGACCGCTACTTCGACTGCCCCATGGGCTACGGCATGTTTGTGCGGCCCGCCGCCGTCACCGTCATCGCGCAGCCTCCCCCAAAGCCGTCGGTCAAGCGGACATCGCGGCCCAGCAGCATGCTCACGGGCGGCGCCAATCGATCAGCGCCTTCCGACACGGGCTTGGTCAAGAGGATGAGCCTGAACGCCCCCAGTCCCAGCCCCGGGCCCAAGTCACGGCCGCCCAGCATTATAAGAGTAGGTGGACTGTGTTGGACCGTTGAAAGCTGCTGACCTTGTGTCTAGTCTCCCACAAAATCGCCAACAAAACAGCTCGCGACGGCCTCATCTAGCGCAGCCACGTCCCGCACCGGAACCCCGTCCAATGCAAAAACACTCGCTTCAAAGCCCCGACAGTCCATCGGGGGCGCCCGGGCGTCGATGCCACCTCCACCCATACCGGCCCCAACAAGACCGGCAGCTCGACAGGTTTCGGCTGCTTCAGCGAGGCCGGCGAGTATGGGGAGGACGTTGAGTGGTCGACTGGCCGGAGCGGGGAGACCAGGCTTTGCCCGGCCGGGTGTGAGGAACACATCCTCGGGCTCGATATCGCTAGATAACGGCATGAGAAACGAAAGGGGCGCGGCGTCTCCTGTTAAGAGCAGCGATGAGGAGATCCTGTCGCCCCAGCCGACAAGCCCGGTTCAAGCGAGGACCATGGCTCTGGAGAAACTGGCTGGCGCGATCCCCCCGAGCGCCCCTAGCCCGAAACTTACGGGGGCCCCTCCTCCCCGACCGACGGCGGCCGCGGCCGCGACGAATAAGGAAATCGAGGATCTCAAGGCCAAGCTGCGTGTGCTGGAGAAGAAGCGGATGGAAGACCGCGAGAAGCTGAATAGTCTGGAGAAGATCAAGGCAGACCGCGACAAGTTCGAGAGGATTATCAGTACACTACAGATCAAATACCAACCCCAACAGCAGGAGATCATCGACCTCAAGAAGCAGCTCAAGGAGGCCGAATCGAGACTCTATAACATCGAGGAGATGCAGGCCGAGCATGACAGCGCCATGGAGCTGGCTACGCTGGACCGTGAGATGGCCGAGGAGACGGCCGAGGTTCTCAAGGTCGAGCTCGAGGCTCTGAAGCATAAGACAGAGGAGCTCGAACTCGAGGTGGAGATTCTCCGCGAGGAAAACGCCGAGCTCACCAAGGGCATGTCACCGGAAGAACGAGCCAGCACCGGCTGGCTTCAGATGGAGAGAAACAACGAGCGGCTACGCGAGGCCCTGATACGCCTCCGCGATCTGACGCAGGCCAACGAAGAGGAGCTCAAGGAGCAGATCAAGGTGCTCGAGGAGGATTTACGCGAGTTTGACACGGTAAAGGATCAGTTTACCACGACCAAGGAGAAGCTGGACAAGACCGAGACGATCGTCGAGGATCTCCGGGAGCAGCTGAATAACGCTCTGGGCGCCGAAGAGGTGATCGAGAGCCTCACCGAGAAGAACATGAACTTCCAAGAAGAGATTGTCGAGCTCAAGGCCGTCATTGACGACCTCGAGGCCCTCAAGGAGATCAACGACGAGCTTGAAATCAACCATGTCCAGAACGAGAAGGAGCTGCAGGAAGAGCTTGACCTCCGGGACAGCATCATTGCTGAGCAGGTTCGACAGGCGGCCCAACAGAAGGAGAGCCTCGACGATATGGAGTACACGCTGTCGCGCTTCAGGGAGCTCGTCACGAGCCTGCAGAGCGATCTGGAGGACATGCGGGCGTCGCATGCCGTGACGGAGAACGAGTCGGAGCAGCTGAACAGCAGGTCGCGGGCCATGATGGACCTCAACATGAAGCTGCAGATCTCGGCTGCCAAGGCGCAGGTCAAGACGATCGACTTGGAGCTTCGACGCATGGAGGCCCAGGAGGCCGAACAGCATCTAGAGATTGTCAAACTCTTCCTGCCAGATACCTACAAGACCGACCGCGACTCGGTCCTTGCCCTTCTTCGGTTCAAGAGGTTGGCTTTCAAGGCGAATCTGCTCAACGGTTTCCTCAAGGAGCGTGTCAATGGCCAACCGCACCCCGGACACGAGGACGACGTGTTCGAGGGCTGTGGTGCCATCGACAAGCTCACATGGGTGTCGGCCATGTGCGACCGCTTCGTCAACGCCATCAGCCACTGCTCGCTCGAGCAATTTGCCAAGTTCGAGGGTGCACTCTACGAGTTGGAGCCTGTCGAGCGGGCCCTCAACGGGTGGATCGATGGTCTGCGTCGTGATGACCTGAAGGAGAAGCAGTGCGCGGCTGAACTTCAGCGGACAATTGCCGTCATGACCCACCTCGGGGAAGTCCACATTCCCAACGATCTCGAGAGCTTTGCGGACGACGTCCACATGCGGGCTTTGCTCATGCAGAGCCATCTCGAGTCAGCTGCGGTTACTTTCAGTGCCGTTAGGGCTATGGTGCAGAGAGTCATCCCGCCGAACGAGGACGAGGACGAGTTGGCGCAGTACTTCTCGCGGAAGGCCGAGACTGTTGTCAGCCAGACGCGCAGCACCAAGGTCATCGCCGGCAAGATTGTGCGAGCACTAGAGGAGCTGAGGACAAGGTCGCTCTCCCTTATGCCTGAGACACTAGAAGTCTTTGAGCAATGTGAGACGGCTACACAGGAGCTGGCCGACATGGCTCGGAGGATCGGTCTGGAGTTGCATCTACTTCTTCACGAAGAAGGTCGGACGGAGCCGTATACGTATGCTGAGGTGCAGACCTGCGTCTTTAAGCTCGCGCAGTCCGTCTTCAACTCGAGCGAGTCGGATCTGTTTTCGACCTATGTGACCAAGCTTAGACTCGCCACCAGTCAGATCTCGGACATTGCCGCCGTCAGCACCGATCTCGCGCAGACGCAAGAGTTTGACCGCATCCCAGCTCCGTGGGTGCTCCGCAGCCAAGAGCTCAAGGCTCTCAAGACAGTGCCGGTGGATGCCGAAGAAGAGATGCGTCGTCTCAAGGAGGCGATCCACGATGCGCGGCGCGCCATTGCCGTGCGCGAGGAGAGTCTCAGCACGGCCCAAGTCCGTATCGAGACGCTCGAGTCGCGGATGCGGGATGCGAATGCTAAGGCGTCCCGCATCGCCGACCTGGAGACGCAGATCGGCCTGGCCAAGCAGGAGGCCGCGGGTCTGCGGGACGACATCCAGAAGCAGGATCGAGAGCTCAAGGATCTGGAAGCCGACCGGGACAAGTGGAAGAAGATTGCGGGCGATGCCCGCTTGCTTGTCGGAGGGGGAGAGGGCGGCGAGGGGGGTACAAAGGCGAGCCAGGAGCGAGCCGTGGCTACGGCGCGCGAGATGGATGCGCTCAAGGATGAGATTACGAGTCTGCAGTCGGCCGTGCGGTATCTCCGTGAGGATAACCGGCGGGCACGCATGACGGAGCAGCCCAACTACGACTGGCTGGCGGCGCCGCTCACGAAGCCGCCGCCGGCTTCCGAGCAGCGGAAGGCCATGGTGGTGGCCGAGGGCAAGGCGGTGCTGGGCGAGCTGGTACGGCTGGCGACGAGCGCGAAGGTGTACGATCTGGCGTCGCTGCCGCAGGACAAGCTGGCGTGGAAGCCGGCCAAGAGCACGCCGCAGTATCATACTGCCAAGCAGCTGGAGGACTATGCGTCTTGGAAGGGCTGGCAGCAGGCGGTGCTGAAGAAGGGACATGTCTTGATGGGCAGGCCTGCGATCTCGGGTATATCCAATGAATCGGAAAGAGAAAAGAGGAAGAGGAACGCGGCAAGGTTACATATCCGGCTGCCGGGGCAAGAAAAAGGGGGTATGGGCACGCGGGAGGTGCAGATTGTCGGGTCGAGAGAGTGGGAGGGCCTGCAGGGGCGGATGATGGCGGTTGTGTAGATGTATTGTTGCGAGATATACCCTTTCAGTAGCGATATGGCAGTTTTGTGTGTGTGAAGCTGTTGTGGTGAATTGTGGAAGACTTCACTAGACTACATGTGTTGTGGGTCCTTGAGCACGAAAAGAAAGCACATGGCATGTTAAGGTATGTCTTTCCGACAATCAAGAGTGTTGTTCTTTCTGAGCGTTTGAACAAAATGGGTCAGGAAGACTGTGCCTTGCCCCTTCCTTCTGTGTCTCTTTCTCTTCCTGATCCACCGCCCCATAATTCCCAGGAGTATAAACCCCCCCTCGCTGGCCGTCTCTTCCTCCTTTTCTTCTTGGACGGACAGACCAGACAGACTGGTACCGGTATCGAACAACACTGTCTCTTCCCGGCCGTCTAAGAAAGGAAGGATCACGGACGCTGGTGAGGGGGATGAATCCGAGGGAGTGGATTAACTTTCGGCGATCAGTGTTTATTATGATAGGTACTGTGGGTATCTTCGTTCTTGTGTACAGATGATGGAACGAGGGAACGATGGAACGATGGACATGCTGGCCTGCTTGCTCACCCTTGCTGTCTGCATACTGTGGTATACGAAGTAGAAACCTCTGTATTTCCGTGTACTGTATGGTATGTGTTCCCTTTGTGATCGAAACGAAAAGAAAAAGAAAGGGAATACTGGGCCAGTGATACAATCGAAGGTCCTGGTGTGTATGTGTGTGTGTGGATCTTGTTCCGATGAGCAAGGGGCATCGCGTTCATCAAAAGCAATGGTTTCGGGTGCCAAGACTGTTGTTGTTACTCTTCTTTTGCTTTTTCTTTTACTTTTCAAACTGTTTTCTGACGCCAGCCTCGCCCGCATCCAAGAGGAGGGAAAAACGGGGTTTTGTTTGGTACTCCGTACTTCCATCTCTTCTGTTCCTCTCCTCTCCTCTTCCTTTCTGGCGGTACGATATGGACTCCTACTTCTGGACACTTGGAGATGTTGGAAACAAAAGGAGATTTCCTCACCCTTTTTTCGTACTTGTCCAACATTCAGAGAAACCCTGTAGAGTAATCCGTAGAGAAATGGCTCGGTCTAGATGGACTTGGAAGCCATCCCCGACCACCAGTTCCGGGACCGGGATTCGGACCGCTACAACCCAAGCGGGGACGGCCAGGACCGGCGGGCCAGGACCGGGAGCTCGGAATCCGCATCCCGGGTGGATAACGATGCTTGGCCGAAATCGTTTTCTCCCCTTTTCTTTTTATATAATACCTCGGAAGGAAAAATATCACCTACAGTACCAATTTTTTCTGATCGGGATTTTTTTCTTGGATCTGATCCGTCCTCTCTGTGACGTGTTCATCACCATCACCACAGTATTCCGTACCAAAATAGACGGGGGCGTGTGGCGCGTAGGTACGGATACGTATGTGGAGTTTTATCTAAGTAAAGCAAGCTCTAGGCGCTTTCGTTTCGTTTTTGCCTTGTCCCTTGCATCATCACATCACGCATCCACAGTTTTTGGTATCCTGCTTGCCTGCTTCTAATCATAAATTGTTTTTCTAGGCGCGTCAAAATGGCGAGAAACGTGACGAATTTCATGCCAAGACCTCATCAAGTGATAGGATCGTACTGTGGTAAAGTGGGTGCAAACGAGTGGTCCTGCGAGCGAGCGGTGTGAGTGTGATGCCCCGCGTGTGTTGTGCAGAAGGAATGAGTGAGAGGGACACACAGAGAGACGGAGATCTCCTCAATCTGGTTCTGCCCATCGTACCATCTAATCCGTAGAATAATCGCGGTCCGTGCACACACACACAGCGCAATCGCACGGCATCCTGGTGACTTGCTTGTCTGTCCGCCTGATCCCCCGATTCCGTGTCTGCTTTCCGCCCCCCACTTCGCCAATGCTCCTCGGTTCGTCAATGCTGTGCGACCAAGATGCGATGCCTATGAAAAGGTGGAATCTCTCCAGTTTGGTACTGAGTGGTATCTATTCGAGACACTCAAAAAGAGACGTTGAATGACAAGAGAGAAGGAGGGGGGAGTTAACTTCAGCCTCGCGGCAGCCTGCGACATCGCACGTGGGGCTCACTGGAGAGACCGAATTTCCAGACCCTTGGCTTAATCTCGATGGACAAAGCAAAGGGTGACGCACCATGGCCAGCTTGTCGGGTCCCTGACCAGAACACGTCCAACACAATCTGGCATGCATCAAGATAACGTTAATCCTGAGGAGGAGCAGGAGGGGTGAGGGGTAGCTCCCTATCTATCTCTTCCAAGGGAGCTCCCGGTTTTGCCTGCGATGGCGGCGTTCACACACCTTCAGCCTTGTTATGAGTAATTTCGACAAGGCCAGCAGCTCCATCATCAGCCGACCAAGGACCTCAATGCATAAGGGCTCTGGATGATTCCTCTGCTGAAGATCCCCCCAACCCGGAAACTTTATGCCTTCGGATCATGCCTGATGAGCCGTTCATGGTCAAATGGTCTGACCCCGGCCAGGGCCTGTCCTCGCGCCTGTCGCGTCCTGGGGAACGCGCGTTTCGACCAAATCATTTGCATTGAAGCCATTGAATAACCGCCACAGCTCGTCTATGGACCAATTGACTCGACTGCCCAACAGTGATATTGCTGCGCCGCCGTGCGACTTTGAGATCAAGAGGCACAGCATCGAGATACGGTCTTGATTTGGGTCTCGGTTGGTTGCTTGTTGGGCTCGCCGAGTCCCAACGGCTGCGGGACGTCCCGGCAAGCCCAGTCTCTTGCTTCCAACACCAGATTTGTGTGGCGTGCCACACTTTGCATCTATCCAACAACGCGTTCCGTGTAGTGTAGCGACGTCGACGATGGGAAACCCGTCCGGCTGGGAAATGAGCGCCAATGCCAAGGATCCCTGGCCCATCTCTCTCTCCCTCCTCCCCCACACAGTCGCCTGCTGTCAGTTGGATGCTGGCAGCGAGCTCCTTGGTTGCGACGCTGCTGTCAAAGTGGAGTTGGACGGAACCGAGGGAACCTCTCTGTTTGCTAGGGATTGCTTGCCCAACACAAAACCGACTGATGTTGTTGCAACGTCGCATTGACGCCGTTTATCCAACCTAAATGATCATCATTAAAATCTTGCCACGCCTCGTCCGTTGCTCGTCTCAACAGCTCGGCTCTGTCGCACGCGACTCTCGCGTCGGCCGATGTCGATGTCATGGCTTCTCTCGAGGGCAACAGGAAAGCGGGAAGTGGGAGGTCTGGTGGAGGGTTGGCTCGATTGGGCGGCCTGGCCTTGGCCGAACCGTGCGCGCGGTACTTTTCGTGACCAAGACGGACGGCGCTGGTCGTGTTTTTGGGTGCACCAATCCGCAAATCGCTAACTACCTACCTGCACGTCGTCAATGTACGCTGTGTGCTCTTGGACCTCTCTTGCCTTGGCCCCGCCCGCTGCTGCTGCCGCCGATCGCAGGTGAGGCGGCCAAATGACGACGATGCGAATTGCCCCCGCAGACCCTGTTTTTCGTTTTTCAGTTTCTGCGTGTATTTTTCGCAGCCCCTTTCGGCGCGTTTCTGCTGGAGCGCGGAACCTGGAGTCGTAGAGAAAGCGGGGAGCCCCAGCCGCTCCTGCTTGGCAAGTTGGCCAGCCGCGTGTGTGGGTCGTCTTGACAAGGCGGGCCAGCCACAGCAAATTAGCACCTGTCCCCCGGTTCCGTCATCCCTGTAATAAGCCAAGCTCAGGAAGTCCTGCAGCGCTGCCAGGTGCGTCTGGCTGCCAAACCGGTCGATTGATTTCCCACGGGCCTCACAGTCACCCGTGCTGACTGACTGGCGAGGCCGACCGGGGACTCCCTCCCACCCAGCTGTTAGCACCAGCTGCTAGCACTCTCACTGTCAACTTCCACGTTCGATCCCTTCTCGACTCCAAACTGCATCGCGACGTCGACCGACCAGGCACTCCGTCTGCCGCCTCCCGAGTGCTTGCCGGCTCTGCTGTCGGCCCTGGCCACCCGTCACCAGCGTGTTTGTGCTACCAGAGACCTTTATGGCGTCGTGCAATTCCCGTATGTTCTGTTCTCCCCGTTGGCCCTCGGACATCGTCCCGTAAAAGCCCCGTCTGCTTTGCTGGCCCGTCGCCGCCGGACCCCTATGATTCGCAAGCTTGCTCGCACCGTCTCGAAGCACAAGTGTCCTCGGCGACGCCATCCGAGTCCCCCTCGCCCCTGAACGCGCGGGCAAACAGCAAACACGTCGCAGACCATCGCGCCCATGCTGACTCTCCATGTCTCTGCCCATAGACATATCCGCGAGCCCCAGCAGCACCAGCAGAAGCCGTCGCTCTGCACGATAGGCAGCTGGAGCCATCGCAATGGAGGCCGATCCGCCGTCGGTGCCTCCAGCGACGTCCCTCACGGCTCGGTTCCGCCACCAGCTGCTGGCCCAGCGACAGCCATGGCCGCACGACAAAGGCTCCCGATCGAAGCGGATACCGAAGCTGGCCAGGGACGGCGACGCCAAGACACCAGCGCTGCCATTGCGCTCGCCAGGGTTCGGGACGACGAGGGCGCCGACACGAGCTCTGTCCAACGCACAGCAGAGGCCGCTGCTGCCAGTCTCGGAGCGGAAATCGCAGGAGGAAAATGTCTTGCCGCGGCGTGTCAAGAAGGGAAGCCAGGAGGACGACAAGTGGGAACTGACGCCCGACGGAGGCTCTGCCGGGAGAGAGGGACGTCAGTTTGCCGTGGCGAACGTTGGTAACAATGGCCGTATTTATCTGAGGTAAGACACGAGTTTGCCTCCCCCCTACCACCACAGCTCCTTGTGGACGGCAGCCGGATGTTGACAGTCGCTCCAAGGCCGACGGTTCGTCCAGCGAACCAACGCTACCCTCAGCCGCACTTTGTGTTTCCCATGACTCCGCCAGGCACGGCCGGTCTGGATGCCCTAGCCACGGGAGATGGCCGTGACACGGAGCAGAGTACGGAACTTTTCGACGGCAGCCAATGGACCCCGACCCAGGCTCCCTCCTCCCCAGCAGCCACCGGGCCCGAAAGACTCGGCGACGGCCACTTTGTAGGCCGCACTCGGCATCGCAGGGCCATGTCGGACTCGACGATTCCTGACACCAGCATAGCGCGGGAGTCGGAACCGGGCGGCTTCAAGATCGTCATCACGCAGCCGGGCGAGGACCAGCGACCCAAGACGACCGAAGATCTGGACATGAACCGACCGCCGTTGCTGGAAGTGTCGATTCCGTCGTGGAGGATAGGGACGCCCAGGTTTAGCATCCGTGGGACACCCTTCATCCGCGGCTCATCGTATGCGCCGACCGAAGACGTCCGCTCGAGCACCCTCTCCTTCCTGGGCCGCACGCCCAGGACGGCCACGCTCAGCACCATGAAGCGGCCCAGTCCAGACGTCGTGCCCGAGACAGAACTGGCTCCACCCAAGCCCTCCGACCCACCCAGGATAGCGTCGCCCGTCATGCCGCGTCCGCTGCGCTCCACATACATATCAACTCACCTCGTGATAGAACCCGCCATGTTCGACGCCCTCACGTTCAAACCAGCTTGTGATGACCGCACCATCGTACGGTATTCGGCCGCCGGCGCGGTAACCGCTGCGACACCGCCTCGCTTGGTGGCCGAAATCACGTCGCCCAGCTTCCTCGACTACGAACTCCTTTCCGACTTCTTCCTCACCTTCCGCGCGTTTCTCGAGCAGTCCGAGTTGCTCCGGATGCTGTTCGCCCGGCTCCGGTGGGCTCTGGCGAGGAGTGATGAGGCCGGCATGGTGGTTAGGGTCCGGACCTTTGTCGCCCTGCGGCATTGGATCCTCAACTACTTTATGGACGACTTTGTGCTCGACTACAACCTACGAGTTACCTTTTGCAACCTCTTGAACGATTTTGTGGACGAGCTGTCGCAGGATTTACGAGCGAGAAAGGTGCAACTAAAGATTCTGGCCGAGCTCAAAAAGTGCTGGCGGAGGGTTTGTGGTCAGTACTGGGATGGGCCTGATTTTGACACTTCTCTAGCGCCTGATATCCCTATTGTTCCTGGAGGGCTTGCGGGCTACCGGGATCCGAACTTGGACCCGACGGCTTGGACGACAAGCGATGACGAAGACCCTCCGCGGATAGATGGCGTCATGCTGTCCAGCCATCCCGAACGAACGAGTTTCTACGCCGACGTGTCGAGAGCCGGGCACATCGACTCGGTCGTCGTCGGGGACAGGCCAGCCACGCCAGAAAACCCGCCGGAAACGAGGCTGGAGCGGAACCCAACGTCACCGATGAGCATAGCTAGCATAGATGTCGTCTCGTGTTCGTTCCCGTCGAAGAATATACGGTTCCCACACCCCGGCGCCAGCTACCCCCTGGCTGCTCACCCAGCCGACCCTGGCCCCATCTACAGCAACGCCGATCCCATTGCGACAACCCCTCGAGCTCTTGTTGGGAAAAGAGTCCGCCCTCACCACTCACACAAGCGGAATGGAAGCCTAAGCGATTCTATGCGCGAGCATGCTACCACGACCGAGAAGGTGCTCATCAAGAGTGCCGAGTTCTTGTTGACGCTTCCTTACGCTGGAAGCATAGTTCGTGGGAACATGTTTCCTCCCGGGCAGGCGTTTGTCGAGGTTATCCCATCCAGTGCGGCTGGAGGACCGTCGAGACAAACCACCTTGTTTCAGCCGCAGGCGGTCGAGCTGCCCAAGGAGAAGGTTGCGGCCTCGGCCATGTCAGGACAGGGAATGCGGAGGCTTCTTGGCAGCGTCCGTCGCGCCTTGAGTACAAAAGGCCAGACCGTCTCCCCGACACAAGGCAACTTTATCAACATCTCACCTATCGGGCCCAGGGGTGCCACAACGAACAGGCTACCGGGAACAGCGATAGTACCGCAGGCCCGGCCTCGTCTGAACGGTGTCCGCCCGCCGGTCCGGATCGACCTGCTCGGTGCCGAAGTGGCAGAGGACTTTAAGAGAGCCGTGCGTGAGGATGCTGCCGCCGAAGCCGAGAAGCAGGGGTTCTTGTCCCCGCAACCCGCCACTTCCCGAGTCCCGGGAGAGCTGCTGGAATATCCAGCCGGCCATATGGATCATAATCTCAGACTTCCTGATATGGAAACCCGGCCAACTAGTGATATGGGCATCACCACGGGTAGCAAGTCCATTGTCATCGTCGACGACACTCTTCTCCCTGCGGACTTCCCTTCCATGACTGGTGCGCTACCCGTAGTTAATTCCTCGGTCGAAGCGTTTGCCGACACCTTCATGCGTGACGTCGCAGACCCGACTCCGCCCAATACTCCTCCTGGCCGACCCATGGGAACACCTCGGAGATCGTCGTACATTCTTAGCCAGCATGTACTCCGCTCCTCGTCCTCGGCAGAGCCGCTGCCGCCGTTTATTCCTGATATGGATACCTTGGGGCCTAATCCACGTCCGTCGGAAGATTCGGCTCGACCGTCGTTCGATGTCACCTCGAACAGAAGCCGCCCTCCCGTCAGCGTCATCCAGGGGCACTCGCGACATCGATCGAGCCGATCCTATCGCTCGGGTCGCTCCGTGGGGCATAGGCGGTACGCATCCTTTACCAGCGGCATCCTGCCGCAACCCACGATTCGAAGTTTCGATGCCACGACGTACTCGGAGGGATCCGTGGACGACAGCTCCCAGGTTCTTGTTCCTCAGCCACTCCGGGTTCTTAGGCGTAGACCGGGCGGCGACCTCAGGGCAGTGACGAATGTTGGCGATTTGGATCCCACAACCTTGCGGAGGTCACGCTCGGTTGGATCACTGACGACGTACACCGATTCTTTCCGAAGCTCGTATATCCGGAGCCCTAATCAGGACTCCAGCGGCTTTGTCGATGTAGTGTCGAGCGATTTCTCGTCCCCGAGACGCGCCGAAGTCTTCTCCCTGGGAGCGATTGCTGAGCAGAATCCGAAACGTAACATCTCTCTCTTTAGCACACACTCGTCCAAGCCCATCATGCGCCCTTCTTTCGAGGCCGAAGCCCAGAAGCTCGCCCAAATCCCCGACGACATGGACGATGACGGTGGTGTCGAATCCGCATTGTTGAAGCTGGAGGGCAAATACGAGAAGAGGCTTGCACCAAGAGTGTCCATGAAGCCGCAGGTGCGAGCAGACGTTGCCCCTCCCGAACCGGAGCCGGAGCATGCTGATGACACAATTGTGACGTTGGACGAGAAGAAGGAACACCGCAACGTCCATGTGGTCGAGGGACCGCATTTACCATCGACGCTTGCTGCGGCTGTGGATCTCCAGACCAGCCTGTTGGGTGTCTCTCAGAGCGGTGATGTGATGTCGTTCCTATCAGAAGACTCCAGGGCATCTTACTCATCAACTCCGCTTCTGGACCGTGGGCTCACGGATGATGGGCACAGCAGGAAAACTATGACGAGGGAGTGGACAGACCGTTCTATACTGCAAGGGCCAGACGAAGGCATAGGCTCCGGGGACCAAAGCCCGCGGGACTCGGAGCATCCGTCGTACGATTTCGTCAACAAGACGGACAGCATGGAGAGAATCGAGCCTGGCAGCACAGTGCCGGCCGATGGTCCACCACGAGCCAGCGGAGAGCAATCATTTTTGGATGTAGAGAGCGACGACGACACGGATTTGTCGTCAGAACTTTCTGCAGAGCTGGTGGACAAGGACGAGGCCGACGGATTGTCTGCTTCTCGAATTGGCATCGCCGTTTCGACCCTACCCGCGCATCCTCTCGCCGAGAGTCCCTCACGTCTTCATGCTCCAGCCTCGCCGAGTCCGGGCCCGCCTTCCCCGCCGATGACGTTGATTCAAGCGCTTTCCATGGGACCTCCCGACACAGTGAATGTACCAATTGTGCAGGACCACCAGGTCTGGGAGAAGCCGCTGCCCCCTACTCCCGATACTACGCCCACATCGGGAGCTGCACCTTATGCACAATATCCTCTGTCGTCTCCGGTGGACCCTACAGGCACAAAGGAGGCGCTCCGCAACGCACCAAAGCTCGAGATACCCGATCCGGTCCCCGAAGCAGAACCGCCACGCAACAAGTTCTCGGTCCATCTGCCGTTTATCCTCGCATTCGACAGCGACATCCTAGCTCAGCAGTTTACTCTTATCGAAAAGGATGCGCTCAACGAGATTGACTGGAAGGAGCTTATCGAGATGCGGTGGAAGAACGCGGAGCAGAACGGCATCAACGCACGCAGCTGGGTTTCTTTTTTGAGAGACACGGATGCGCGCGGCGTCGAGGTAGTCATTGCGCGCTTCAACATCATGGTCAAGTGGGCGATTTCCGAGATCGTCCTGACACAGGACATGGAGGAGCGGGCGCGGTGCATCATCAAGTTTATACACATCGCCGCCCACTGCCGCAAGTACCGCAACTTTGCGACCATGAGCCAGCTGACCATCGCCCTCACGAGCAACGAGATCAGCCGGCTGAGCAAGACATGGGCCATGGTGCCTCCCGGCGACCAGCGCACTCTGGCGGACCTGCAGACGCTGATTTCGCCGACCAGGAACTTTTGGAACCTGCGCGCCGAGATGGAGGGCGGCGGTTCGATGGGGACCAAGGTGGCCGAGATGGGCTGCATCCCGTTTGTCGGGATATATACCCACGACCTGCTGTTCAACTCGCAGCGGCCGAGCGAGATTGCCAGCTCACCTACCGCCGCGCCGCTGGTCAACTTTGAGCGGTGTCGGACGTCGGCGGCTATTGTCAAGACGTTGCTCAGGCTGCTCGAGTCGAGTTCGCTCTACAAGTTTCAGCCGATCGAAGGGATTACCGAGCGGTGTTTGTGGATGGGGGCGTTGTCTGATGAGGAGATTAGGGCGTTTGCATCGGAGTTGGAGTGAAATGGGGACAGGAAGAGGTGATGAAGCCATGAGGTTAATGACACTATTCTTGAATCGGTTACATATTACACATTGCGTTGCGTCTGCAATTTTTGGGGGGGAGGTGGTGGTGGTGGTTTGGTCTTTTTATTAGATATACCCATACCCTTGTACTACGCATGCACTTTGTCTTTTGGTCGTCTTTGTTTTGTACGCAACGCGCACGCAACGCGATGCATGGGTTTATAGAGGAGGGCAAAGATGGGATTGTTGCACGCGCATCTACGCATCTTTTTCTCTGCTTGTGTATGATATGACGCAGACAGAGTATCAATCTAATCAGAGCTGATCGAGGTGAATGCCTTAGGTTTCATATCTGGTGAAAGTGGTCTGTTTGTTTGTCAGTGTTGATGTCGATGTGGTTCGCAGAGTCTGTGTTTGTTGAGTTACCTGGTTTTGTAATTATATATTGTAGGAACCTTTGATGAGTCTACTGAACTAGGGTTGATTCCAGCAGCCACCAGTCGAAGGTTAGTTTCGAACTATGGAATAGACTGCTTGGGCAAGCAAGCAAGTCATGTGGATGTCAAGCAGTTTGGCCAAGGACCTGGGCGTAAAGACTGATCCCATGCCTTTCTTTACCTATGAGTCGTCTTCCCCACGCCACGTCTCGAAGCAGATCTATCAGTGAGGATCACAACATAGTCTTGGACTATTCATGGCCTTGCTTGCCCTTCGTCACGAAGACATACACAAACACATACACAAACCAAGATTTTTCTACCCTCTCTATATATCCCCTAACCCCCTTACCCCCTTATTTACATCGTAGGATTATACCTCGCAATCTGCCCAGCCAACTGCTCCCCAAACCAATTCACCGGATCCGAGCTCAACTTGGCCGTCTCGGCCGTCGTCAAAATAGTCTTGATCCCCACGCCCACGGTATCCGAGGACGCATACTCGCCCACCGTCTTGAGCGCCTCCTCGACGTGCGCCGACGACGCAAACATCCTCGCCTCGCTCAGCACCACGCCCAGCTCGTTCAGGTCGCGCACGGCGGGGACGGGAATCTCGCGATCGAACGCGCTGGTCACGTCCAGCTGCTCCATGATGGACCGCTGCGAGGTCGTCGCGAGGATGAGCAGCCGGTGGCCCTTTGGCGGTGGCGTCTGCAGCAGCGTCACGAGCGTCTGCAGGATGTTGTTGGAGAGGCGCGCACCGACGGGATTCCACTCAATCATGCGTTCGAGGTTGTCTATTAAAAATCAGTCTGGATTGGAAAACAGCGGTTCAGATACATACCCAGGATCAACATGCTCAGCGGGCTCTTGTACGCATCGGTAAACACCTTGTGGATGTAATCCTTCTTGGCCATGTCGTCCCGGAATCCAACCAGCGACGCCGGCGTGATTAGCTTGATGAATGGGTACCCCGACTTCATCGCCTGCCGATCGTTAGAACCGTAATCTCACAAAAACACAGAGACTTACAATGTGCGCAGCCAGAGCCGTCTTCCCGCTCGCCGACGGCCCGTAGAGCAACACCGACATGTGCCGATTCCTCTCCTGCACCCGCACGTTCTCGACATACAGCATACCGTCGTTGAGAATCGCCTTGATGCTCTCCGAGAAGTAGATGATACCATACGTAAGATTCTCCTCGAGCTCCGAGTCGTCGGCGCCGAACGCCGGCTTCACCTCGTTGAGCGCATTCAGGAAATCCTGTCGGCCGACCTTCATGTTCTCGACATCGTCACTAACGCCGGCCATGGTGCCGACCTTGATCTTTCGCGAGAAGGCAAACGACGTAGCCGACTTGACGAGACCGCTCAGCTCGGCACCCGAGAAGTTCTTTGTGAGGGCAGCCAGCTCCTGGAGATCCACGTCGTCCTCCATGACATTGTTCTCCTTCATCTTGGACGTGTGGATCTTGAGAATCTGGGACCGACCAAACTCGTCGGGAAGTGAGATCTCGATCTGCACCTCCAGACGACCAGGACGCAGCAGCGCATCGTCAATCATGTCCTTCCGGTTGGTCATTCCGATGAGCAAGATGTTGTTGAGCTGGTCGACACCGTCGAGCTTGGAGAGCAGCTGGTTGACGACGCTATCACCGACTCCGGTGCCACCACCGGCGCCCGAACCTCTCTGCTTACATACCGCGTCCAACTCGTCGAAAATGATGATGTGAAGCCCCGACTCATCCCCCTTCTCCTTGTACTCCTTTTCCGCATCCGCAAAAAGCTTCCGGATATTCTCCTCGCTCTGGCCGACGTACTTGTTCAGCACTTCGGGACCGTTGATGACCTTGGGCTCCCTGGCATTCAGCATCTTTCCGATCTGGCGGGCGATCAGGGTCTTTCCGGTACCCGGAGGCCCGTAGAGAAGCATGCCTTTTACGTGCATGATACCCAACTTGTCAATCAGCCCTGGGGGAAAGATGCGAGACGCAAAAGCGCGACGGAAAATGGTCGAGAACTCGGCATCCAGACCGCCGATGCCCATGTCTTCAAACTTGAAGTCCGGGCTGATGATAGCGTTGGCGGCCGGCCGCTTGTTGGAGCCCTTGAGCTTTATCGTTGATCTGGCGTCCTTATAGAACCCTATGCTCGTCTGCGTCGTGAGGATACCACGCGCTGTTGGGTCACTGCGCGTAGGCGCTTCGCCGCCCGGCTTCTGCGACATGGTAAGGTCTACCAGAGTGACAGTCCGGACTAGGATGGACAGCGGGATGTTCCTGACATCGAGGAGCAGTCTTTGGCCTGGCGCAAAGATCTGGTTCTGGAATGTTTTGTTGAACAGAGCCGCGAGCTCGTCCTGGTCGTACGGTGTTTCCACAATCTTCTTGAGCGACGCAAAGCCGACCTCGAGATCCATGGACCCGATGTAGGCTGGCCCGCCCGAGCTGAATGGGTCATAGAGCTCACCTAGAACCTCATCCATCAGGCCGACCTTGCACCACGTCCGCTGGGGGTCCGACAGGCTGATGTGGCCGTCGGGGAAGCCGGGGATGGGGCGCGCCGTGACGACGTACTCGCCAGCCGGTATCCCGCCGGTCAAGCGGACATAAATATCGGTCCCATCGCGGTTTGGGGGAAAATCGTTGGGCGACACGGCGGAGCTGTGCCCAAGTCAGCATCACTCCTGCAGGCGCAACCTCGGGTGCATGCTCACATGTTGCCAAAGATGAACTGCGTCTGGAGGGTCTTATCCTCGACCTTTGCCTGTCTCAGACGAACCTGGCGGCCGCGGGACGGAGGGCCTTGCTGGTACGCCGACGTCTTAGGCTCAGCTCCATATCCGCCGCCGCCGCCATATCCCCCTCCGTCGTAGCCTCTCTGTGCGCCATATCCCCCGCCTGCTCCACTCTGCGGCCTCTGTCCGTAGCCATCGTAGCCACCCGGGGGAGCCATCTGGTCGCTTCCTCCGGGTCGTTGTGTCGGGCGACCCGGCAAGCTGGGGCCGCGCGCAGGGCCCTTTCCAAAGAGGTTGTTTCGAAGGTCCATGTTGCGGTTTGCTGTCGGTGGGAACGGTGGAACGAGGCAGATCGCGGGGTTTTATACTCGGCGGGTTGGCGGATAGGGGGCTTTACGGATGCGCTTTGGGAATGTGTTCTTTTCGTTAACGGCAGCGAGCTTACGTTCTTCTTGGTTCTGGATTAAAGACGGTAGTTTGAGGCCGAATGGCGGGGAGCATCCACCGAAAGGGTAGCTACGTTTCAGCTTCGCCCCACGGCAGGCAGCTTACCGCAGGGTGGACAGGAAATACTATGGGTAGCGCTGAAATACGGGCGTACGAGTGCAGACTTTTGTCCAGAGCTCAGCTCTCAGACCTGACAGCCGGGCACGCTAATCCCGGGTCTGGTGTCATTCCAAACGCCACCTGGCAGACCCCTGTTACTGATCTTGGTGGGGCATTTCGATCTGTCACTCGATCTCGAAATCCCATCCAAGAGTTACCCAGCTTGTTACCGCCAGGATGCCTCTGTAAGTTTTCTTTAAATATACCATTTCCCATCAATCTAACAGGAAGATAGCCACCTCCTCGGCAAGAAATCATGGAACGTTTACAACGCCGACAACATCGCCCGCGTGCAGCGGGACGAGGCCGCCGCGCGCGCCCGCGAAGAGGCCGATGACCAGCGCATGCAAGAGCGCGACGCCGAGCGCCGACTCGCCATACTGCGCGGCGAAGTGCCTCCGCCGCTTGAAGATGAACCCGTCGCCGAAACGTCCCCCGCACAACCCGACCGGTCGCATCGAGACGGACTCCCGCGGAAGCGCAAGCGCGCAGGCGAGGATGACACCGATTTCGAGATACGGGTGGCGCGCGACCGGGCCAGTGCCGTAGACGGCGCCGTGAAGGAGGTAAGAAGCGCGACGGCCACCGCGTGCGTGTCACTGGTAGATGAGCGAGGCCATATCTCGTTATTTAGCGAGGCGGAGGGGCGGCGCGGAGAGAAGAATGAAGAGGCAGAACGCGAGGCGCAGAAGAAGAAGCGGGAGATGCAAGATCAGTACCAGATGCGCTTGTCGAATGCCGCAGGACGAGATGGCGTTGGTTTGACTGGACCCGGTCCGTGGTATGCGACAGCCGACGGCGAGGCGTCAGCAGCGCTGGTGCCATCGAAGAATGTATGGGGGAAGGACGACCCCGGGAGAAAGGTGCGGGAGGTGGCACGGCTAGATGCGAGTGATCCCTTGGCTATGATCAAGAGGGGGGCAGCCAAGGTGAAAGAGTTGGCCAAAGACAGACAACGAGAAGCACTGGACAGGGAAAGGGAGATCAAGGAGCTGAAGCGGGAGGAACGGAGGAGGGAGAAGAAGAGACGGCGGGAGGAGGGCGAGCGGCGACACCACAGAGACAGAAGTCGTGACAGACATGACCGACCCCGTCGAGACAAATCCGATAGGGACCGTGATAAGGAAAGAAGTCACCGAGATAGCGAGGGACATCGTCACCGCAGTCACAGACCAGATCGTGACGATGAGGGACGACACGGGCGGGCATCGGGATGAACGATAGACCAATGACAGATGAATAGTCCCTAGTTTACAGCGTGATCAGTGAATAAATATCTGGTAAGAGCGTGTCATCGCTCCGTCCACGGCAAGTTAATCGCCACGGGTCGCATATCATTCGCGACCAAGTCGGCCACACTCTTCGCCTCGAGCCCGGCCAGCGCGTTAAGAACAGCGTCAACGGTCTCCTGACTAGGTCCCTCCCTGCGGTCCGTCAAGATATCCAAGCCCTCGCTGGTAAAAAGCGTAGCAGCGAACCACGAGACCATCCAGCGCTCGCTCGACCCGTCCGGCCGGACGCGCTCCCCCCACCCCAGTAGCTCCCAGTGACTACTAACCAGCGCGAGCAGCCCCTTTCCGCGCCACGTCCACACGCTGCCGTCGCCCGCCTGCTCGGCCGTGTCGATGCCCGCGACCGACTTTACTTTCTTGGCCGAGGTGTTGAGGCCCTCGTACTCGACCAGGTCGTCGACGCGCTCTCTGTTTCCCTTGGGGGAGGCCGGTAGCGGGCGGTAGGTGATGCGCACGTTCTGGGCTGAGCGCCACATGCTCAGCGTCGAGTGCGAGACGGCCCAGGTCCGACAGAGGAAGTCTAGCGGGGGAGGGGTGAAGGTTTTGTTTTTAGGAGGAGAAGTGTACCGGGAGGGTGACCGCAGCGTGATGGGTTCGGGGGTCGCCATGGCTGGCGATTGGACGGTTATATGGGAGACGAAGACGCGGTGAGATAGATGGATTGTGATGAGATTTGTGGTCGGGTTCGATCGGCACACACTGCCGGGATGGTGGGATGGATACAGATATACGTAATGAATTTTGGGGGGATGAATAGATGAGTAGATGATGTGTGGTTTGTTCGTGAGATCGAATAAGGGTGAGATTGTCAGTGCGTTGGATGATACCTGCCAGTGTCTCAAGTGTCCGGTTATATTTCTCCCTACACTACAGTATACTTTTAAACAGCCAAGAATCCATTAGATACAAGGCAATTGAATCACACCTTGTCCATCAAAATAGAGGCGCTGATGTTAGTTCTTGGTTATGTGGTCAGCGGTCCTTATGCTTGAAGTAACTGGGGACGGTCTTCAAACGGAGCAAACAACGACGCCAGCAGAGAAAATTAAATCACATGGCAATCCCAACCTATAATCCAAAACCTGTCATGTTACACGGTAGATCCCCTCCATTAATTAAATTGCAGCATACAGAATATATGGAAAGCGGCTCAAAAATCGAGTCTCCCAAAAATGTGAGAAGTGACCCCGGATTCTCAGTGGAGGAGAGCCCCGCCTCGCCTGTACCCGCAGCATCGACCTGCCGTTCCGGGCCGGGAAACTTTTGACTTCATCCCATCTTCTCTCTCTCTGTTCAGTTCATTCCATATCCAGCACGGGGAACAACTATACACACTAAATATTTTACAGCCCATACAACCTACCTCCTTGAACGCACATCCCGGCGGATAATCCAGATAACGACAGCAAACCGACCAGCCAAATTTCACTCTCAGCTCACACACACACGCACACACAAAAACCAACATCCAACAGCACCAAGAAAATGTCCCAACCAACCTCCCCACACCCGGAGGGAACCAATCCAGAAATGGAAGACATCGATCCCGAGGCAGCCATGGCAGCAGCAATGGGCTTCTCCGCCTTCGGCACCCAGCCGCAGAACCGCCCCTCCAAAAAACGAAAGTTCAACCCCTCCTCACCGGACGGCCCTCCTCTCCCGGCGGGCACAGGTGCCAACAGTCTACCCGTGCATCCCCGCTCCTCTGAGAGCATCAGCACCGGCAGCAGCAGCAACTATCCGGCTCAAATCGGGACAGATTTGCCGACGACCACGGGCGCCGGGGCCGGAGCTGAGGCTGGGAGTGAGGCCGGGATCGGGATCGCAACTGGGCCCGAGATTCGACGGGGAGGCGGAGGCGGCGGGAATGCGCGGGGAGGACACGGCCACGGACACGGCCAGAGGAACCCGCTCTGGTACACCGACTACTACGACCCGACGAGCAACCAGAATCCGTGGGAACGGCTGGAGCAGATGCGTGGGCTCCCGGCCGTGGGGCCGTGGCTTCCTCCTTCTTCGTCTCACTCGGCCGTACCGACTACTACTCCTACTACTACAGGTACAACTGGACCTGCCTCAGAAGAAGGGGGTGCTGGCATCGAGGCGGGGATATCTGCGTCATAAGGCGTTGGGAGAGTCATGGTCCTACCTGTCTCCCTTCTCTCTCATTCTCTCTCCTCTTGAATGGAAAGTTAATTCTATACTGGAGATCAATTCACAAGAAGGGGGCGGGAGGGAAGGGGGATGGAGGAACAGACAATATGTAAGTTAAAGCTTTATTTATATATTCCGTATGTACGTCCGTACCGAACCCGTCCCTTCCTTTTTCCCCCAATTCAATACAACCCACGTTAACACAAACCAAAAAAAGAAACGAAAAAAGAAATTCACCACGTCGAAACAACGAACCACCAATCCGTTTATTGGTTTGAACCCCCCACGAGTTCCCCGACATTTCTGCACTTTAGGGGGGCGAAATGGGCCGACACGAATAGTTGGGCACCTTGGGCTCCTCCCCGCGCGTCCCTGTTCCTGATTCCGTCATTCATTCAGGGGGGAAAGGGGTGCATCACGTGACCTGCAACTTCAAGATTTTCAAGGCGAACATAGAACTGCAGTATTCAGCGGCAGCCCCCAATCAATGTTGGGCATCACCACCTGACGGTACGTACGTGGGGACTACTCGCTCTCCCGGCTGAGCACAGTGTCAGGACAACACTTCAAAGCATGGAATCATGGGCCGGGGACACACACACTGTATGGACAGGACATCGTTTATTGAGGCAACGGAGTCTCTGGGGGGGGACAAATCACCAAAAGGGGAAACATGAAACCGTATTTTTGCTACCAGACTGACACTACTAGACTAGAAATCCCCGGGATCCAATGACAACGCCTACGCCTACGCCGACGCCCTAGCCTACACTACGCTTCCAGCTAAACACTCTACGGACTGGCTACCACCACGCCCCCCCTCCCTGTCCTTCCACACCAACAAAGGACTCCCTCCGGATCCCACTGCTTACCCCAAGAGGGCAATGTCCATCCACTTCTTGGCCTCGCCGACCCCCGAAAGGGGAAAGCTCGCTCACTCGCTCACCCACCCGAACCAAGGTACTCCGACGACCCGTTCGGTGTGGAAACCCACCCAGCCCAGCCCTCCCGGTCCCCCCCAGCGAGCAAATCAAGCTACCGGTACCTAGCTAGCTAGCTTCCCTCCCTCGGCCGCAGGACTACTGCAGCCCTGGCGCTTGCCCGCCCTCGTGGCCCCCCTCCCCCCTCCCCCTCCTCCGGCCGAGCCAGATCCGCAGGGTAAAAAGGCCATCCATGGTGTACCTGTACTTTTCCAAGGCTCGGAGAATAAAAAAAATAACGCTGGGCCTCCTTTAGACGCCCCCATCCAATCATAAGTCATAACGTCGTGTGAAACAGGCCCGCCGCGCCGCGCAGCGTCCAAAATACTTGGGCTTGCCGTTGCGTGTGGGAGGGGGGTGTGAGATGGGGAAAAAACGCTGCTGCCGCCCGCCCGCTGCAGGGCCCGTCCCGGTTCCCCCGTAAAACGTGGCCATCCCATCGGGCATCAAGGGGGCGCGTTCGCGGCTATTTTGCCGCGCCTCGTCTCAACGACATCTCATCCCCGAGGCTTCATCTCAGCCCTCCCACTTTCCCTGCTGCCCGGATTTTGTCTTTGCCCAAACAAGTGAAAACAATAGGGTATGTTGCTCATGATGCAGCCGTCCCGAATTTCCGCCCAGACCGTGAAAAATATGAAATAGGTAGCAGAAACACAATGTTTACCAATCTCTCGGAGAGAGAAAGGCAAGGGAAAAAAAGAAACAGAAATCATGGCAATCCCCATTTAGTACGCGTCAGGAGACGGGTACCGCGCCCGCGCTTTGTTGTACTCCTTGGAGTGCTTCTTGGACGCCTTGGTCTTCAGAGATCTGCAATTTTTTGCTTGTTAGCCTTGCCCGCTGCCGCCGGTTTTCAAACGCAAAGTCGCAGCGGAATCTGTTTGCTCTTTCGCAAACAAAGCTCGCGCTTGCGCTCGGCCGAGAAACTGCAAAAACACTTACGTCACTTTCTTCTGGGTCCACTCGAGATCGTTGCGGACCTCGCGGGCGTCTTCCAAGCCCTGCGCAAACCGCGCCCGCGACTTCGCCAACCGAGCTTGGGCTTTCGCCTGCAGCTCGAGCAGCTCGCGGTGCTTTGCGTTGAGGTGGCCAGAACTGTTTGCCTCAAAATCGTCAGCAAAAGGTTTTGTCTGCAAAACTCGTCTTCGATTTGCTGCTCGCTGATTCGCCCGCCAAAAAAAGGCTGGCAAACCAGAGAAGCAGAAACAAATCCAAAAACAAAAAAAGGACTCACGTCTGCGCCTGCTTGACGGTGCAGTTATCAAGCGGGATGGGATTGAAGGTCTCGGCAAAGCGATCTTGCATATACTCATTGAGATCAATGCCGCTCGCAGAGCCGGCGCTTTCAAAATCGCCTTGGCTGCTACCGGCGTAGCTGGCAGTGGTGACGGAATAGGAATTCCCGTACGAGTTCAGTCCCGACCCGGAGCTGACAGAAGGCTCCAGATCTTCCGGCGGCGACACCGAGTAGTTGCTGTCACCGCTGGCATAGTAGTTGGGATACTGATACTGGTACTGGTACTGCCCCTTGCCAGAAGGAATGGGGACGGCGTCCGAGCCGTAGTACTGGGGGGCGTAGGAGGCATCCATTGTGTTTGTGAGAAGGTGTGTGTATGTGGATGTGGATGTGGGTGTATGTGTGATGGGATGTGTGTGTGTGTGTGTGTGCTCAGCAAACGCCGAAGCAAGTATGTCTCGGTGCAAAGTATGAGGTGGAACTTGGGCAGTTGGTCAAGGATCTGGGGCAGGAGGCCGTGCTTGGGACTTGGGCTAGCTGTTGAGGAGCAGAGAAAAGTGAAGAGAAAAGGAAGAGAAGAGATCAAGACAAACCCGTCGACGAAGGGGTCTTTTATACTTTTTCGAGCACCTCCACGGGCACAACCTCCCGACATCAGGAGGCCGAGAAGGATAAGACATGGTGAATCTATTCGTCAACCTCTTGCCGACCCCGCTCGAGACCAGGAGGAGATAGGAAGCGATCAAGATGACGGTGACAAAGGACGCGGCTAGGTCCAGAGTGGCAGGCCACCAAAACCCGCTCTCCCGCCGCGGGACAGACCAACGACAAGGACCAATTCCGTGGCCGATGGGGTGATCCCTGGAGCAATTGATCGAGCAGGCAAGGCTCGGATTGGCTTGCATGTCAGTTTCGATTGATCAGAGAAAGGACCGAGAAAAATGGATGCATATGCCGAGAGGCAACTATCACGGCTTGTATTGGTGGGTGAGGACTTGGTGGAGGGGAACAGGGGCCAAGGAAACCGGCTGGGAACTCGAACTCCTGCTCGTAGCCGGCGGGGCGCACAAGGTTCAGATACAAGGAGGCAAAAAGGAAAGACGCGGGCAGCCAGATAGTGACTGGAGGCTCAACGGTGAAGTCTAGAATGGAGGGTCCGTTGAGGGGGTGGGCATAGCAAACGGCTCGAGGGATGGAGACCGAGAGCACGCCGGGGGGCACGAGCAGGGGGGGCGGGTTCTGACTAGGGACCAAGACCAAGGGAATGGCGGAATGGGGGATGGAGACGACGTGTGACAGGCTAGCCGACGGCGGAGGTGAGGAACTGGTCTCCCAGGCCATCACAAAATCGGGCGGTCATCAGATGTGCAATGGGCTGGATGGCCGCAAGCGAAACTCATACGCTGTATCGCTCGAAAAGGGCGGGCCGGAACAAGACGAGTGGACGACTGGGCGGAGTACCGGAACCTTGGGGGGTCGGTGACGGCGAACAAGCGCGCATGCTGACGCTAATCAGATGGCAAAACGGCGCTGGATCTGCTTGCTCTGAGCGTGCGTTTTCGTTGGCTCGGGAAGAAAGGCGCGGAAGTCGAACGGGCGTCGTAAAGCCGGGTTAGGCAGTGATGCATCGAGTCGGGCAATGTGTTGTTGGAACATACATGCCTGAGTGACCGAAATTTATTTTTTGGAGACCCTTCTCCTCCACATGCACTGGCCTGTGCGCCCAGCAATTGTTCGTCCACAGCTCGGCCGTTGGAACTTGAACTGAATATTCGGGAATTCGTAATATTTCATTGGCCAAAAGCACGACTCCAGGCCGTCTCCGACATCCCATTCGTCGGAAATCTATGCTCCGCCAACGTGGGGAAAGGACTTGGTCTCATGGTTGCGTCCGGGCCGTGGACGTACGTCTCTTAAAGAGGGCTTCTGCCCTGCAAGGCTCTGCAGAAAAGGGATACCTCGGGGGGTGAACGGAAAGGATCGTGTCAGTCAGAAATTCGGAACCAGCTGCCGGTCGTCACGCCAGGCGATGCGAGATTAGACTGCTGTGGCGTTTTGCCTGATATGTCTCATCCTGGCAGCTTGCAGAGATGTCAAGACTAGAATCTCGTCCGGGGAATCCGTCGTGGTGTCGAGGGACTCGTGTACGTAGTTCGACTGATCTAGGCACCCCGTGCGTACAATGTCACCGGCGGGTGCCTTGACCGGTCTGGTATGCCGAATCGAGAGACGTGACATGGACGGCCGTCTCAAGTCATGTACGCCGAAAGGGAGACGGGAAACGTGGAGGTCCACGCGAAGGAGACCCGCCGTTGGGAGGTTTGCCGGGAAACCTCGCGGCACCACCCCCCAAGAAGGGCAAGTCGTCCACTCCAGCAGCCTGATATAGACATGATCATGCTCGTGACAGCGGGTGTGTTTCGGTTTCTGCATATCGGTGACTGCAGGGAAAAAGAGGTGTATCCGGCGGCACAGAGCTGCCAGATTTGACCGCCCCGGTAGGCTGAATGTCCCCCGAGGCAGAGCCTAACGGAGCACCATGCCGGCATACCGCCTCCCCAGATAGTCACCAAGTCCAACGCCCCACGGCCCGTACTGGACGGCGAGGGAGGAGCGGGGGAGGGGCATGACTTGCGAGGCATGCGTAGAATAGAGGCCGCCGATCTCGTTCGGCCAACAAGAGGGCCGCCGCTCAAGGACGGGTCACGGCTTGACCAGTGAAGAGATGAGCCGGCGAACTGGACCCAGTTAGTACTTGAACTAGCTTGGCTCCTCTCTTCTGCATGGCTGACAAGGACCAGCCGGCCACCGTCTGCCCTCCATTCCCGCATCGCGGGCACTCCAATGGCTGTCGTCCCCATTGCGTCAGAGCATAGCTGGCCGTCCCTCTCGCTCCTCCCCTCCCCTCCAGGATCACCGTCAAAAGGCGGAGACGGCTGAGCGGGACAACGCAGAGGAGGGTGACGGGCAGCGAAGGAAGGCTGGCATTCGTCTCCTCAATGGAGATGCGCAAACGGGGTAATGCGGGCTCGGGCCAGCGTCGAGAGAGAGACAACGCATCAAAGCCTTCCTGCATGTTCACAGCATTCGCTGCAGCGCGTCCCCCTCCATGATCGCTGGGTTCGAGAAGGACGGGGCCGACAGAAACCATGTGTGGGCACGGCGAAATGTAACATAAGGGCTCAAGTGGAATTAGGAGATGCAGTCAAACCAGACTTGGGCTGCCGATTGATGACTGGGCACGATCTAATAGGATGGAGACGCCACAGCCGGGCCTCGAGGGAGCCCTCTGAGAGGTCCAAGGGGACGACGTACATGAACATACAGATTCCCACTCCGCCCTAAAGCCTGTGGCGGAGGACCTGATGCGTTGTGCGTGCTGGCCGGCGCCCAGGCGGAGAAAGGCATGGAATCGAGGTAGAGGACAAGTACAAGAGGAGACGACGTCTGCCTACCTAGGTATCTCGACCATGTTCTCAGCTTTTGCCCCCATTCCGTCGCCGCCGCGGCCGGCCAGTAGGTGGCATTTGACCATTTTTTGGGGTGCATGGCGTCTGCTTCCGTTGTCGCAGCAGCCAGCTCTCTCCATCTGTACCGCAAAGGTGACTTGCATAAAAAAATTGGGAGAGGCGCTAGAGAAGCGCAGGGAGAAGGACGATGCCGAAGCGCGGCCTGGTGTTTCTGATGCGACTGCAGAGGGACCCGGATTGATTGTTTGTAGAACCGAAGGATGGAACGAAGTCTGCAAATTTTCCGGCTGATAGAGAGATTCAAGTTGGACGAGGTCTGTTTGGGCGCCCGGGATGAAATCAAGAAGGCGCGGCTTGGCCACCCCCTGCCCTTGTCGTCTACCCCCCGTCTCCTTCTCGAACACTTCTTTCCATTTTGATCGCAGCCGAATGCAAGACATCGACTTGCAAAGACGGCCCCTGTCACCCTGCTTCAACCCGCTTGTGACAGGTGCAGACTGTAACTCTGCGGACGGGTATCCGATCGTCGTGTCTTTGGAGGCGGGAGTGTGAATTACTCTTCGTCCTCGGAGACCCGTTGGGACGGGACAGCTTCTTCAACCTCGTCGCAGCGAACGAGCAGCCATCCTTGGCATCCGAGCAGCTGCGCATCGTAGTAATGCTCACCAGTTGCCTAGCTTGCGGGGTTTCATTCTCGACTCTCCGAGATGTTACACACACTTGCCGAGGTAGGTATGTACGTGGGGTAGGTGACGCTCGAGTAGGCGACCGACACGAGGCCAGCTTCTCACAGTAGGCCGGACCGCAGGTGCAGAAATAATGAGAATTGAGATGATATCTAGCCATACCGGATAACTCTGCCATGGCCCCTCATGATGGCCTCTTCTCGCCAAGAAAACATTATCGACAGCAGGCCTGACCCTTAGATCGTCCCAGAACGCCCATGATGCATCAATACGGTACTGTACACCTCCGCCCACGCCGCCACCCGTCAAATTCGCCTTCGTTTCCGACTTGTGTTAAATCATTACCCGCTTTCGCTTATCCAAAAACCTTGAGGAACCCCCAAATCCCGAGGCCACTGAGGACGGGAATTGTTAAGTTGTCATCCCACCCGAACAGGTCAATCACCTCGCTGCCGGCTGCCACCAGTCCCGACCACAGGCTCATGACACCGAGAGCGAGTCCTCCAGAAATAGTCGCCTGGGTCGTTGTCAACCCAACCATGTCGCACAACCTCTCGGGAAGGTGAAGGGACCCGGTAAACATGAAAAACTCGTCGCCCGGGAACGGCCCCTTGGTCGGAGCGAGCCAGCCCCAGAACCACGCCGAGGTACCGACGCCCACCAGGAAGGCCGCCAGAGACCCCGCGAGCGACTTGCCGCGTCGGATGCGCGGGGTGTAGCGGCCATAGAGCCGTCCAAACGTGCTGGCCGCCGTGTCGCACCAGCTCAGGAGCAGCGTCCCCACGACGCCCACGTCCTTGGGGAAGAAGAAAAGGACGGTCCAGGCACCGAGGAGGTAAAAGATGACGCCATTGTAGCCGCTGAACTCACTCTCGCGCATCAGGGCACCCAACACCCGGACGTAGAACCTATTAAAAGGCGCGTAGTGGTGGCGCAAGACGTCGACGGCCGCAATCGGGATCAAAGCCCCCATCAAGTATGGGCAAACGGACAGCGTCTGGGTGCCCGAGAGATATAGCCAGACGACGAAGAAGCCGATGGACACATGCAGCGCTTTCCTCGGCACCTCGTGCTTGTGTACAAAAGTCCGCCAGTGCCGATGAATCGGGATGAGACCCAGCGGGCTCGGACTGCGACTAAAATCCCTCCAGCTCCACCCGGTATATGGCGTCGGCGGGGAGAGATGGCCGTTGGAGGCTTTTTCGGGGACGATTGCGCCGTTGGTCAACGGCTCGGACGCGACGGGCGCGTGTCCGTTTGCGGCTTTTGACGGCTTCGTTGACGTCAACCTCGCTGGCTTCCGCGTATCCATCGGGCTTCGGCTCCTGGTGCGGGCCCTCCGCAGCTCAGGGATATCATCCTCGTCCAGGTCCTCCTCGACCGGCGAAGGCGTCGCTAGGCGCTTTCTCGCGGCCGACCTGGTTACCGGCCCAAAATAGGCGTCTCGGTCGGCGGCGTCCAGGTCGGATGGCGTCGGACTCGGCGAAATTACGCGCGGCGTCGCCGGAATGACCGGCTTGCCCCGGAGTGACATGTTGTAGGGAAAGGGCGGTAACGCGGGAATGGAAATGGCGCCGACGAGGTATCGTCGTATATCGTAGGAGCGGAGGGGCCAACAGGCTGAGTGGAGATGCTTATCTTTCCGCGACTCTCGGGCTGACGTGTACGGCGATGCCGGTGCAGAGTCGGTCGCGATGGCGGCAGAATCGGGTGGCTGCGGTTGGGGGCACAGGATGGCCGCTATGTTGGTGATCGGGTCCAGCGTGATGAAAAGTGATGCGGCGGAGCGTGACAACTCCACCGCATGGCTGGGAACAAAAGTGGCAGAGAGCCTCGGGTCTTTTGACGAATTTTCAAAGACGGTGGCAGAGCTTGGGGCCACGGGTGTCTCAGCTGGCTGCCCTCGAAATCTGATTTCTCATTGGTGAAGTGGGGACGACGGTTGGGCTGCGGATCGAGGTGCTCATGCGGTCGGGGTGGAAGTGGAAGCCGGGAGTTGCGAGGAAAACAAGAGGCAGAAAATTTCGGCTGGTGCGGGACGGGCTCCTCGGGCTGCCCCCGTGGAGGGGAAGGCGGTGCGCACGCGATGACAGCATCTGCGCTACGTACCCGACATGTGACGCTGAGAGATCCCATGCATCGTGTCAAACAAAGACTTGCGACCCAGGCTTTCCCAGCTCTAGAGTACTCTAACGTTATGCGTCATAACACAGGCGGGGTTTACCATACAGTACCAAGGTAGTCTCGATGAAGTTTGAGTTATTCGGCCGATTCAACACCGGTACTCGTTCTAGCAACCACATTTCATATTTGGACTCGACAACCAACTAGATATCAAACACGGAACTGGAAAGCAACTGGTATCGTTTATCGCTTCAAGGACTGCTATAGCCATAACTCGTCCGAGTTCTCGCGAATCTGCGAGGACAATACCGTCTTCTGCACAACTGTCTGCTCCGCCTGCATTCCTGGCGCAACTAGGACGCATCCAGCCGATAGGATGCATCGGAATACCTCTGTCTTCAGGTTAATGACATGAAGCCTACATTGACTATTGAATCAACCCCGCAGTCAGCTCGGAGACTAGACAATGTCCGTTCCGGCCTGCTTTTGCCTGCATCACGTCAAAAGAACTCACGTGAAGCGATCAGTGGAGAAGTCAGGGAGTCGGTCAGGGATGTTCTCGGTGGCGTTGATCGCCATGGACCGTGCGCCTCCGACAAGTTATCGATAGCGATAAGATAAACATTTTGGCGGGACTGGAACTTTTTCGCGGCATCCTCGACAGCGGTCGAAATCGAGAACCAGAAGAGCAGCATTCAGCAGGTCGAGAATATGGCTCCCGACCAGCAGCGCGCGCGCAAGACCCCAAGGTCTTGGGATGCGCTAACCCCGAGTCTTGCGCAATGGATTCTCGACTACCTGTCGTCAATGGGCTTTGCGCATCCGACACCAGTCCAAAAATCGTGTCTCGAGATTTTCAGGGGAAATAAGGATGTCGTTGTCGAGGCCGTCACGGGCAGCGGCAAGACGCTTGCCTTTCTGATTCCCGTCGTCGAGGTGAGATGCTGTGACTCGATGTTTGAACTGGGGCGGACTGGCTGACACCTGTTGCAGAGACTCCTGCGGGGCGATGAAGCAGCAAAGCGACACCACGTTCAGGCCATCATCATATCGCCAACCCGAGAGCTGGCCTCCCAGATCTACAATGTGCTGGTGTCGCTGATAAAATTCCACGCCCCGTCTTCGGAATTGTTACCATATGCCACGAGCGACGAGAAGCGGCCGGCCACGACGGAGCCTGTGATCGTCCCTCAGCTGCTGGTCGGTGGCTCTACCAAGGCGGCAGAGGATCTCAGCAAGTTTTTGCGATTATCACCTAATCTCCTTGTTGCTACGCCCGGGCGACTCGCCGAACTCCTGTCAAGCCCCTACGTCAAAGCGCCAGCAGCAAGCTTCGAGGTGCTCGTCATGGATGAGGCCGACCGGTTACTGGATCTTGGCTTCTCCCAGGAGCTGACCAAAATCTTGGGATACCTTCCGAAACAACGACGAACGGGACTGTTCAGTGCCTCGCTAAGCGAAGCAGTCGAGAGGCTGATAACGGTCGGGCTGCTGTACCCTCACAAGATTACGGTGCGCGTCAAGAGTCTCAAGGACGGGGGTGTCATCCAGGAGCGGAAAACACCCATGTCGCTGCAGATGTCATATATCGTAGCGTCAGCGAGCCAGAAGCTCCCGGCCCTATGCCAGCTTCTAGAAAACCTGGAACCGAGACCGGCACGATCCATCGTCTTCTTCTCTACCTGCTTCGCCGTCAAGTACTTCGCGCGCGTACTCCCAAGCATTCTCCCGTCGGGGTTTAACGTGGTCTCGCTCCACGGCAAATTGGAACCGCAGGTCCGCGAGAAGAACTTTGAGCGTTTCGTGAATGCCACGTGCCCGACGGTGCTCCTCACGACCGACATCGCGGCCCGCGGCCTCGATATCCCCCAAGTCGATCTCGTCGTCCAGCACGACCCACCAACCGACACGAAAGTCTTCATCCACCGCTGTGGCCGTGCCGGACGAGCCGGACGCCGCGGCCTAGCAGTCGTCATGCTCCACCCCGGCCGCGAGGAAGGCTACGTCCAGCTCCTCGAAGTCCGCCAGACACCCATCATGCCCCTCGAGAAGCCCCCTATCAACATCACCGAGGACCAAATTGATAGGATATCAGCCGCAATCCGCGCCCAAGCCCAAGCCGACCGCGAGATCTTTCAGCTCGCCCAGCGCGCCTTCGTCAGCTGGACGCGCAGCTACCTCGAGCACCAAGCCTCGTCCATCTTCCGCGTCGCCGACCTCGACTGGCCCGACCTCGCCCGCGGCTGGGGCCTGCTCGAGCTGCCCAAGATGCCCGAGCTCAAGGGGCGCGGCATCGACCGCTCGCTCGGGCTGGACATCAACACCGAGGCGATCCCCTTCCGCGACAAGCAGCGCGAGCAAAAGCGGCTGGCCGAGCTGGCCCAGTGGAAAGCCGACAAGCAAGCGGCGGTGTCTGCTCCGGCGGAAGAAGGCGCGAAGAGGAAGAAGAACGAGGCATGGAGCGCCAAGCACGAGCACGAGGACGTCAAGGTGGCGAGGCGCGAGAAGAAGCGGCGGAAGCGCGAGGCGCTGCGGCTGAGTACCATGACGGAGAAGGAGCGGGAGGAACAGCGCAAGCTGGAAGACATGATTGGGCAGCTGAGGAGGCAGAATGCCGAGGCGAGGGCGGCCGAGGCTGAGGCTGACGGGGACGAGTTTACAGGCTTTGATTAGATTTTTGTTCTGGGAGTGATTGAAATCTAGAGAGATACCCATGCTATGCCATGCCTTTTTTTTTGCGTGGCGCCTGTTCGATGAAAAGTGTGCCTTGCCCCTTGGTCGTTGCTCGGTGACCCATTTCGGAAACTGGGTTTCAAGCACAGATCCATGTCAGACAACAAAGGAGGTGAAATACGGAAATTCATCGTAGATTTAGAGACGCCTCTTCCCATTTTGCTGCGCACCAGCGATTCCCCGAGACTAGCAGTATAAACAAGAACGAATGTGGTATCACTAACAAGCAAAAACAAAAAAATACAGACGTGGGTATACCGAAGACATGTAAACGTTCCTCATTCCTGCCTGCCTACCTGGTCATCCTCCCAATTCAGCCAGACCACCCAATCCATCCCGTTTCCGTTCCCATTCCCATTCCAGCCTCATTAAGTCCGCCCCCACGCTGGACCTGTTTCCATTGCGGTCCTAACTCGTTACTGTACAATTTTTGTGTATATCTGTGTTGATTATCGCATTACTAAAGGGCGGTGTGGTGGGTGGATAAATATCGTTGGATCGACAGAGCACTAAATATTCTCAACAACACGCGCGTTGATGGCCTGCTGGAAGCCGTCATGGCCGCCGCCGAGGTTGCCAAAGTTGATGTCGCTGTCCTGGTTGTGGCCGGAGCCCTCGCCGAAGCCGGAACCCTTGTCGAGGCCGGCGGCGAACTGCGAGGCCGTGGGCATGGTCTGGTTGGCGGCGGGCAGGAAGATGACCTTGCTGTTGGCACTCTTGGCCATGGCCTGCATGGCCTCGAGGTAGCGGATCTGCATGGCGGGGGCGGACGAGAGGATGTCGGCGGCCTGGCGCATGAGTTTGGCGGCTTCGACCTTTTCGAGGGGTTAGCATTTTTGAGCTTAAAGGGGAAACGGGGAGACAAACCTCAGCCTTGGCAGCAATAATCTTGCTCTCACCGATCCGCTTGCTCTGCGCCGCCATCGACAGCGACTCCTGCAGTTCCTGGCTGAAAATGATGTCCTTGATGAGCATGCTCTCGACCTGCACGCCCCAGCCGGCCGCCACGTCCTCGATAATCTCGCCGATACTCTGCGCAATCTCCTCGCGGCGCTCAATCACGTCCTGCAGCACGCGTGCTCCGACAACATGGCGCAGTGTCGTCTGGGTGCGCTCGATGAGCGCCTGGCGCACGTTGGTGATGCCAAAGGCGGCCTTGTGCGGCGAGACGATATGATAGTAAATGACGGAAGTCAGGTTGACCGACACGTTGTCCTTGGTCATGCACACCTGCTTCGGCACCTCGACGATCTGGATCTTGACGTCCACCTGGATCAGGTTCTCGGAAAGCGGGTTGATCTTGACGAGACCGGGATCGACGGCCTTGTAGAACTTGCCGAACTTTGTCACCAGGCCGACGTTACCCTGGCCCACGCGCTTGTACGGGTTCGGGCAGCAGATGCAGCACGGAATGGCGCCCATGGTGCCGACGAGGGCGCCGAGGCCGTTGACTGCGCGTTGTCAGCATAGCTACCTTGGGAGAAATACAGTCTTAATGAATCACGTACTCATGCTGCCGTACCATCCCTTGGGATTGGCATCGTTGCCGACGATGCTGGCATAGCTCTTTTGGAGATCCTCGGGCTTGGGCGGCTCGACCGTCATGTTGGCCTGCGGGCGGAAGCCGATTGGGCCCGCATCCGTGTGGTTTGTGGCCTTGCCCTTGGACGATCCCTGATCGCTGCTCATGGTTGCTTGCTGTGTAGGTATTTGATTTTGGAGGATTTTTAGATTGTCCAACACCGGGTCCAGATGATTGCTGGGAGCAAGATGAAATCGAGGACGTCGAAATGGGTGCGAGATGGTGGTGGACTGATATAGGAGGGAGGCGGCAGGTTGTTGTTTTATAACGGTGCAGGGGACCCGGAAACCAACAGGTGCTTTGTATTCCCGCAGGAACGGACGTAACTGGATGGCCCAAGCTCCCCACCATCCGATCGAAGAAGCAGGAGCAGGGGTTTGGTTGGGGGCGGGGCCCGTTGCGCTCCGCTGCTTGGCACACTCCACAGCGGGCACCTCTGCGGGGCACACGCGGGGCGTTCTCTTTCTCTCCTCTGGCCGCGCTTCGGAGCTGCAGGGCTGATTGGGTGTTTCAATTGGCGTTTCGAGGGTGCATCACAGACCTCGTCACCTTTAGGATTCATCGACGCGATACGAAAAACGAGCGCATTCCGACTTCACCCTATTCACTCACTGACGCGCCTCAGCAATTGCAGGTCTTTGCCACAAGTCAGCCCTGTGGGATGGAATTGGCGACCGGCGATCCGCCACGAGGCTCGGTGCACCGCCATGGCGTTGGAGAGAAGACCCTGAAGCGAGCCCGACAAGCTTGGGGATCACCATCAGCGTTACGAGCTGGGGAACTTTAGACCATCACGTGTGACTGGACCAAGCCATGTTCGGTAGACCGTGGGAGCTCTTGGGTGGGATTATGTGCATTGGGCTGCCGTCTTGCCGTCTTGGAGTCTGCTTACCCCACAGCTTCAACCCGCGGGTTCACGTCATGACAGTCGGCCGGGCGTGGCATGATCAGACCGATTCGACCGATGCCGACGCTGCAAATATTGGTTCACGATCTCGGTGTGCGGAATCCTTCTAGGACTTGACCCGACACATTTTCTTTGCGAAAAAAACCCGTCGTCCACTGATAGCTCCCCAACACCATCGCGAAGCTGGCGGCCAAGCACCAGCCAAGGTGGATAGGATTCTTCATGTGCGCGCCGTCGCTGGAGGAAACGGCTCGCGATCCCGGGAATTTCCACCCCGATATTTCTCGGCACGTTCTTTCCCTGCAGGGTGCCTTTTCGGGGAGGCGAGGTGGAATGAAAGCTTGGGATCTGGGGAGTCGACGAGTAGGAGGGTGTTGTGACTCGACATAGCCACAATACCAAAGCGACTCTACAATTTGACAGGCCCAGACTTTGGGCCGACGATCGAATAATTCGCTCGTCTTTTTTGCTCGGGCGGCATTTTTTGACCTAGAAACAAAGCCGATTATGTCCGTTAACACGCGTAATTGATACTCTTGTCCTACTCGAACCTTTTCTGCCTGAGTGAGATGCTGGTTTGGACATGTGGTCGTCGCGGGATACAACGGGGCGAAACCATCAACAAGCGGCATTCCGAACCGCTCTAGTGGCCTGCATGGAAGGCTTCCAGAATCCTTCCGGTTCTTTGCCGCGGCCGCAAGGAAGAAAAAAGCCTAGGACAGCCTGTCACTTCGGGCTTATCGTGGCTTTGCTGTTCCTCTAGCGGAGATTACATTTCATATACCATTTGTTCGTGTTAACGCTTGTGAGAGAAGTTGAGAGCGGCCTATTTTTTTCTCCTGGTGACGGAAAAGACTGTTGGAGGAAAAGGAACGAGGAATAAAACACAGACGAAAAAAAAAACAAAAAAAAGAAGAAAAAGGGGTGAGATACATCACATCTACCAAAACATGGATACCTACCAGTCCCGAACACATACACACAACAGACATCCCTTTCCTCCCCTTCCCGAACCCACCACCTATGTACCTCGCCGAGAGCTCAACCGCCCGAAGGCTGCCGATGCTTGCTTTGCTTGCTCCTCACAAGGAAGGAAGGAAGCAAGGTTCTCCCGATATTACGCGCCCGGTGATATCTGGCACCACCATTGCCCAACTATAGAGAGAGAGAGAACTCTGCCTATTTTACCCAGCTTTGCAACGAAAAACAAATATCGAAAACAACACTGCCACGATCCCCTCTTCTGTACCGCCTCATTGACCTAGCATTCCTTCCATAGTGCGATGCCGAATCATGTCTGTACACATTGCTTTTTCTTTTCACCAAAGGTGACTGCCAATTACGGATCTTGGTCACGTTTATATCGCCGAGTTTGGTCGGGCGGGCAGGCGGGCTTTATTTCGGTTTTCGTTCCTGGCTTGCTAGAACAGGGGAACAGGGGTGTTTCCTCCCAAGAGTACCTAGATTGGGAGATGTATGTAGTCTCGGGTAGCCGGGTAAGAGTGAGCTTAGGACGCTGGATATTTACACGACACCTTCTAGAATCCGCCCGGCATGGGCATGGGCATGGGCTATATTGAGAAAGTGAGCTCAAAGAAGTATAGGCGATGAGGTATGAGAGGCTGGAGAGAGAGTGAGTGAGTGAGTGACATTAAGATGACGGTGAAGAAGAAGAAGAAGAAGAAGAAGAAAAACCCTACAGAATAAAGACATTGGGTCACATTTTTCTTACCGTCTGGATCGGAAAAGCGTCCTGAGCAGGCTGGAATACACCAGGTAAGACGAGAGACTTGCCACATATGATGCAGACGAGCGAGGGGGAGGAGGGAGAAGGTATGTCTCGAGGCAGACCCGACGCGACCATACCATACCATACCTAGGTAATTAGACAGAGAGCAGAAGAGGGGACCGGGAGGCAGGACAACCCACCTAGGCAGGCAAGGCAGGGCACGACAGAACAGCACCGACGCGCCGACGCCCTGACAAGCAGCAGTCCTCAGTCCTCATCAACAACCGATCTCCTCGCATCCCACATCCTACCTAGTTCGCCAGACAGCGAGTAGGTAGTCATCATCATCTTCGTTTCTTCGTACTACCTCTACGGAATTACAGTCCAGGCAAAAATATCTTGCGTTGGAAAACCAAGACCTACTAAGGTAGCTGGAGATGGCATACATGCATACATACATACACACTTATACGGAATACATAGGGTTTCCAGCGAACGGTGGTGGTGGCATGTATTTCGTCTTCCGCGCGCATCACCCCCCGTCTGGGATATTGTACAAATACCTCACTTTGTCTTCTCCGTGGATTATATACTTGCTACCCATATATTTCGACTCTCCACGTATATATCCAACCAAACCACAAACCCCCAAAAATGCAAATATTCAAGTTATCATACAAATATTTACAATAATCCCCTTCCCCGACCAATATCCCCATCCGTTTCGACACACCCAACACAGCCACCTTCAATTTCCACCCTCGGGCCAAGACTAAACAACAACCATACGTACGTCGCATGCACGACCCGAGTTGTGCAACCCAGGCATTTTTGCCGGGCAGATTTATCGCGCTTCCTTTTCGTCACACATGCGGCCGATGCCCAGGGACGCCGCATCACATTCCGGGTTAATGATGACTGTTTGACGTGTCGAGATGGGATTGAGACGACGACATAGCATAGCCACCCCCTCATCTTGGGGCGCATATGGCGGGATCTCGGTATCGAGGTGGGTAGGTTAGTAGGCACGCAGGCTGCTGACGGAATGGCCTGTTTCGTTTTCTGGCGAAGCTTCTTTTCTCTTGGCCGGTTGAGATGACGAATCGCATCAAGGTGGTCCTGGACTCTGGATAGAATGGACTGATAGGAGGTGATCATGAAGCCAGTCAGAGGGATCACCGCAGCTGGTTTGCGGATAGTCTCTCCTGGTCCATTCAACCAGCTGCCAGTTTCATGATCGACCCGTCCACCCACTGCCTCCACAGGGCCATCTCGGTCGTATCACAGATTCGCGCTACCTATCAGGCCTTGGACAGTCAGCCATATAGCCGGCCGTGCAAGAACAGAAAACCTACCGCTTGAAAGGATGGGCCTCGGTGTTAAAGACATATTCATCCAAGCTGATAGTATCGGGCGTCGAAAAGATGAGATAAAAATATTTGAGCGTCTCGGCCAGCCAGAAGCTCTACTTTCGTCAGCTTGACACTTGTTCCAGAGCCAGACACATACCTCCATGGAATCCAGCAGATGCACGTCGTCGGGTTTCACGGTCACATCGGCTATCGCCGAGTTGGCCTCCTTGGTCGCCGTCGTGCTCTGGATAGCGAGAAACATGCGCCACGCAATGTCTCGATACTCCGGCTTTCCCGTCATGCGGTACAGCAGAAAGATGCTCTCAATGGCTTCTGGCCGTAGTATGTACCGGGGGTCACGTGCGTGTCGGAAACCCTTAGGTAGCCCCTGATTTCCATCACTCTCCCACTTCTCCTCATCCCACTTACACTCGGTGCGGGAGGCGCAGGGGATCAGGCCAAAAATCTCGGGCATGACTCCCGTTGGGAACTGAGCATACGCCCAGGCACACCCACGTGCAATCTTCTCGCCCGTCTCAACGTGGGCATCGATTCCGTACAGTTTCCCCCCAAGAGCAAACATACCACCGACAAAACAGCTCAGGTGCTGACCGTCGGCGATCAGCTGGACATCATCCTTGGCCCGCACGCGGACATCACCGACAAATAGGATGTCCTCGTTTCCAGGCACCATGGGGCGGAAGACGAGGTGCTTGTCGGCTGCATTCATTGAGGCCCGATACATCTTCTCGTACGAGGCATCACGGCCACCCAGCAGGGCCGACATTTTGGGGAAGTACTCGTACAGCGAATCGGCCTCTCCGCCGAGGCTGAAGTCGCTGCCGGATGCGGAAAGCGAGGCAAAGTCCATCATGGTAGGCCACATGCCGGGCAGCATCGTCGAGTTCTGGGTACGCTCAAGGAAGCGTGTGATACGGTCAATGGCGTCGTAGTACTTGGGGTCCGAGGTCAGCTGGGACAGCCGGGTAAGCTCCAGAGAGAGGGAGCATGGCGAGGCCGAAGGGTCGCGAGAGCCCGCCCGTTGCGTTCCAGCTTTAGCCGCGCCAAATTCGAGCCACTGACCAGTTAATCACCGTCAAGGCCGAGGAGGGACGTCACTTACAAAGGGAGGCATGTGGTTAGGCGTATCAAAGGCGGCGTAGAGCATCTCGCCGAGCTCGACAGCTTTCCGAAGAAGTACATCCTCGCCGCTCAGATCATAGGCCGACAGCAGGCCACCGAGGTAGCGGATGGTCGTCTCAAACACGTTAACCGAGGTCAAAGGGGTATCATTCCAGTCGAGGGCGCCAACGGCAGGAAGGATGGAGTAGAATTCGTTATGAAGACCCATAATCCAGAGAGTATCAAGAGCATCGACCATGGTGGCGGCCCATCCGCCGAACGTGTCCTTGCCCTCGAGGCTGACGGGGGCAAGCTCGTCTTTGGGGAAGGCGTACTCCATGTAGCTGTCCCAGCACCGTTTGAAGGCATTCCGGACAGCCTCGCGCTGGGCCTGCTGCTTGGGATCCAGCGTGGCCGTGGCCCGGTGGAAGTTGTGCTGCACGCGGCCCAGTGGTTTCGGCGGCCCCTTGGGCGGCCGCACCATGTCGGCTTCGTCGATGGGGTATCGCCGGGAGAGCTTGCTCCAATCATAGCTGCTCTTGATGAAATAGCGGACGGCGCTGGAGGGGTCGCCGGGCCTGGGCAGGGCGCCGGGCAGTTTTATCCTGGCGCTCCATCCTGTCGTTTGTTTAGACGATGCCACTCCGGGCGCTGCATTTTTGGATGTAGCTGGGTTGAGAAGATGCGACGGCGAGAAAGGATAGCGGAAGTAGAAAATCAGAAAAACAACAGTCCAGAACACCAGCCCCAGACGGCGCGAAATCCGGCCGCGCTTCCAGACAGCCATGTTGTTATTGACGACACATGTCAGATGGACACATGTGGGATTAGAGATTGAAGTTGACAGCGACGAAAAGAGTCAAGAGTTTGGGGTCCGACAGGGGTCCACAGCAGTGGTGCTGCAAGGGGCAGGCATCGGAAAGTCGGAAAGTCCAGATCCGCTGAGATTACCAGAGGCAGGGGCGAGGGGCAGGGCTCGTGATTGGGTACCGTGCGCGTGGACACTTGACGACAACTGACTGTTTCACTCACTCAAAATCTGGAATCTAATCTCGATGCACAACTGCATTCTTTTCGATCGAATCTTTCAAGAAATCGACCTGTGTGTCCTATCTAGAGAACTTCAAACTATTCTATCTAGACCCAGACCCTAGCTACCCTCCTGTCCATGACTGCCCAAGCGCATTCCAGCTAGCAGCGAACATGTCGACACGACAAGTGTGGTCTACTTGGGACTCAGTCGGACTCCTCCGGGGCGACCCATCTCATCGGTCAGGGTGTACATGGGCAGGCTGTCGTCCGAGCTCTCACCGTCCTCATCCTCATTCTTCTCGACTTTAGCGACCATCATCCCATGCTTCTCATCCTTGTCATCCTCATGGCCGACCATCTTCCGTCCATCGCTCTCGCTCCCCTCAATCTCGCTACTCTCGTCATCGCTGTCTTCGACGCTCTCGAGGTACGCGGCCTTCTCGCTTTCCAGCTGCTCAATCTTGTCCTTGTAGCTCTGGAGAGCAGCTTCCTGGGACTCGAGCCGAGACTTATACTCCTCCGCCTGGCCCTTGTAGTAGAGAAGGTCGGTCACGTCCTCCTCGTGCGCGTGGCGGACATCAGCGAGCTTGCCGTTGAGCTCAGCAATGTACGAGTTAGCCTCAGAGAGCTGCTTCTCGCGCTCGGCCAGCTTGGATTCGAGCATAGCCAATCTGGGTTCCAGCGCAGCCAGCTTGTCCCTGGCCTGGACGTCGGCAGCCTGATTGGCCTCCATGGCAGCGATTCTCTCAGAGAGCTTCGACTCGGTTGACGCCATCTTCCGCTCGAAGGCCTCAAGCTTCTGTTCGTCGTCTGCAAGCTTCTTCTCGTAGGCAGATATCCTATCCGGGTCGTCAGCACGTGATCAGGACGGCCATCGGCAGACAACACTGTGCGAGAGAGGGGGAAAGGCTTACTGTTTCTCTAGAACGGCAATGTGGCTGCCTTGCGATTCCACGGTGCTGGCAAGCTCGAACTGGCCGAGGAGGGAGGACTGCTGTATGCCCGGGACATGCGACTGCTGGTGGTAACCGTCGGAGACCTGGAAGCCTGTGTTGATCTGCGAAGACGGGCCCGGAATGGAGGACGTGCCCGGCAATGCAGAGTAACTGCCGCCAAGGCCAAAGTTTCCCGCGAACGGGCTGTTGGACGCTTGACGGTAGATGTTGGCGTCGTTCACTCCCTGAGGGGGAGATCCCGGGCCAAGCTCACGCAGATCCGGATACGTCTTCTTCTTCCGTCCGGTGACGGCAGCAGCAGGCTTCTTCTCCGACTGCTCGCTTTCTATCCATTCTGTTAGCCTGAGCTAGGTCATAGACGCTTGGCGATGAAACTCACCATTGCTAGTCGGCCCTAGGTAGGCCGATGAGAAGGCGCCACCTTGGGCATTAGCGCCGTGGTACACTGTTTGGTACGGAGGTCAGTCCTTGTGTTCTGCACGTCGAGACTGGGGAACGGATTGACTCACAGACAGTCCCAACTCGGTTCTGGGCATAGTTGTCGATCTGGGACGAAAGTATCAGCATATGGCCAGTGTCCAAAAAAGGACAAAAAACGTACACCCAGCGCATTGGTGACAATGCCATCGTCGGTGAGGACGATGGTTGGGCCCGGTCGTCGCGGGATCGGACCCGGGAGAGGACTTGCCGCCCACGCCGGCGACAAAGGGAGCCCGTGGGTGACCACAGGCTCGTCCGACACCACCGAGATACCCCCGGTGGATATATAGCGCTTGGTCTGCGTCCGGTCAGTTTCGTTAACACAGTTATCAGTGAAGCAGGTTAACTCACGGTCTGGGGCTTGTTGGCGGGAACCAAAACCCCGAAGGAGTTGTACATGGTTCCCACCGGGCGTCCGGTGGGCGCAGGGAGGGACGGCGAACGGCCGGCAGCCCGGATGTCGAATACCGGCCGGGTGCCGGTGGGCTGCTCGGGGGCGTCCCGGGACGCCATTCTTGTGATCTTGGTTCTAAGCAAGAAGAGTCAGTTGAGGTGTTCTGGACATGTGATGATGGCCGTGAAGCTGGAAGCTTGTGCGCGGAAAAGACATTGGGTGAGAGCTATAGCACTAGCTAAGCTTCACCAAGTCCAGGGACGTGTTGACAAACCGCCGGCGCGGTAGCGGACCTAACACAGGATCTGTGATGTGCGTGATGCCCATCGTCTCAGTGGTTTTGCTGAGCGTGAGCTTGATACTGACCCGTGAGGATTGTGGTGATCATCCTGGGGGTAGTGCTGCCATCGTCCGCGGCGGTTCTCGCCTTGTGCGGCTAGCCTCGTGGTGGTTCTCGCCTTGCAGTGGCTCTCGCCTTGTGCTGCCCATCATCCGCGGTGGTTCTCGCCTTGCACAGCTAGCCTCGCGATGGTTCTCGCCTCACGCGGCTAGCCTCGCAGCGGTTCTCGCCTTGCGGTGGTTCCTCGCGGTGGTTCTCGCCTCACGCAGGTAGCCTCACAGCGGCTCTCGCCTTGCAGTGGTTCCTCGCGGCGGCACTCGCCTTACGCAGCTAGCCGTGCAGTGGCTCTCGCCTTGCGGTGGTTCCAGCCTCGTGATAGCTCTCGCCTCGTATGGTAGACATGGTGATACTCACCAGCCCGCCAAAAGGCCCATCAAGCCGCCGTGATGCTCATGCCCATTGATACCAACAGGAAAAAGGCCACCGCGGAATCCGGGATGGTGGTGACCACCAAAACCCTCAGAGTTTCACGGGCCTGGTGCTCGGGAAAAGGCGAAAAACCACACTTGTGATCCTTCACCACCACCACACCACCACCAAACAAAGCAACAGTGACGAAAAATTGACAAAGGAGAGAAGGATAACTTACGGAGAGTGAGCTGGTGCAAAGCAAGCAGGGAAACGACTCTGCTCGCACAGTGTCGTGGTGGTGATTTCTGCTTGCTCGATCGAGTTTGCGGTCGAAGTTGGGAAGCTCGATCGAGATGGTGGAAGAGAAGAAGAAGAGAGAAGGAAGATTTTATTATTATTATTTCAGTTGGTGGGTTTCTGTGTGGCTGGCTGGCTGGCTTGTTTGTTCCGCCGAGTATCGCACGCCGCCGAGTACATTGCTTTGGGATGAAGATATGGTGGTGGTGGTGGTTCGGCGGTTTGTTTACGGGGGTAGGGGGGAGGAGGCGGTCGATTGCTACGGGCGGGGGGGAAGCGCCAATGCTGGGAGGCGGAGGAGGAGGAGGAGGGGGGAGGGAGATGACCTTCCTCTCAACCTCACATTCCTGGGAGAAGCGGAGGGCTCACACCATGATGTAAATGGCTGCGGCATTGCCCGTCATCACCAGTCGTACAATACTTCGCTTGGCCTTGCAACATACCGTCACGACGCCGTTTACGTGGATGGCGTCGAGGTAATAGACCATCTCCTCGCCGCGATCTGGGCTGTCGTCGGAGCCGCCCCATGTTCGACTGCGCCGGGGAGGGGGGGGAGGAGCACGCGCCGCGGGGAGGGGGGAGGGGGGGATCTCGTTTGGTGGCAGCGGGCATGTTCACAGACATGCTTCCAAGAAGCTTTGATATGAGTCGAGGGTGTGGACGGACCCACCGTTTGACGAGCGGGACGAATTTGGAGAGAGTCATTGTCACAAAGTGGTTGATAGCATGAGAAGGTATGCTGATATATGTTGGCACCGCCTTCACCTTTTTCACTCCATCCTGTGCTTTGGGAAGTCCAAAACTCTTTGACTTGGCTCTGGACCGGGGAGAAAAGGGTTGACATCAACATGAAGAGGAGCTGGAGTCTTTATCCACATACTTTGAGAGCTGCCTTGCGTGGATGGTGGGGACCATGGGGGAAAGCCTCGATGGTCTTAGCATGCCTCAATTCCAACATATGTGTGCTTCAGTAAGTAGCTAGGCAATCTCCTAGTGGGATATTCAGCTTTCACAATTAAAGGTAGCTTATTCAGTGGTGTTCCGCGGAGTCCATCTAAAGTACCGCCGAGGCTCGTGGATAAGGCGGATCCTTCTCGACTAAGGCGGCTGACATGACGAATTTTCAAACCCCTCGGCGAGAGTCCATTCCGCGGAGACCTACAGGAAAGTGGTTTTGTGGGAGAAGAATTAATGGGCACATTGATCTCTCAGTGTGTGACTTGGCGGTTGGAGCCCTAATCAGATACACGACTGTGAAGAGCTTTCACTCTTTCTGCCTCTCTGCATCCAAACCAAGATTGATAAGCCTATTATTGGTCTGGCCCCTCTATGTGGCACATAACTCTGGAGGAGATAGATGCTCGTAGATCCAAGTCGGTCTCCCCAGCTGTGTGCAAGATCCAAATCAGGGGACGAGCAAGGCATTGTGTCAAGCTTTTATCCAACGCTGCTTTTTCTCGAGGACGTCGGAACCAAGTGGCAGAGCGTAGCCAGGACAGGGGTGAGGACAGGAGGCACGTCTGGATGCAAAAAAAGCTATAGGTTGGTGAAAAGCACACTCAACAAGAGCCAAACTCGCAATTATCACTGGAACTTCAGCCCCAATACCCATGTTGACAAATGCGAGAGGAACGCCAACAAGACTATCATTCCCAGCATCTAAGGGATAATCTTTGACAAGGAATGCTCCATGCCCTTTGATGGATTCTTGAGAAGAAGAGCTGTCAAGGGAGTGTGAAGATTGAACGAGCAAAAGAAGCAATCTGTGATTGGCAGCATAGAAAGGAAGGTAATTATATGCCCCTAGAACTTGGTTGCCAACATTCAACTGTTCTGTGATTGATTCCCCAAAAATGAGCAAAATTGTTAGTGCAAAAAAGGGGCAACAAAACATACCGAAACCCCCTTTCTCCCTTTGAGGACCTCCACCAGCCGCCAGGCTATATTCCCTACCTTGGATACGAAGAATGAATTAACTGATTACATTCTTATCACTACTCATACAATATAGAGCGTCCCTGACCGTATGCTCACTCAATAAGTTGGGAGTGTGTATGACCCACCCCTGGCACGAAGTACCTACCTTGCCTAGGCACCTCTGTCTACACAAGAATCACACTGCAATACAAAACAACCACCCAGAAGTAGTCTGATGAAAAAAGAGTCACAAACAAAAAGAGATGTTCTCCCTCTTTAAGAGGGAGAAGAGATCTGACACAATGCCTCCAATCAGAGTCGAACTAATGACCTCTTCATTCAGAATTCCTCATTTTCTGTTAACTCGCTTCTTGAGAGAGTGACTAGAGGGAATACGAGTGAAGCGCTCTACCACTGAGCTATAGAGGCTGTTTGTTGATGGAAATGTCAACATCCTCTGTGGTACATCTATGACACTCCCCCACGAAAAAGTCAAATCCACCACAGTCAGACCTTCTTTACATCTGACTGCCTTATTGTTGCTAGGACGAGAAGACATGTGCGCGTAATTTTACATAGATGAGTACCAAGTCGATCTCGAAAAGAAAAAAAAAGAACGCAAGACTCAATCCGGAAAGTGTCGTTGACTTCAAATAGTTCTGCCCTTGTTTGTACTACATCGCACGACATGGCGCCCGTCAACCGACAGGCAGACACTCGGTTGCACAGCAGTCTACTATGATACGAACACAACCCATCACATAAGAAATTCCCCAAGTAAAATGACTGAAAGCATAAAAAATTCAACCAGGTATCCATCTACAAACTCCCCTTTCCCAATAAATATACAGCCTCCCTCCCTCCCTCTCTAATGAGCCATACTCTTCCCAATCTCACTCTCCCACCCCTTAGCCCTCTCAAACCCATTCGAGTGCGTCTGGTAGTCCATAAAAGCCTGATACACCTCCTCCTGCGAGTTCAGCACAAACGGCCCATACTGCACGACCTTCTGGTCGAGCGGCGTGCCGGCGATGAGGACCAACCTCGCCGGCCCGTCGGCGCCCTCGTCCACCTCGACCCGAACCACCTCGCCCTGCGGCTCAAACACAACATTATGATACTGCCCCACCACCCTCTTCTCCTCTCCTTCCTTCCCACCAAAAATCGCCGTCCCCTCGAGCACGTACGCAAACGCATTCCACCCCTCAGGAAGCGGCTGCGTGACCCTCCCGCCGGGCTGGATCTCAAGATCCAAAACCCACACAGGCGTGTACGCCAGATCCTTGACCGAGTCGATCCCGTGGCTCTGCCCGCTAATAACCTTAACCTTCACGCGGCCCCCATCAACCTCAACCTGCGGGATCTCGGCCGCGCGGAGGTCGCGATACCGCGGCTCGCACTTCTTCAGCGAAGCAGGTAGATCGACCCAGAGCTGCAGCCCGACGTTCGCGCTCCCGTCCGGGTTCTGCCGCGGCATTTCGGCGTGCATGATCCCCCGTCCGGCCGTCATGAACTGCAGATCACCAGCATTGATGGTCCCCTTGTTGCCGGCGAAGTCTTCGTGGTCGACACCGCCTTGCAGGAGATATGTGATTGTTTCTTGTCTTTTTGTCGTTGTCAGCAAAAACATATTCTGAGAGGAGGAGAAGAGAGAAAAATAAAACATACCCTCTATGAGGATGATCGGGAAATCCAGCCCCGGGCTTGATGCTGAAATGATCGAGCATCAAGAACGGCGAAAAGTTGCGCAGCTGCGGCGTGCCGACCGAGCGGCGCACTCTCGCTCCGGCGCCCTCGGCCTGCTCGACAGCGAGGAAAACCTTGCGGATGGCGCGTGAGACCGACATCTCCGTCGCGACGAGTCTCGTGTCTGGCGGGAGGTCGAGTTTGTGTGTTGTGTCGAGGACTAGTTGATCCACCGGTGCTTGTTTCCCAGCAGTAGGTTTCTCGGAGTACCTCCTCGTAGCCGTATTAAATAGGTGCGATGTCAGGGAAGTGAGATTGTATCTGTTCAAGATGCTTGGAACAAAAGCAATGGAAGCGATGCCGATGAGTATAGATGCCAGAAAAAGTAGATTCTTCATTTGATAAGAAGACAAGACAGATACTTATACATAACTCCTACAAAAATAAAAACCTGAAAACAAAGACGGCCGCGCGGGATAGAAATATCTTGAAGCTTCCCACTTCGTCCCCGCGCGGCCCCCCTCGGTCAGCTTGACTAAACTGCCGAAACCAACGGCAAATGCTTAGATACTCCCCGATCCGGTTAGCGCTGCTTACGTCAAGGTCGGTAATCGTCACGGAGCCCACGGCGGGGTTAACAACGGGATGAGTGATGGTTTCATAATACATCGCTGTGTCCATGAGCTTCACTAAAATATGCGCTATAGCAATACCACGTCAAAAAAATATTCCTGACTGATCGCGCTCGCCGCTGCCGCCGACAAAACAAAAATCTGCCGCCCGGGTATCATCACTGCTAGTGTCCAGTCCCATTGCCCTGACCCCTTTTGCCGCCAGACGCCCACCCAACATACATTCAAAGCCAAAGCCACTCCGTTACTCCTATCCTTGACTCCGTCTTTCAAAGACATACGACAGACAACTAGTCCGATCTGGCAGGGGCAACTGGCGCCACCGGCGCAACCTGGCTCTGGCCATCGGCAAGCGCCGCCTGCAGCGTCTGGAAAAGCGTGGCCTCAGCCGATTGTTCGGCCGCCGCTGCTTGATCTGCACCACTTGACAAACCATTGTCGTGATGGTTTGTGGCCTCGGCTGACTGACCTTGTGGCTGCGCCTGCGCCTGCGTCGGACTGGGACGAGGTGCAGTCGCTGGTATTGGCGGCTGCAGCTGCGGGCTGCCTTGGGTCGGCGTTTGGTATGAAGCTGTCTGCGGAGGCGCTTGCGGAGTACCATTTGGCACTGGGTATGGGGATGCTGGCAAAGGCGGTTGCCGAGTACCGTAGTTTGCCGTTTGGTACGGACTGGTTTGTGGAGGCGGCTGAGGCTTCAGCGTCGGTTGCGTCTGTGCAGTCGGAGCAGGTGCGGACATCGGTGTTGCCAACGTCTGCGCCGGCTGTATCGCTGCCAGCCTCCCCGGCTGATGTGCCTGATGCCCCGGCACCTCCGCCTTGATCAATGGAGGAATAGGCACTGGTGGGGCCGATGCCATGCTCACCACAGGCGGCGCCGATGCCGAGGGCGATGCTCCCAACGTCATGGAGCTAGCTTGGGCCGGTGAGCCTACCGCGTGCCCACCGTCGAGTTGGCCGTTCTGGAGACCGCTCAGTGTCATTATGCCCTCGACTGTGGCTCGGTGCTCCTCCAAGCCCAGTCGCTCTTTCTCTTCAGCTTCCCTCCGCGCCGCCTGCCCAGGCGCTCGCGTCTTGAGCTCCCCTGTGACCTGCTGCAGGTAGAAGGGAATCTCACATCCAGACTTGAGAAAGAAAAGCTTCAGGTTTCTAGCTTTGTCTTTCAGTTGAACCTGGTTGCGATCCTTGAGGACGTGGTTTACAGATCCATTGGGCCCGAAGAGCCCCAATATTTGGCTCCAATGCGGCCCCTTCACCATGTCGAGGCCCATCATAAGCGCCTGTTCTTCGTCTTGCGTCCATGGCCGCCGCGTTGAGTGAGCCCCTTCTCGCCGCGATGTGTTGGAATGCTTGGCCGCCATGGCCCGCCGTGCGCGATCGTACAGAGCTTGTGTCGAATCGGATTGAAGTTGGGGCTTGATATTCGCCGTCGGCCCGGCTGTCTGTGCCCGAGCCTCAGGCGTCGCGTAGTGTGGAAAGGATTGGGACGGCGTATCGCGTGTCGATGGTGCAAGCGTAGCTTGTGTTGCTGGATACCCAGGCTGGCTATTATGTGGTCTGGGGGGGCAACCCAGCTGCTCCTGGATCAGCGACGCCAAGTCCATCGAATCGCCAGGGTCGGGCGGGTGAGCAGGCATAGCTTCTCGCTTGACCTGAAGTCCAGAAGGCGAGAGAGCTTGGCCCAATGCCTTGGCGATGTCCAGTTCGCCGCTTGGGGGGTTCGATGCGTCCGCCATGAACTCATGGGGGGCCGTGTGATTCAGTGCTTGGGTTTCTCCGTCACGAGCAAACTGGGATGTTGCCGACTGCAGTATCGACGCCAGTTCGGAAGTTTCAGGTTCACTGTGTACCTGCGTGGCATCCAAGTCCGTACGACTAATGGGAATATTGACGCCATACTTGTCGGCATAATCAACGACCATGTTGAGATGACCTCGCAAGAATACGCTCAAGTCGTCGGCAAAGTGACCGGCCGAATATTGACTGCTTAGCCAGCCTGCCTCGGTTAGAAACGGAAACAGACGAGAAGACGAATAACTCACCCTTGATATGAGGGTCGTTTACCACGCCCAGCAATGCATTCCGTTTCTCCCGAATCCGGGTGGTGGGCAGCCTCTCGGCCAATTTTAACTGAGCATCCCCAGTTCGCTGACCCAGCAAATCGTTGGAGTCGACGGGAAAGAACTCATCAACGAGTGCGGCTACATGTTCGGCCTCTTCCACGTCTCGCAAGCTATCCATGAAAACCTGAGTCTTCAGGCCGACGAGCAGATCCGTCAAAGACGCCCGATACCCGCCGTCCTCGGGCAAGAAAATGTTGAGAAACGATTTATGCACATCCAGCATTGCCACGTCGTTGGCGCCAAAGACACTGGCAGCTGTCGACGCCAGGTTGGCCATTCGGATCGTCTCACGGTCGTCCAAATCGGTGATGCCTAGATCGTCTGGGAAAAACAGCGGGCTATCCGAGAAAACCTTTCTTGCAGTGAAGAACATGTTGACCAGTCTCTCGTAGTCCTTGCTGAAGTGGGATTCGTGGTCGGCAAGCAGTAGCTCCGTCTCGAGCCGGTTCTGCTGCGAAAGCCGCAGCAGAATCTGAACGGCAAGGTTACCCAAAAGCGGAAAACTCATGAACCTAATCACGTAGATAGAATTGCTCGACGCCTTCATGATCCGATCTTCAATCTTGTCCGGGCCAGGACTGACAGTGGGAGACCGCGCATCCAAGGGCTCGGCAACGAACGTCGGCACGCCGGCAACCTCATGAGAGGCTATGTTTCCTTGGTCCTTCTCGAGCGGTACGTTCGCCAATGCGTTCATAAGCGCAGCTCCCAGGTCGAGACCTGCGGCTCCATCATCTACCTCGTGCTTGATGCCAGCCGGTTCATTGTTTCCCGTGTTCTGTCTCTTTGCCGGAGGCTCACCATCGGCCGCATTTGAGTCTAGGGGGCGTTTCGCGACGGGGCTCGGTGGTATCTCAGATGGTTTCACTTCGGGAGGCGTTGGGGCGTGGTCGTGGCTCGGTAGGTCTGCGAAAGAAAGAGCTTCGGCAATCGAGAACGGAGCTGAGCTGGTCGGTAGGCCATGGAAGTCGGCCAAAGCCTCGACCGGGGCCGGGATTGGATCAGGCAACAAGGACGTAGTGGCACCAAAGGCAGCCAGAAGACTAGCCTCTATGGACTTTATGTCTTCCATGGTGATGTTGACCGAGGTCTGTACCCATTGGGATGACCCCGCCAGAAAGCAATTGAGCGCCTTTCCTGCGACCGATGGAAGTCGGGGCTATCGGGATGCGAGAAAAAGGGTCCGATCGAGAACTCGGGATAGCTACAGCTGCTGTATTATACTCTCGTAGAAACTGTTGGCCTTCTTATCGTCGTCGTCGTCGCGTCGGACATGGATGGAGGGGTGAGGGAAGCTCAGTCAGAAATTTTCAGCTCCAAGTTGCCCTTATTTCTAGCCCCAACCGGCCGATACACAAAAGCTCCGGCAGAATTTAATCCTAGCGTGAACGCCAAAAACGCCGCCCCAAGCTAAAATGTCCTAACACGTCAATTGAAACGGCCTTGACATCATGACCTGATCCGAACACGTCTATTAGGTCTAATTCTCACATGGATGGCCCGATTACTCGTGCTGGGGAATCCGCGAAGAGCTGCGAAGTTGTTGCTTCTAGGGTTAGGGTTGTTCGCCGGCCTCACCGCCTTGGGACCTTGGGACGGAATCGCGAATTTCTTTTCGGGAGGCTTTTTGGTTGACCAAGAACAAGTACAGCCGTCGCTGGAGTACAGCTTGAGGACGATGCCCCACTCATGGCCACAGATTCGGTGCTGCAAGACACGATAGCCCGCCCCAAGCGTTCAAGATAATTTAGTTCTCCAGGGTATACTATCTCCTGGCACGTCACCGCTCCACAGCCGGCCGTGCATCGGACCCGGACACCGGTGGCGTCGGCGGATGCCGACTAACTACGGAATAGCTAGCGCGTTGTCCAGACCCCTGGCTGCCGACCTTCGGACGCGGCGCGTTCCCCGACGGGGTGGGTCGGCTCGAGCTCCGAAAAAGGACTCGCTGAGATTTCTCCCGAAGACACCCATCAGTCCTATCTATCACCAATTGCCCATTTATCGGCGTACACACGAGATTCGTTTCCCGCCATCTTTTATCTCCGGGCTCTTTCCTTCGCAACCGGGAAAGTGGCCGTGTGCTGGATTGCCGAGGGAAACAGAATAGCACCAACAGAGTGCGGGGTAGCCGCCCCATGACGTCCCAGGTCTTGTCCGGGCGACATCACCAGTTGGACACCAGCTCGCCCATTCGCCCGATCTCTCAAGTAACAGTAAAGGGGTTGCACACACGGTTGAGCACGGCTTATAAATCGAGCCAATAATGCCTGGGTACATCGAGGCGTTAACCTGCAAGGACCAGATGCTCAGGAGTAGCTCCGCCTGCCCCATTTGCTCCATTCCGCCGGTGATGTCTGCGGGGAACAATCAGTATTGTTGAGGGGAACAGGCCGGATGGGATTGCATTCCCGCTGCTGTGAGACGACGAGACGACCCCGCTCCGAGCTGCCAAGTGCGAGCAGCAGCAGCAGTCGGCCCCTCTCGAGGTTGCCACCCCTTTGTCCCCTCTCTTCCACGCGCTGCCCGCTCATAGTATAATAATAAAGTCGACCGACACCTCTGCCCATCCCTATCTCCGAAAAACCCCTCCCGGTGCCATTCTCTCTTCGAATCCGTCCCCAGAACCGTCACCATGGCCAACGTGTTTACCGAGCTCAAGACGCCCATCACGGGCACCTACAAGCAGCCCACCGGACTGTATGTATCCACCACCCTCCCAGCTACCCCAATTTCCGTCTCCATCTTCCCCCATACCTGTCCCGGTACTGACTTCGCCTCCCCCGCGCAGCTTCATCAACAATGAGTTTGTCGAGGGTGTCGACAAGAAGACGTTCGAGGTCATCAACCCCTCGACCGAGGAGGTGATCTGCTCGGTGCACGAGGCGACCGAGAAGGATGTCGACATTGCCGTGGCTGCTGCGCGAAAGGCGTTCGAGGGGCCCTGGAGGGAGGTGACCCCCCAGAAGCGTGGCCAGCTGATGTACAAGCTGGCCGAGCTCTGCGAGCAGAACCTCGATATTCTAGCCGCCGTTGAGTCTCTGGACAACGGCAAGTCGATCACCTTGGCTAGGGGGGATGTCGGTGCTGTCGTGGGCTGCCTCAAGTACTACGCTGGCTGGGCCGACAAGATTGAGGGTACCACGACAGATGTGGCCCCGGACATGTTCCATTATATCAAGAAGGAGCCTGTGAGTTTTCTCCAGCAAGATGGCCGACAGGCAAGCTAACATTGCGGAGATTGGTGTCTGTGGTCAGATCATCCCCTGGAACTTCCCTCTTCTCATGCTGGCCTGGAAGATTGGCCCCGCTCTCTGCACCGGCAACACGGTCGTCCTTAAGACTGCTGAGCAAACGCCTCTTTCCGCCCTCGTTCTCGCCCAGTACGTCAAGGAGGCCGGTTTCCCTCCCGGAGTCCTGAACATCATCTCGGGCTTCGGAAAGGTGGCGGGTGCTGCCATTTCGGCTCACATGGACGTTGACAAGGTTGCCTTCACCGGCTCGACCATCGTTGGCCGCGCCATCATGAAGGCGGCTGCCTCGTCCAACCTGAAGAAGGTGACACTCGAGCTTGGCGGCAAGTCGCCCAACATTGTCTTCAACGACGCCGACATCGAGCAGGCCATCAGCTGGGTCAACTTTGGCATCTACTATAACCACGGGCAGTGCTGCTGTGCCGGTACCCGCATCTACGTCCAGGACGGTATCTACGACAAGTTCGTCGCGGCCTTCAAGAAGCGGGCCGAGGCCAACAAGGTTGGCGACCCGTTCCACCACGAGACGTTCCAGGGCCCGCAGGTCAGCCAGCTGCAGTTTGACCGGATCATGGGCTACATCCAGGCGGGCAAGGAGGAGGGTGCGACGATCGAGACCGGCGGTGACCGCCACGGCGACAAGGGCTACTTCATCCAGCCTACAATCTTCTCTAATGTGCGGTCCGACATGAAGATTATGCAGGAGGAGATTTTCGGCCCTGTATGCGCCATTGCCAAGTTCTCGACCGAGGAGGAGGTGATCAAGCTGGGTAATGACACGACGTACGGTCTGGCGGCTGCCGTGCACACCAAGGACCTCAACACGGCGATCCGCGTCAGCAACGCGCTCAAGGCCGGCACCGTGTGGGTCAACTGCTACAACATGATCCACCACCAGATGCCGTTTGGCGGTTACAAGGCGTCGGGTATCGGGCGTGAGCTCGGTAAGGAGGTACTCAACAACTATCTTGAGACCAAGAGCGTGTCGGTAAGGCTGGGTGGGGCTCTGTTTGGGTGAAGTGTTTGTTGATGAGGAACTGTTTATGCTGGGACCGAGGGCAGATTGGCACTCGAATGAGGAATCAAAATGTACCGATAGTTACCAATGAGTGAACGTTGCCTTGATGACACTGTTTGTGTGTTTTCTGAAGTTATGTCCGTGTCTGAGAATGGTTACACAGGGCAGGTTCATGCTCGTATTTTGCTCCGCCGACACGTCGGGCGTAGACAAGCCCCTGGATGGTATCGATCCGGCCCGCGGCGGAGTCTTTTGTCTGTTTCTTTGTTAGAAAGCAATTTTCTTGCACCTTGCTACCTATGTTAGTCAACTGACGAGCTAGGAGGATCTCCGATCAGTTTCGATTCTTGAAGTGATGTGACCATGCCCACTCCACCCCCTTTCGAGCTCGAGGTGTTCAAACCTAACTTATGACCTCGCTACCATGACCTAGAAAGTACTGTGAAACTGTAGACAGCCATAAAAGCAGGACCTTCCCGACTAGTAGCTTGCTGGCGATACCTTCATGAGGTCTAGGTAGGTTGGGTTGTGTACTCGCAGAATGTCCCGTGATGTATACACTCCAGACTCCTGCACCAATAGCATTTTGTTGGCCTCAACTTAATTTCTTAAAATAATCACTGCAATTTTGGCATATCAAGGGGGTATGGGCTCCCAAATCCTTATGTCGGAAGCGTGACGCCGCCACACTGGGAATCCGACTCTTTCCTTTGTAGCTGGCTGCCATGCAACACATCTGCCTGGCGCCTGGCAAAAATTTGGGCAGGCGGAAGGCAACTCTCAGCCCAAAAAGGGTGGGGACTATGAATCTCAAAAATAAGCTCCAAGGCTTGTACTCCGTACCAATTGTTCTTAGGATGCCTAAGACACTCTTAGGTCCCAAGGACATTATTAGCGCGGACTCTAACGTGTCAGTCAGGCTTTCAAACAAACGCTGCGGAAATCAGGCAGTTTGTGTTGATACCATTGATCAAGTCCACTCTGCCTTGCATCCGGAAAGCCAAACTAAGCGCCGTCGTGGCCTATGGGGCGTCTGGGGAAGGCCGCGCCGAGCGAATTATGACCAATAAGCGGTTCGAACATCCAACATCACCAACACCCCCCCGACATTGAGCTGGATCCCGGAGTTCGTTAGGCATATAAGGCAAGGGCAGCTCATTTTCGGGGCGACATCCTTCTTCATTACTGACATAATGGATATTATCTGTCACCATGGCGACTATTCCAGAAGCGAAGGCTCATATTGACAAAATAAGGGAGGAGTACCAACTCAACGGCCACGAAAGGTTGGCCCTGTTGGTGAGCCATGCATTGGATATGTAAGTACAACCTGGGTTGCCTCAAAAACGTTGACGTCTCAAAGACCGACCTAACCGAATCTGATCAGTTTGTCAAACAACCTCTATGATAGAGCAACACATTTCCTGCTAGAGCTTATCCAAAATGCCGACGACAATGATTATACATGTTCAACCCCGACAATCAGTTTCTCATACAAGCCAGGGAGCCTTCGAGTCGACTGCAATGAGACAGGCTTCAAGCCTAACCAGGTGGACGCCATATGTTCCATACGGTCAAGCACAAAATATGACCGTAACCACAACACTGGGTATTTTGGCGAGAAGGGCATCGGCTTCAAAAGTGTTTTCATGGCGGCAGATGTCGTGTGGATATCTTCCGGCGGATACAGCTTCAAGTTTGACAAATCCCAGAGATTTGGCACTGTGGTCCCATCCTGGGCGGAGTTCCCTGAACCCGTTTTGCAGGGCCACACCTCTTTCTATCTTCAGTTCTCAAAACTCTTCGACGAACACAGTCTGGTCACAGAACTGAAAGCTCTCGACTCCGAACTCCTCATCTTTCTCAGACGGGTCAGGCAGCTCAATATCCGGGTCGACGCGCCACCTAGTGGCGGAATCTGGGTTCGAAGCATTCGGCGCAGCGAGGTGAAGAAAGATGGTACTGTCGAGGTTACCAGAAACGATACTGTCAAGGCCGCATTACCCGGCCAAGACATCAGACAATGGCTTGTGAAAACATACCGAGTCAAACACATGCCCGCGGAGCCACAGCGAGCAGGTATCACGTCCTCAGAGCTCATGTTGGCGTTTCCGGTGATCAATAAAGGTGCTCCATTGCGCTGTCAAACGCAGAACGTGCACGCCGGGCTGCCAATCGGAAACCATGGCCTCCATGTCAGTTTGACCCCCCGTCACGACACCCTCCGTTGATTGAAAAAGATTTTCTGCTGACATGAGCTTCAGTTTCTGCTAAACGGAGACTTCATCCTCACCGCCAACCGTCTGGCTATCGATAGATCTCTGGCCTGGAACGAAAGACTCCGCGACGGCTTGAGCGAAGCCTTTGTTGAGGCAGTGCATGATTTCAACAGTCGTGATTCCTTCAGATCTAACTGGCCTCTGTTCATTCCCTCTACTCAGGTGTCTGCGTTCTTTGCGCCAGCAAAAAGTAAAATTCACCAGGACCTCACGAACATGGCAATTTTGCAGTCGGCGGCGCAAACAATGGCTCAGCCATCCCAACTTTTCTATCTTGAGTCTGAGAGGTGTGCCACTGAAGATGGGCTGCCCTTCACCCAGTTTTCAGAAACAGAAACCCGCTATCTGTCGCCGAGCTATCCAACCGAAGTTATCACCGCCATCGAACCTCTCGGCGTACGGAAGTTCTCCCATGATGACTTTCTGCGGGATTTACGGGCCATGCTGAGCAAAGATGCGGCACGATTTCGGTCTCGATCGCCTGAATGGCATTCTGAACTGGCTGAGGCCTTACTCCCGCTCGAGCAAAAGTCGTCGCACCGAGCTATTTTGCTCCGTCTTCGCATCATCCCGCTGATTGGCGGTGGATGGAGTGATGCCCGTTCCAAGCCGGTTCTGACCTCGAAGCAGCTCCAGTCACTTCAGTTGCACCCTCGCCGTGCTCTTTCAATGGTAGAACCATCAGCTGCCTTAGATGCCAGAAGATATCGCCTCTTCCTAAACCTCGGAATCAAGGAAGCCGAGTCTTTGGATGTGTGTTTCCGCATCGTGGACTCGCACACCTCGCAGGTCGCTGAGCCAGTGGAATGGACTCTGGCCCAGCTCATCCTTCACGTCCGGTATCTTTTCGACAACTACTGGGTCCCTACGAGCGACGATCCGGCCGACCTATGGTTTGTCACTACTGGCGGACGTCGTCGCAGGGCATCAAAGCTCTACCTCGCACCGAAAGCTGAAGATGAGTCCTTAGCCCGCATTTTTGGCTGCCTTGAACATCGGCTTCCCACCATTCACCAAGACTACCTCAGTGAACCCAAGCAAGGGGAATATCTAAGCTCGTCCGAGACGCCTCGCTTTTCTATTCAAGCATGGATCACATACTTGAGAGATAAGCTTGGTATTTCAAGTATTCCAAGACTTGTTTCACAGTCCGAAAAGCGACGCTTTATGTTGTCCGATGATTTCAAGCTCATCCTACAGGAGTGCGAGATCTTGGACGTAGTGCGAGTTCTGGATCACAATTGGGCGTCCTACTCGAAATGGCTAGAGCCTTCGAAATGGTTAGAACCTCGCAACCCCGACCTCCTAGCAGACTCAAAGGACTTGCTGAATGCCATCAAAAAACAACCAGTCCAGACAATAGCACATGGATTGAAGGAACTCAGAGAAACGGTGCTTCCTGGGCTGGATCCTTATATCGATAGCACGGTTCTGCCGGTGCTCAGCGTTGGACCTCAGCAACTAAAGCTCATGGATAAAGCCTTGCGCCTCAGACTAGACTACTTCGGTGTCATTGTCGACAATCATCTCGAGTATTATCTTACTTGCCTGCGATTCATGGCAAAACAGCAGTCACCTGAGATGGAGATCGTCTCTCATATCTACGAGAAGATCCAGGACCGCTATGACGATGACGGTGATATAATCGAGTGTGTAATTTTCCTACCGTGCTTTCCATATGTTGATCATACTGCCAGCTATTTCGGCGAACAGTCCCGCTAATCAACACAGGGAGATGTTTAGGACGGGCAAGTATATATACTGCGCGACAGCCTCCTCGCCCATCACCGATAAGTTCGATGGACGCTGGATCGGGCTTTCGGACTGTTTCGCACTCAATTTGAACCCCGGGTCACAGCACCCCCGCTCGGCCCGTCTTTTTAACTCTCTCTTGGCCACCGGGGGGTCGACCATCGCCGTCCTGATTAAATCTGCGACGGCGTTGTCATCTGCGTCGACTCTCGATCATATACTTGGCCAGCTCGTCGCCATCAATACTGCTCTTATGGTTATGAGCTCCCAGACGGCCAGGAAATCGGTCAAACCGCTGCTTTCGTCACCGACTTTCCCAGTCCTTAAACCGAGAGGCACAAAGTCCCAACTCCATACCTTCAAGTCAACGCGGGATGGGTCTTGGTTCATAGCGGACAGGCAACATCTCAGAGACAGTTTCTCTTCTACGATCCCATTACTGGCCTTTCCACCCCAAACTATCAATGAAATCAGCGAGCTTCTCAGGGTTCTCGGGTTAGACCGCAGGAGGTTATCCGCCATTGTCGACACGAATAGCGGACCGAAGGGTAGCCTCACATACAGTCTCGCACACACGGGGTTTTTCCAGGATCGTGCTCCCTTTCTCAAAGCGTGAGTAATAAATGCCGATTCATTTCAGATCAGTGCAAATCCGGAGGTAAATACGTGTTGCAATACTAATCCATCTTTAGTCTTGTACCAACATCACATGCCTCGCGACAGTCGCTTAAAGACAAGCTGGGAAATATTCGCGTTAGCATCGCGACCGAGATTATCCAGAACTATACTCTCAAACCGACGCGCAACCACGAGATCAAGGGTCTCCCGGTCAAAGGCCTCGCGGCGTTCCAAACCAGAGAGCGGGGATTCGTCCTCTTCCTTGCCGAGGAATGCCACCGTTCCCGGCGTTATCCTGTTCACAGCCTCGTGAATATCTTCTCAGAAATCTGCGCCCTTCAAACGGTTGTTGAGCACCGTCTACTTTATGTCCTCTTCAGTGAAACCAGCCTTGAGGACGTCGAAAAGGCTTTCCGTAGAGAGGGTTACCACGTGGTATTGGACTCTGGTGAGTTGACTCCCATCTCAGCTCCCCAGCATCTAGCGTTCCGAACGGTTCCTGACCATGGATGGTATAGTCCCCATACCAGCAGATCAAGGCACCACCCAGCAGCGGCAGTGCTTGGAACTCTCAGCCGATGCTGAGATGACGCCGTATCCTCTTGACAGCTGGCCACTTTTTACGCACGTAGCGGACAACGAGTGGGAAGGCAACAGTTTATTGCCAGTGTCACTGCAGCGAATTGACGACCTAGATTTCTCGCCTGTACGAATAGTACCGCCACAACCCCAAGCAGAAAGGTCATCATTGCCGCACGACCGACGCCTACCTATTCTCGACATAATTCGAACCGACTCTGATCGGGATCTCCTATGCCATGTTGACCACAAGCAGGGCGGCGCGGAAGAATTGCAAACGCTAGGTGAATACGAGGTAGGATCAGCTCATGTTCCGGTACCTTTTTTGATGCGCTTCGCTAATGTTGCCTTTCGTACCGGAAAGACATCAGGGCTATTCACGAGACACCTAGAAAACGCAGGCTATGACCCTTCCACTCACTGGAGAAGCAAACGACGCGTTCGTTACGGGCTGGACGATGTCGATCTCGGGCCCGAACCGGAGTCCGTTTCGCCTTTTGAACTGTCAGGACCTGACCTATCAAAAGGGACCTATGATCTTCTCGTTCGCCACGGCTTTGCCCTTACGAAAGAGTGGCGCGACATGCCCTTGGTTTACCATTTCGAAGTTGCAGTATCGGCGGGCCGTGAGGATGAATCGTTCATGTGGTCGTCTGAACAGCATGGTCGGGTGAGTAAACAGACCGTCTCCTACCTAGCAGCCAAGCAGACATGATTTAGAGCAAAAACTAATGCTGGGAATCTACCTTGCCTTCCTTCACAGCTACACACACGACAAATACCGCAATTGCCCGCCGTCGTAAAACATGTCATGGTCCTGGTGAGGATCAGTAACATTTATCTCAACCCCACGTTTCGTTTCTTCGTCGATCCGTGGAAACTGGCGGCCGCAGAACGCCTGGTTGTAATTTCCAGCAGTCGATATGAAGTGAAGATCCAGCCGGAGCCGGAAGCTGAATTATCGCAACATAAAGATCTCTCACCATCTTATTTTACTGCCGGGGCAACCATCCCTCGGGGCCATGTCCGGCATCCCAGATCGCGCCCTGGAAACAAAAACGAGTATCAGTATCGACCGTTGCGCGACCAGGAGATCAGGCTCTTTGTTCTGTTCCCGGGACCCCCTATTACGGACCCAGGCAAAACAAGCCACATCCGTGGCGCCATCCAGACCGTCCCATTCGAACAAGCCTCAGGGTACCGTGCCGTCTCATACGTCTGGGGAAAGACCAAAAAGTCTACAATGCACGACATTACCCTGCTAGATGGGACGTTGCGCGTTCGCAAGTCGGTATATCGCGTCCTCGAGCGGCTACGAAGTGGATCCGAACCGGTGACACTCTGGATAGACGCCATATGCATTAACCAAGCCAACAAAGTGGAAAAGGGACGCCAGATTCAGCTACTGCCACGCATGTACCAGAGAGCTGATGCGACCTTGGCCATGCTCGAGGAACGCAAAGGGAGCGACGCAGTGGTTGAGAAATTGATCAGTTTGAAGGGCAGTCTGTCGACTAATCACAAAGGATCACCTATAGCAGCAAACACGGAGGAAAAGGGGCTGCCTCCTGCCGATGATGCTTTCTGGTCGGATGTCGCCCTGTTCTTCAACGACGAGTGGTTTCGAAGGGCATGGATCGTCCAAGAGGCAGTTGTGTCTCCCGAGGTGTGGCTCGTCTGCGAGCAGTACGCCGTCATCTGGGGCGACCTGTTCGATGCGATGCACCACCTAGAACAACACGCAGCCCTGCCGGCGGCGGTTGCGACGGCGTGGCTGCCCTTCCGCAAGCTTGGCATCTGCCGGCTGCTGGAGGCGAAGCAACAACGACGAGGTATTCTCTCTCTCCTGGAGACCTTCCGCGACGTGAAGTCTTCGCTGATACGGGATCGTTTCTTCTCTCTGCTGGGTATCGCCTCAGATGGAAACTTCCCCGACTTCGCGCCTGATTATACCCGCCCCCTTGAAGAGATTGTCTGTACATTTGGCCGGTCGCTGGTCAGTCGGGGCATGGGTCTGCAGCTGCTGTATCGGGCCGGACTCGGTCTATGTTCGCAGCCGCACCGGTTCCCGTCGTGGGTCCCCGACTGGACGATACCCAGGCCGCCAGGGCTGCATATCTCGACTTACCGCGGTGTCGAATACAACGCTTGCTGGACTGCCGACCCCGACATGCGGACCAAGGGCGATGAACTGTTTGCAAGGGGCCGCATCATCGATCGAGTTCGGAAGCGCAGCTCACACTCGAACCACCCAGCCGAATGGAAGAGCTACTTCGCCGATGTCGACACCTTGGTAGACTCTCTGGGGTCGGATAGGTACTCGGCGGAAGACCGGGCCAACCTGAAGTATGAAGTGCCCGTCGCAGGCGCTTTGCATCCGCCGACCATCATGTGTGGGGACGTGAGCCTGCCCGAGTCCTACGAAGCCTTTCTTGAGCAGCTGAGAACGGCAGAGAGTCCCAGTGGCGACCCACCAAACTACAAGCGTCAAGGAAGCAGTAAATCTTCCAAACTAGACATGGATATTACGGAACATGAGAAGAAGAGCCACGGCTACTCGTCGTTGTTGCGTGGCTGTCTGGAGGGGTGGCGGTTTGTGACAACAGCCAAAGGCAGGTGCGGGATCGTGCCAGGGGATGTGCAAGTGGGTGACGTGGTAGTGGTTCTTGGTGGTGGTGTGGTGCCATTTTTACTTCGTGAGAGCCAAGAGAGGCGGGGGGCGTATCGGCTTGTTGGGGAGTGTTACATCTCGAACGTAATGCTGGGGGAGGCGGTGAAGTCTGGGGATGTACGTGTAGTCATGGAGGATTTGCGGATTTATTAGGTGGGCCTCTGCCATGTTCATATACCATCCTAACCCACTAAAGCTTTCTTGCTTTCTTTCTGTTCTTTCTTTGTTGTTTCCTTCGATCTCGGTAGTCAACATTGAGATGTGTTCTATCTACCAGCCGTGTCTCTATTCGCATCTAAGGAAACCACGCCCTAGCACATGCTCACCCTGGCGCATCTTCCACACCATGGCGCATGTCACTACCCACCTCTTTGGCTCAGGCCAGGTTGAAGTCTTTACCTGGGAGAGGTCTATCTGTAGGGGGTGGAAGGACAGCGGCCACCTGGTTAAGTACGCGCTTACGGTGCCGTTTCACCGCCACTGGTGGGAGTGGGAGATATGAAGTTGTTGGAAGGCCATGGACCGTCCCTTGTGAGTGTGGACTGCGGAGGAAATGATGGTTAGACCACGGCCACTGGAGGTTGCCAGGTCATGTGCAAGTCGCCCTGTCCTGCACATTAAACCTTAATCAGACTGCGGTATATAAGGTACAAGCCGCGAAGTGAAGATCGGTCAAAGCTGAGGTCGCTAGACACATTTCCAACCTTCCAGGAAGAAAAAAAGACTGACACATAGGTGGTTTACACCCAAGTTCAAGCTGGGCCACCTGTGATGACTGGTTGCTTCAGAAAGATAGTGTGGACGTCTTGATGAGCTCAGGAGGCATCCTGCACTGCAATTTTCATCTCGCAGAGGAGGATATAGGTACCTAGTAAGAGGGTTCAAAGACCCCCAGTCGCCTCAGCAGGGTGTAGGGTCGAGATGTTCGTTGGTGAAGCCGTCGGCAACTCGGGAGAGGCAGACTTCATAGGGCTGAATGATCACTGCAATTTTCAGCCCACGCGAGGAGATGTCGAGGTGGAAGGTGGTTAGCTCTGGAGTTGCCATTGGCACGGGAGCTTCCGCGTTGTAACTGCTACTGTTTCGGCCCTGAGCAAGGCACTCTGATCCGGTGATCAGAGTGAGTGCGTGATTTAATCAAGAGGTCTCTTAATCAATCACTCACTGCAATTTTTCCCTCGATAAAGGCATCCTCATCCATCACCCAACCCTAACCCTTGACCTCCAACAAAACCTTCCCCTCCGGGCCCTCCCCCACCTTTCAGATCTCAGATCTCAGCCCAGGTCTCACAAGCAAACAGCCCCACCACTCAACGCCATCGGTTGAACATCGCGAACGCGTCCCGATACACCACACGCTCACATCACATCTCCCCCCCTTTCCGATCCACCACCCACCAACAAACTACCCAGGCAAAACTGGGATAAATAATAAAAGGAAACCGAAGCAAAAATAAATAAAGAAAAATGGCATCAAGATCAACCTCCGCAGCCGGCACGCGCAGCGAAAAGACCTACTTTGAACAACAACGCGAGGAACTAATGGCCGAGATAGCCCTAGTCTGTCTCCCCCCGCCGCGGGGGGGGCGGGGGGGGGGGGGGGGGGGGGGGGGGGGGGGGGTGGGGGGGGGGGGGGGGGGGGGCCGT